>JAKSYS010000006.1:0-374133 GCA_022925895.1 Fragilaria crotonensis | reverse complement strand
TCTAGTATCATAGGAGTTGTCATACAGAATTTGTGGTTGTTATGTGAGACAATTATGCAATGATTTGTCGGTCACCATTTGGTCGGATGAAGTAGTCCAGCTTCAAATCAAACAACAACCATCAAGATGTAGACTTCGGCCTATGCTCCACATCCTGTCACAATACATGGAACCCTGTCCGATTCCCACCCAGTATGCCAGAGACCCGTCTGTGCTAATTGACAACCGCAGTCAGGTAAGGGACAAGACAAGGCAGTGTAATGGTCTGCCTAAAATGTCAGAAGACCTCTACAATATTGTGATGGTGTCTCATTGATGTGTGGAAGAAACGAAGAAACCAACACATGCCTTTTATCTGATCTGGATGCCAGCATACTCATGGTGTTCTTATAAGTTATAAGTAGTATCTGTGAATTGCTATGGTTTTTGTTGAGCCATGATTTAAGTGCACCAAAACAATCTTAACTCCAACTTTAAAGAACTCAACAACAATTATGCTAGGATGACTTATCAATGCAGAAAAAGCAATGTATGTCTTACAGCAGCTACTACTACTCACTATGTTGACAGCTTCTCCAAGCTTCTGTATTGTGTGCGTGCAATGTAAAGTTGATTTGAGGGAGGAGTTGTGTGGTGATGCCTTCAAATGGGGATCACTTCCTCAATTGATGATTTAGAAGTCAGATTCCACCATGCTTATCATAAACATCACACTTGCAACAAGCAGTAAGAAGGCCACTGCAATATTCTATGAATTCACTAGAATGCTTTCCATTTTGTAACACTTTTGAGAAATCACTTCGTGGAGGAATGTAACATAGATCAGCACATATTGTTAAAGACCTCCTGGGCCGTGGGAACATCATAATTTGTAACCTCAGAATTGAATTCCCCCATATCAGCATCCCTTGTCCAGACCGTCAAGATTTAGACCATTATGAACAAAGTGTTGTATGAGATAGAATTTCAACATCATTTTTAACTCGGGAATAATGCAGACTTTTTTAATGAAAATGTTGATGGTCTGGTTATTGGTATCATACTGATAAAGTCGTTCTTGTGAAATTATATTTCTGAAGTTATTGACTAATTACCATGACGTGATCGTATATAAGCCGCAATTGTCGACTTTATTCCATCCCGCCGCCGGACAAGTCGACAAGTTGCATCTGTAATGCTCCTGATTCTGTTGCTTCTACTACCGTGTTGCCATCAGACACATGAACCACCATTTGATAGTGCTTTGATGCTTTCCATTTCCAAAGAATACAGCGTGACCTTTTGAGCAATGGCAGAACAAATCTTTAAGTGAAACTCATTTGATGCTAATCATTCCATGAAGATGCATCTTGTGCCATCCCATATGATTTTTCTGGATAGTGATGTGTTGAGAATTGTAACAATTTCTATGTTCAGTAAATCCGTGGAGCATTCTTTGTTACCCATGGACACCTTGCAGCAACAAGACTTGAGGGCTTGGATCTGTTTCACTCTAAATGAAATCATTAATGAGATATTGAATGAAAGTGTCTATCCATGCTGGTTGTGTTAGATGCTGACAATGTGGACAAAATGGTGGACATTATTTGTTTCCTGTAGAAACATGGACTGGCTTGCATACTAGTTGTGCTACAGAGCATTTTTGGAAGGTGTTTTATCTGATGATTTCCTGCGTGCATTACTACTACTTGTAAGTGCACAGTGTGGCTGAGCTACCGTCGTGATATACATCCCAATTCATGCTGTGCATGAATATTAAAAAATACTACTTATAGGGTTGTCACCTCGCTCTAGCCGTTAGGCCAGACCTGTGTACCCCATCCTGGCGAGTTTCCTTGCGAGGACTTACGTTAATTCTTCTAGTTCTCATGTGGGACTGAAATATGACGTGATTCGTGTTTGTCTTGATCCCTGTGCCTTCTGAATCTCAATGGATGTCTTTACGCGTCCTAGCCATCTACGTCGATGAGATGAGCGTCTGTTCAGAAGTTTTGACAGCGAGCCTTTACAATAGAGTGTCGATCGTCAATCCGTAGCAATTGAGGACGACTGAAGAAATAGTTAACTTCAGCAATTTCCGTCGATCGTACATCCCGCAACTCTTCGTCTTTTTTATCATGTAGAGCTTTGTTTCGTGCCTTCCAGAGCCTTGAAAAATGTTCTGCTACTCCCTTCATTATAGCCTTAATCATGGGTTCTCCTTGTCTGTCATCATTTGGCATCTTTGCATTAAACATATCCATCGAAGCAAGTATTCTCCACTGCGTACGTAGGTAGGTAACCTTTCATCATCGATGCCCAACCGATCTTTGCTTGGGAGTCAATTGCTGAAATTATTAGTGGGTGCAAATGTACTGGATACTCTGATATGTCTCGGTTATACGGATCGTCATGTGTTGACCAGTGTCGAATTGCCTCCGTGATCAGCAAGTACTTCACTGTGTGGGTATCTCCGGCGTGGATACAACGAGCCAAATCTTTTAGGCTCGATGCTTGGCTGAACTGGATTATTTGCAGCACGTTTATTCGAGCCTGCTTGTACCTTCGAGTTCCGATCGGGTTCATGCTGTGCATGACAGCGCTATTGCGTGTACCGATTCTTGCTGCTGGTTGGAGTCACTTCACCTGGTCATACGTGAGGTGGAACTTGGTTGGTAGTACACAATCAATGACAAGATTGTGCTTGATAAAATGATTGTCCATCAGAAGCTCAAAACATTGCATACCTGGTCGTACTATTGTCCCTTTGTTGGATGTACAGGGGTTCTTCAATGTGTGTAACGAATTGATAGTAGCAAGTCGCTAGCTAGACAAAGGTTGCAACATGTTTCCTATGCAATAGGTGAAATAATGCTTGTTCATCTCCACAATTCTCATTCCTTTTCAAATGGTTGTTCTAGATGTACAGTCACGAAGTTTGTCATTCCTTTTCAGATGGTTGTTCTAGATGTACAGTCACGAAGTTTGTTGTTGTTGAAATCATAAGTGACAGATAAGTACTCCAAATCCTTACCTGCTTTAGCTACATTTGGTAATTATTGGAAAGGACAACCAACGCAAATTTTAGAGAAAATATCTGGCTTGGACTTCGGCATTGCTACAAAAAGGCTTTGCATTAAGGATAATGCCCATCAAATAAACAGTTCCTTCTCCCCACTTTCTTTATGAGAAGTTGTGGGCTTCCAACTGAACAGATGCATCAAGAGTTGTAGCCAAGATTGCTCCAAGGGATGCAAACCATAAGATGAGGCATATCCAGAATGGAAGGCAACAAATATGACAATAAATGAGACGATGTTCATGGACATTGCAATAACCGTGCCTCCGTAGATTCGAGGCACCGGTGGTGAAGAAATTGTTGTGGTTGAGCGATTTGATGGTGAACGATGAAACGGCGAAATGCTGCGCCTCCTAGTTCTTGCGGTCCAAACAACAAATCTTCCTGTTTTATGTGTCTTTTGAAAGCACATTGTTACTTTTCCCGCCCCCTCACTACTAAAATGTCACTCCATGCTGGCTGATAGCCTCCTTCGTAATCAATAATTTGCTACGGAACCGCTTGAATACTTCCAGTTGAAGTGAAAGGTGGGATAAAGTCATTTTCCACCATGATGTCAAATCATACCTTGCCCTCCTTGATTGCAATTAGAAGGCACCAGAAGAATCAGTGGAAACGCGACACCATACTTTTGTTATTGATGCATCTGTTCTTTGATCAACAAGAAGAAGAGAGGAGGACCTAGCTACATTTGATTGCACAAGTAGCAACACAGTTCTACTTGTTATCACGTGAAGAAAAGTAAAGGACAAGTATTTGTTGATCTAGAACTTCTCCCAATGTTTCAGACCGAACTTCACCCAATGTTTCAGACCGATGATCCCAGCCATGCGATCTTTTGGTGCTGCTGGATTCAAGATGTTGAGAATCCAAAACCTGAATGCAAGAAATGGTGCCAGACATTTTGTCCGGGTTTGACCCCATATGATTCACCGATTTTTCAATCCTTTTGAGCATGCTTATTCTTGACTGCATTGACAACATACTCAGGCAGTGGAGACTGACCGTCCAAAAGCCTACAACAACTGGTTTCTCTCATCTGTCTGGTTTTTGGAAAGCTGTTCTTCACCTCTGCAATTCTCGTTGATGGGGAGCTTGTGATATAGCGCACAACATCAGTCAAAATGAACATCGAGCATTTTGTCACGCATTTGCTCATCAAATATGGAGAGGCAACATTCAACCTTATCATGTATGTGAAAATGTCCAAAACAATTGCGTTATTACATGTTTGTGAGCATGCATAACATCTTGCTGGCTTTCCAGGATGTATCTATAGATATGGTACTCATAGTACTCTTGATCATCTATTTCAATAAGCTCATATTTGGTTCAAGCACTCAGGCACAACCCATACAATTTGGCTGGCAACCACAAAGGTGCTTGTTAGGCTCTTTGATAGGTGTGTTTCACAACTTCAACGTTGAGATTGCAAGAAGATGGCTTTTGAATTGAATGCTGCATGATGAAGCTCAATCAAAAGTATGAAGGGAGCATATGTTAGTGTCGAAAACAGGTACTACTACGATCGGTCTTCGTTGATCAAAGGCTGGCTAATCATGGCGAGGCAAAGGCAATTCATGCCTGAAATTTGGTCAAAGGTTTCTTGTTCTTGACATTGGTGTTGCTCTTGTTCCTTAAAGCTTTAATATTCTTCTGCTTGGAGGCAGACAACAGTTGATGCTCCATGATGATTTCATCAGTTGTGATGACAGCAAGCACTGGAATGGGTGCTCGTAGTTGGCATTGTGGAATTGCCCGCCAAAAGGATTCAAAGTAGAGGTATGACGTGCGTTCATGAACATTCCTTTCGTTCGTGTTCGCGTACATAGGCAGAACTTTTGCAAAGCAGGCTAACAAATGTGTATGACGCTTTGGTATGTTACACGCTTTGTTTCGTTTTAACGCCCTAAAGCTATTTCAATCTCACAAACCTACAACATCTCAAAGCTTGCGAATTCGCGCCTTCGCCAGACATACACTTGGTCAGGAGCCTCATCATTTCTGCTGATTCGGACAGAGTCATCGACGTACGTGTTTCTGATCACTACCTCAGAGGACCCCGGTCTGATTTGCTCTAGGGCGTCGCCTGATGGAAAGGCAGGAAGGTTCTCGTTTACGACCGCTCCTAGGGGGCCAAGCAAAGTTTGAAGTACTGTAGATTTTTCTGGTTTCGTTGTTTCGATCTTGACGCGAATTCCGCCAAGACCCTGCACCCCGATAATAGTCCCCCTCGTCGTCATGATACTGGTTGCCAAGCCTCCAAGAGTAGCTACTTTGACTCTGCTAACGAACTGCCCAGTCCTGGCTTCAGGTACAAAATTAATCGTCTGGAAAGCCGGTCCAATCTCTTTCAACGGTGCAGGGATGGAGTCAGTGATCCCATATATTTGGTCGGCATTGTCAGGAAACGCCTTCCTGAATGCCCAAAAGAACGGCGAGGACCGGGTTGCATCTTCTGGCGACCATAGGAGTTCCCTGAAAGAAGAGATTAGCAAACCGATTTCCACTTGTTGTAGTTAAAGGTCGAAAGGACATTCCGACCAGGCCTCACTTGCATCGCGGTAACGCAACAATTATTTAGCACATCGGGATCAGACTCACCATTCGCCTGACAGTATGTCCGACGTTGCTGATGCTTGCCCGATGCCGATCTGGAGATCGTAAGGTGAGCATGACCATCGAAGGCAACTTTCTTGCGCCCAATCTAACGTACCTTTTCCCCCCATTATTTCTACCTTTTCAACAGCATCGCGAACTTCTTGAACAGAGGCAGCCGGGACTCGGTTACAAACGAAGACTAATGCGGCCTTCAGATCATTCAAATCATCTAGGGTGGGAATCACAATATCGACATCAACAGCTGAGTATAGTGCGTTTGAGACTCTTCCAACGTGAGAAGGAGTAAAAGCCGCACATGTGGCGGAAAGTAACAGGGTGATGCTTAGTCTCGTCATGTTGTGTTATGGCGTCTCTAGTATTTTGGTGTCAAAATTGTGCCCCAGGTGTGAGGTTTGATGAGCCTTCTTCCGACTTGCTCAGCCATGGTTCGTCGCGAGGATGACAGATCACGTACTTCGTCCATTGTGTGACATTCATACGTGGCTATTACGGAAGGCATAAACAGCGGATCCGACTGCTGACGTTGGCTACGGTACCTGGTACTACAGTACCTGGTAGTCTACTGAATCCAAATCCAGAGTACATACAGAACAGCTGTACTCGAGTACCATACAAGTACTGTAGTTGTGAGGCGAAGATTTCGGTCTGATTGCTGTATGTACGTATATTCCGAGTACTACAGTAGGGATGTGCGGTACATGCAGGGGTTTGTGATATTGAACTCCGGAAACCAGGCCAGGATCCCCTCTCTGAGACTCCCTTTTGGAAGTATGACATATAAGGAAGGAACATCAAGCAATGTCACAAGAAAGAAGACCAGAATTGAAGTCCTGAGGGGATGCTTCCAGTGCAAGACAAATTCTTAAGTTTATACTCCTAATGGAAGATAACCACATCTGTTGGTGAATGCTTCAAATTGAAGACGAACAACACCTTCAGTGAATGCATCTAATGTGAACTTCTTCTAAGTTTGAGGGGTTTCGGATACTCGATGTAAAACCGTATATTCCTACACAATATCGTTCACCAGCTCGGTGGCAGCATTGCTATGCATGGCCATGGAACTATAAAAGACTTGAGGATTTTTTGAAGGGCCTTCAGAATATGAGCCCTGAAAGCTGTAAGCACCTCTACCAGTTGAAGTTGTCATACAGAAAAGAAATTGACGTGAAGTATTGCGTTCCAATTGTATCTTTTCTGTGCGCATCGGCCTATGTAGTAAGGTGCTCCTCGTGAGATCCACCAGGATGCCAGTACGCTTGCAACTTGTTGAGACAGATCAATAATAAGTGCACACACTTGATCACCAGGGTCAAATTCTGTACAGTAAGACACATTGATGCTACGAGCCTGGCACTTTATTGGCACGTTCTTTGGATGCAACCGAGCTTCTCGATTTCAGGTATTCACGAAGCTCCACGTTATTCTCAGTCTCATACTCCAAGAACTGGCTAACAGCACGACGAAGACCTGGATGGCAGATATAGTGTGTTGAATGAATAAGCGCGGGATCAAAGCCTCTGGCCCACTTGTAATCTGCAAACAAGTACATCGTCAGGCACAAGCTGAAGCATTCGGGTCCGTTTTGTGCCGGGCCCCTCTACTACTTACCACCTCCTCCGGCTCCAGGCTCCATTCGCCTGATGTTGTTATTGATACAAAACTCAATCGCGGACCAGTAGCAAGTCTCAAAGTGCAAATTCTTTATCTCTCGCCCAGGCAGACAACCCCAGTATCGGCCGTAAAAGACACCATTCTTGACAATGTTGAAGGTCCCGGCAAAGACATCTTCGGCACGCAGTTCCTCGCCACTCGATCGCGGACGTGCACAGAGAAAGCACAAACTGCGTATAAAGTCGCTTTTGGCAAGGCGTTGAAAGAATTCCAGCGTGAGGTATTGTCGTCCCCAAATCATTTTATCAACCGTTGAGAGGTAGATTTCAAACATCCGTTCCACTAAGCCATCGTATTTGAGAATATCTGCACCCATCACGCTGTCAATTCGAATATCTTCCTCCTCCAGAACTAAGCGCCTCTCTCGTTTAATTGTTATGCGCCGTTTCGATTTGAAACAACTCAGGTAATCATCAAACGATGTGTAGGGCTGTCCTCCGCTATTCGAATTTTCATTCGTCCAGTGATACTGTATCGACGTCCGACGAAGATAGCCACTTCCTTTATTCATGGAAATCCGATTCAACATATCTTTCACCTGATTAGAGAAACTTTGTTGTTGCTCATCGCCTTCGGGATCACTTCCCACTGATTTCAAAAGAGGCAGCGACCCCGACAACTCAGTGGCTTCAGATTCGGTTAGAAAATTGAAATGAATGCTTGAAAGCTGATTCGATTCCGCTACTTGTATCAGAAAGGTCGCTACAGCTTTCCGCACCTGACTTATCTCCGCGTCACGAAACGTTTCCCACACTTCAGGTTTTAATAGAATTCGGTGCCCTGTCGCAGGCGTAAATGGGACAGCGACTAACAGTTTCGGATAGTAAGTGATTCCAGATTGGTACGCCGCGTCTGCCCAGGAGTTGTCGAAGATAAACTCCCCCATGGAGTGTCCTTTGATGTAGAGTGGCACGTATCCCAGTGTTTGACCGTCAATAAGAATGCAAACGTGTTGTGGTGCCCATCCTGTCGCCGGTGAGGCGCAGCCTGACTCTTCCAGACAGGACAGCCAAGCATGTTCTAAGAAGGGAGAGGATTCCTCCTGGAGACAGGAATTCCAGTCCTCGGAGGGTATGCTAGTGATGGAGGGTTGCAACGCGAATGAAATCTTTTTCGAGTACAACTGTGAGATAATTCGATTGTTGGCACGGTGTAACAGTCTTCCATCGGTGAAACTTCGGCATCGTCCAATCAGCAACGGTACCACAAGGAGGGTGTGTATGAGCATTCTCGTAGTCGTCTATCTCGCGCCTTGAGTGAAGTGGTCCGTTACCGCGCTCTCAACTATTAAGCCATGTCCTACATCGATGGTGGATGGACAATCAACAGCAGCACATGCAGAAATTGATACTGTGGAGTGTTGAGACAGGAATCGACAGGAATGCCGGCGTGGAAAATGTCACTGTACGATGGACCCAGTACTATTACTCTATTGCACAGCATATCGGCATATCACACGCACCCTCACATCTCGCACTGATCCTTTCTACCGGTAGTCTGACAGTACATCATACTACAGTACTTACAAACCTGTACAAAACTACCGGTAGCTCCGAGTACTGGTACTAGTACCAGGTACAACCAGTATTCGGGCGAATAGAGTGTACATATATAGAAAATTCCATGAATCAATAATTTGAACCGAAACACTGGACCCGGCTTATACTGCGTTCGCAATGATACTATAGAACAACAATACGCGTAATACATGTAATAATAAAGAGTAAATGTAACACTTTTCTCAAAAACAAGAAAGATGAATTCTTTACATTTCATGCAAACCGATGGCAGCAACTCGACGGGGCGCAACGGGCAAGCACGATGGACGGAAAGAACCTACTTCGCGCCATATGAGCTCCTTGAGTCTCAACCTGTTAAGATTTTCCTTTTCGAAACTGAAGTCGAACGGTCTCTTGGCTACTGGTTCATCTTGTGGACTGTGAAGTTGCGAAAAAAACGGATGAGCAAGTGCCTGTTCCACAGTGATGCGCCTTCGCGGATGGATTTGCAGCATCTTCCGAAGAAGGTCCAAGGCCGGACGCGGGGTGCCCGGAAATTGACGGGTAAATGGCGCCGACGGCAGATCTGGTAGCTTGCGCAAAAATCGCTTTGCTTTGTCAGATGTGACAAAGTCGAGGTGCTCTTCTGGCAATTTCCCAAGCTTTTCGTTAATGATGGTCAACTGCAAAAACACAGTATGTGAGCAAAGGCATCAGGCACGCGAGGAAATCATATAGCACTTCCATACCTGATCAATGTAGTCATCGCCCGGAAAGTACGGCTTGCGGAGGATGAGTTCTGCGAAAATGCACCCTACACTCCAAATGTCGACGGGTTTGGAGTATTGGTGACAAGCGAGCATTATCTCAGGTGCTCGGTACCATCTTGTCACAACATACTCAGTCAGCATCATAGTCGAAACTCGATCAGAATGGATGCCGCGTGCGAGTCCGAAGTCGCAGATTTTCAAGTCGCAATTCGAGTTGACCAGCAAGTTCGACGGCTTAAGGTCGCGGTGAATGACATTAGCGGAGTGAATGCATTTGAGTCCTCGAAGAACCTGGTAAGCAAAGTACTGTACATGGTCGATCGAAAGTGTCTGCTTGGAGTAGATAATACGATGCAAATCCGTCTCCATCAGGTCAGCGACAATGTAGACGTCGTTGAAGTCATCGACGCACTTCACTTGAGGCGGCATCATGTCGAGAATTCCAACAATGTTTTCGTGGTTGAAGTGTTTCAGCAGCTTGATCTCCCCTGAGAATTCGTTTGGCATCAATTTCGTCATTGAAAGCTCTTGCGACCATCTTGATGGCTACATTCCTTTTTTTTTCATCGAATCCTTAGCAGATATGACAACACCATAGGCTCCTGATCCGACAGTTCGAATAAGAGAGTATCGTTTATCAATCGTGAAAGTTTCCTTTCCAGCCTTGAAACTATGGGTCTCACATTGCCGATCTGACGCTTCCATGACAACGTCCATCCCTAGGTCAGATGAGTACGAAGCATCATCAGCCATGGAATATGAGCTGGTTGCTGCCGCGGTCGATGCAGTGGCGAGTGTGTGAACGTCCATTTCATCATGGCTAGTACCTTTGTGTGCGATTTTCTGTGGATTATAAATATCATCATTGTGCATTGGTCTATTCACTGAGCGACTTCGCGGTGGTTTTGACATGTTTTGTGATGTTGAAGAAAACGCTGCAGGAATTGAGGGTGTGCATGATGGCATGGACATTCTCTTCGTCCACTCGTAAACTTGGCCCACAAGGGTGTCAGTCTCTGGCTTTGGCTTAGAGGTGTATAAACGTCTCGTAGAAGGTGAACTGTCGCTTTGAGTGATTCGGCCACCTCCTTCGCCAGGGGCAGCCGATGTAGGGATTGGTACTGACACCGGAATGTTGCTGAGTTATCGCACGGGTATCAGCTTCCGTGCTGAGGATATGCTGCTTTCAAGCAAACAGGGAGACACACTGTTTGATTCAATTAAGACTTGCAGGAATGTGGCTGTCAAACACAGAGCAAGTCAGAAAATCGTTGTTAGGACCTGCCGTCTGCTGTGATGCGCAAATGTCGTTTCCAAAATGTGAGAGGTGGATTCATGTCATATATCAACAGGAATCAAGATCATATATGACCGCTCAAAACGAATGTACTGAGAATACGCAAAAAATATTTCGCACCACATCGTCAACGGTAACCGCTTTTTCACCGTATGCAATTTAGTTTGGGGGTCAACTGTCTGGTACTACTATGCATACAATACCGGGGACTCCAGTAGGCATATGTACTTTAGTACTGGAGACTGGAGTACTCTTTCCGGTAGGACTTGTACTACCAGCAGCATTGAGCATTGAGTACTGACGTACACGGTACTGGCATTTTACGCGATTCGTCCTTCATGCATGGGGGTGGGATTCCATTAGAATGCCGTGAAATGACGTCAACTATGACGTCACTATACTGAGGCCTGCATGTACTTCCTACGGTGATACAGTACTCCAGTACGACAGTACCATACGGAGAGCATGCTGATTGGTACGTCATGACGTCATTTCACTGCATTCTAATCGGTAGTGTGTAGTGCTTAGTGCTTACTACTGGGGAATGTCTATGGAAGGTCCGGCCACGCACCTCTGCTTGGTATTAATTGCATGTAGAAGCGACGAGAAGAAACGTGATTTTACCACACCTCCCTTGATGAAAGCCTGCACATAGGAAATTGCAATAGGCAAAAAAATTCTATCTATGTCATAAAGGCTCAATCAATGCAACTGGCAAACAGGGGGAATGGTTTGAAGCAAAAAAGAATCAGTTTTTGTCATCACCAATCACTGGAAACATTTGCATATGGAGTCCCACCTGTCCCACCTGTCACCTGGGACATCCGGAATTCCTTCTTGAACCTCACTTTACCGAGAGTTTTTTAGGGCTGTCAAATCGAGTCACGTGACACGCGACCGCTTAATAAATAACGTCAATGGATGCTGGCTGGCGTCATGAATGCAAATGGGGGCTTGGCAGGCTCGGAGGTTATTTCTTCTCGTAAATAAGTCCACGATTAGAAACCTTCTCATGAATAAGTTGATGAGAAGATTTCTTCTTGTAAATAAGTTGATGAGAAGATTTCTTCTCGTAAATAAGTTCACGATTAGATACCTTCTCGTTTTTAAGTTAGACTTCTACGAGAAAGTGTATTGATAGGATGAAATCTTCTCTTAAATAAGTTCATAAGAAGATTTCTTCTTATGAATAAGTTCATGAGAAGAATTCTTCTCGTAAATAAGTTCACGAGAAGATTTCTTCTCGTAAATAAGTTCACGATTAGATTTCTTCTCGTAAATAAGTTCGCCACGATGCCACGCTGGCTCGCACGCTAGCCAATACCCTTCTGACATCAAAATGAACATATACAGTTTTGAATATTGATGAAACTTCAGTTTTTAATCTACGCATATCTGTGTCACCCACTAACAGAATAAGAAGGAATTCCTGATGTCCCTGGAAGGTCCGGCCCAAGCACGTTTCAGCCGTTAAGTTTGTGACCGTCGTCAGATATGCGTCAGGGATTTTCCAAATTGTATGTATTGCGAGATTTGTAGCTCGATTGGTCGATGCAGCAAACGAGCCGGCAAGGTTTTCTCCTCGTAAGTAAAAAATTGCTGACCGTCAGTAAAAAATTGCTGACCGACAGTAAATATTAACTGTGACCGTCAGCAAAAAATTGCTGACCGTCAGTAAAAAATTGCTGACCGTCAGTAAAAAATTGCTGACCGTCAGTAAATCTGATTTGTCTTTAAGAAGCTTTCGTGGACACATGGTATATTTGTACGTCAGCAATTTCTTCTGACCGTCAGCAATTTCTTTCTGACCGTCAGCAATTTTTTACTGACCGTAAGTAAATGTTTACTTACCGTCAGCAACTTTTCGTTGACCGTCAGTAATTTTACACTTTAAGCCATTCACATGATAATAGAGCCAGCCTATGCTTCACGTTGCGTCACCACGACTCAGAATGGAAGCGATTTTCACCTCAAGGGTATCACGTGTTTTCATCTTATTCACGATTCCCTAAGAGCATCCTCCAAGGGACGACATCAAACGTTATCAAATGCCCGACCGGCGCGCAAACTCGACATTTTCGAAAAACGCATCTTTCAAGGCTCGATTATCAAATATTTGACCTCCCTCGTGACGCAACGCGCCGGCAGGGCATTTGATAAATTTGATAACGCATTTGGTATTATCAAATCATGGGTGATTTGATAATACCAAATGATATCAAATCTGATATCAAATCACGGAAATCTGTGTACAAGCTACTTCGGAGTTGTACTGTCGTATCTTTCCCTCCGTGAAAACCTTCGTATTCGTCGTCCAGCGAACCCGATACTGGATTCTACGTTCACATTCCCTACTGTCGACGACGATGTCGATACGATCTGATGCAACCGCACGACAATTCGACCTCCTCAAGCGCATGATCAAGTCAGAACGTGCATAAGGAGCAGCAATCACGAAATAACAACAGATACAGCATTATCGTTTTAGCATCTACTACGGTACTAGTAAATGATGATTACTACCGGTATTAGTACAAGTAGTTGTCATCAAACAATTCCTCTGTGTGATTCTGATAAAATTTGATATTTGTGAATATGGCGCCTTGGAAGTTGCCTCTTCAAGAACTTCAAAGTCGAGCACGCCAGCCATTTGATTAAACCGTCAGAGAATGCAACGGTTTTGGAAGACACTATTACGTCATTTGATCCGGAAAATTGTGATCCCTTGGAGGATGCTCTAAGGTATGGCCGGACCTTCCTGTCCCATCTCCCACCTCGTACCTTGAATGAATACTTCCAAATCTCAAAGTTATCTAAATTTTAAGCACCCTTTTCTTCCAATCTCAACTACCGGTACATGAAGGGAGACATAGAGAGGTTGCAGTTTCATTTCTTGCGTGAAATATGACAAAAGATTAAAAGCAGCAATTGGTACCACATTTTGTTGGTGGTATGCGCGCCGGCCGGCAAGTTTTTTAAGAAAATTCTCACCATGATTGTCACAAGCGTTGTTCGCTACTGTAGTACCATGTTCCTGCGGTCCGCGTACTCCCCACGCGTTCTACCACTACACAGTACCGCCGCAGTGCACTCAGCGTTCCTCAAGTACGCCAGTCCAATTCGTACCGTACAAGTACTCCGAGTACTTGCACCTCGTTCTTGATCAAAGCAGGAGTACCAGTACTAGTACTTGCTTGAGAGCGTGGTGGCCAGTACTCCGAGTACTTGTACTCTGCAACTCATCAGCATCGGCACGGACGATCCCAGTACCATACCCACCATATATGTCATAACATATAACCAGGCATGTTTATTTAAGGCGATCTCCCGGGTTCCCGCCTCAACTTCCTAAAATAAAGGTTGACACGGCGCCTAAAATAAGCGTTTTTTTGCCCGTATGCCTGATCGGAGCTTGAGTTTTGCCTAAAATAAGCACTTTTATTTGGTTAAATTTCCCCTCTGTACAGCTCGACAGTAACATGGTAGACAGTCTATGTATAATTTCTACGTAGAAATGGTTTCAATTTGTTAAGTGTCTAAAATAGGCGGTCATATTCTTATTCGGCGCCTTAAATAGCTTATTCTAGGAAAATAAGGCTACTGACTTAAATAAACATGCCTGCATATAACGTATGACCATGTAACAATAGACATACTCCAGTAATCCGTATGACGCATCCAGTGGGAAACCCGGCGTAGCGACAAGTGCTCGGAGTAGCCGTTACTCCAAGTACCATGTACGAGTAGTACTCTACGGTACAAGTAGTACTCGCTCCAAAACTACTTGTACCGGTGCAGCATAATAGTTGAGGTCTACGAGGCAGGGATTGGAAAAAAAATACTGTCCCACGTTGAATCTGGTATTACAGTCCTCCGGTAGGTAGAATGGTATTGTGCTGTTGGACTGGTAGGTATTTTGGTATTGAAAAATCCTTCAGTCCGGTATAAATATAACTTCTCTTCATTTTTGGAAGCGCAGGACTTACTCAGTTCCATTGGTTTCGTCCGGTAGGTATAATGGTAGTAAAAGCACTACAGTAACAGTAAACTGCAGTACTACAGTACAGAAATGAACCGTATACACACTGATGCAGGACAGAACATTTATAGAAATTCAGGCTGGTTTTCCCGAACACCGGAATTCAAAATACTACCGACTAAACTCAGTAGAAAATAACCATGGGTCCTGGTTACTGGTTGGTATATTGCAACTCGCAGGTAACCAGTTATTGGGGATTGGTACAGTATAATACCGTCGGTATTTGGTTACCGGTACTGGTGGTTATTTACTTCCAATCCCTGCTACAAGCTACGAGGTACCCAGTACCACAGTCGGCAGTACCATCCCTCCAAACAATGACTTTTTGGATTCGCCCCTCTATAGTTAGCCGTCGCATTGGATATCATCTGCTCAGCCATGTCGATATCCTTTTCGTTCAATGCGACGATGCTGCGGACCGTCCTGCTTCTCGTATTCTCTCTAGTCATCGAAGCAGAGATCCGCGAATTCAATGGTGTCATCGAAGCTGATTCAAGGTTCATTCACTACAGTGAAGGGTTCATCATTGCCCCCGGTTACATTGACCTCTCGGAATTGACTTTTACAACGACGGCAGGAGGGGAAGATAGCGACTATGACCCTGAAATGCGGGATCCCTCGGATGAAACAGCTGGGGACAGCGAATCTGACGATGATACCATGAATCCAGGGGATACGAACACGAATCCAAGCAAAGATGGTGGAGGACGTCGTTTGGCTGCGGATTCAACTGTAGGTGCATATGCTGTGGAATCGCCAATTCGAAATTCTGTACCCTAACGTATGTCGTCTTCTCTAGTTGGATATCGTTTTTTTCAACGAACCTGAAGAATGTTCGAACACCCGCAGCGGGTGTGACTGGACAAAACTAGGTGTCGGTATCAGTGATTCAGCTGGTGGCTTTGGTTGGTGTTGCTCCAACGAAGCCATGGATTCTGGATACTGCACCGGAGAAAACAATCAGTACGGACGTCTTATTGTTAACACCACTCTCTTCAAGGGGCAGCATCGATTTATTGACGTTCCAGCGTCGGGTGCCATGTCCGCGACGGTTCACTATGCTCAGTTGGAAGAACCCGAGATTAGTGGGAAATACGTTCTAGTGATAGCCAATTGTAACGATGAGGGAAGGCGCGTCACTGTGCAGGGCCACTATACCTGGAAATCTGTCCATGGCTACCTCCCGGGGGATCTGTTTGGCGAAATGTACTTCTTCGCGTTTTTGGCAGCCGTTTACCTCGCCCTCGCCCTGTGGTACGGCATCACAATGAAAGTGTATGAAGATGCTCTTATTCCAATTCAAAAGTGGGTATTGGGAACGATCGTTCTCGGTCTTCTCGAAACAATTTTTCGAACCAGCGATTATTTCGCCTGGAATGCGTACGGAACTCGTTTCTGGTTCACGATGTACATCGGCGTCATCGTAGGTGTGATTAAGCGTGGTCTTTCTCGTTGTCTCATTGTCATGGTGAGTTTGGGCTGGGGTGTTGTCCGGGATCGATTGGACCAAATGAAGGCCATCGTTGTGCTCGGTCTCCTTTATGTTGGCACGGCAGCGTTCCGGGACATTATGACAATCGTTGCTGTGACTGAAAATGAGACGTTGAGCATCAAACAAGAAGCTGAGTTGTTCGATGCTGTGACTATCGTAACGTTCGTTGTGGCTGCCATCGATGTGACGTTCTACATGTGGATCCTCGATGCCTTGAATGGAACAATGCAGTATCTGGAAAATATGAATCAGAGAATCAAACTTATGCGATACCTCCAATTGCGTAGCATCCTTCTGTTTTCCATTCTATTCGCTGTGATGTGGTCTGTGTTTACCTTGGTCAACACGTACTCGGATACCGCAATATTGAAAGAGCAAAATGTGTGGGCAGCGGGTGCGCTCATGGAGCTCAACTATTTGGCAGTGCTCGTGGGAGTCGCATATCTGTGGAGACCGAATGCGAGTGCTAAGGACTTGGCCTATGTCATGGAATTGCCAGCTTTGGGAGGAGACGACGATGACAATGAACTGGAAATGACATCAAACATTCCATCAGCTCTGGATGATGATGACGAGGTGGAGTTCCAGGATGAGCCTCGAAAAGGTACCAGTACTGGTGCAGATCTTGTCGTCTAGTTGTCTACCCTACGCCCCACGCACTACTACAGTAGCTTGATTGAACCCTCATATAGAATTTCATGAGAGACTTATTAAGACAGTCCTTAGCTCTTCCTGGTCTGCGCTCAGCGCTCCCGAAAGTTGCTGATAGAAAAGTATAAGGACTCTCCTCTACATGTATGCATAGACAGTGTAGAGCGGATCTTATAACCCACGGGTTTTGTCAGATGCTATCTGACAACCGTCGAAAGCTCCAATACGTCCGCTCCAGTAGAGGAATGCACAGTACACAGTACTGTATTCGAGCGGCACTGGAACTAGTCCCAGCTCCCAGTACCGGTACATGTACATCCTATGTATGTCCTTGTACAGTACCGGCATTATTTAGTGTAGAGTGTAGAGTGCGTTGCGTCAGTACGCAATTATTTTGGCCAATCAAATATTTTTCTGAAACTAAAACGCAGTACATCAGTTATTATTTATTATATATACCTAAAATAACTCAGATATTGTCGTACTGTATTTTCAAAAGTAATCGTATATATTTATTTTTTAATCCACGTACTGACGTAGCATTTGCGGTAGAAAAGTACATGGTACAAATTTTTCAGTAGAAATCTACATGAAAACTTTTTTACACTGTGTCCAGAAATGTATATTGTATAACGTGGTACGAATCGTTGTGTAGAACGGACAACAATTTTATGTACAAGTACTCCGTTGATGCCATATCCAGTTTGTTCGATCTGTCTAGAAATACTGGAAAATGTATTTTGAATTCCAGATTCCGTGGTACAAATTTTGCAGTAGAAACTACATGTCCAATGTCCAGAGTACTGGAAAATGTATTTTGAATTCCAGATTCCAATGCTTATAACGTGGTACAAATTTTGCAATCGTACTCCGTACTCCGTACTCTGTATACTGTATAGATCTTACCAGACCTCCTCTACCGTCGTGCAACTTATTATTATATATATACCTAAGATAACTCAGATATTGTCGTACTGTATTTTCAAAAGTAATCGTATATATTTATTTTTTAATCCACGTACTGACGTAGCATTTGCGGTAGAAAAGTACATGGTACAAATTTTTCAGTAGAAATCTACATGAAAACTTTTTTACACTGTGTCCAGAAATGTATATTGTATAACGTGGTACAAATCGTTGTGTAGAACGGACAACAATTTTATGTACAAGTACTCCGTTAATGCCATATCCAGTTTGTTCGATCTGTCTAGAAATACTGGAAAATGTATTTTGAATTCCAGATTCCGTGGTACAAATTTTGCAGTAGAAACTACATGTCCAATGTCCAGAGTACTGGAAAATGTATTTTGAATTCCAGATTCCAATGCTTATAACGTGGTACAAATTTTGCAATCGTACTCCGTACTCTGTATAGATCATACCAGACCTCCTCTACCGTCGTGCAACAACCGCGGCCAATGGATTCCGTGGTACAAATTTTGCAGTAGAAACTACATGTCCAATGTCCAGAGTACTGGAAAATATATTTTGAATTCCAGATTCCAATGCTTATAACGTGGTACTCGGAGTACAAATTTTGCAATCGTACTCCGTACTCAGTACTCTGTATAGATCTTACCTCCTCTACCGTCGTGCAACAACCGCGGCCAATGGCCGCCCCCCAGACTGGTTTTACTTAGAATGAGTTTGCTAATCAAACACAAGTCAGCTATTTTAATTACATGAGCAAAGGCCAATACTTACAAGTGAGGAATCATTAAGTAAGCAACTAATTTAACCAATCAAATGTTTTTCTGAAACCGAAAGGCAGTACATTGATTTTACTTACAGTTGCAAATGCAAATACTTAACGATGGGGCTCTTTAAGTTACCAATTGATTTGGCCAATCAAATAATTATCTGAAACTCAAAGGAGTTAAATCAAACAAGAGCTACTGCCCTTTACTTAGATGCGTGAAATTTTGTTTAGAATGACATTGGAAAATACTTAGTGACTGGAATACTTAAGTATGCCGTCTACTTAGATGCGTGAAATTTTATTTAGATTGACATTGGAAATTACTTAGTGACTGGAATACTTAAGCATTCAATCGATTTGGCCAATCAAATAATTTGCACTCAAGCACCATTCATCATGATGCATTTGACTCGGACCCGATGCATTACTATGATTATAGCACAACACTTTACTCATTGCAAATGACAACAAACAAAACAGCACTTTGTTCCTCATTGAAAAGAAGCAAAGGCATCACTTCATCCCTGAACTATGTCCGGTTGCTTCTTGTAAGGTGATTTGTATGCGGTAGCAGTACAATCAGGCTTGGAGGATGTTGTGTCTGATTTGTGCGTGAAGCAACTTTCCTGCAAGAAGTCAATTCTCAATAATATTGTGAAGGTGCGAGGATGATTTGCACGCATGACATTCACTTGCCTTTGCATTCATGTACGTACTCATCTAATCTATCTTTTATCCAGGAGCATGGCTGGTGACCGGAGAGATAAGATATCACTGAAGGGCATCAAAAATCCAAATTTTTTATTTCAAACTGCTCGTGGGAGCGCCAGTCAAGAATATGCCATACTTTCCCAAGAGTTCTTTATTGGATTTGTAACCAGATTCTGGTGCTCAATGGATAAATGAAGACTGGATTCAATCAAATCTTGTCCAAACATTCAAGAAGGAGACAACCATCATTATGTATAGCAACGATATAACTTGAATCAGTATTTAATACAACTCTTGCCCTGAAAATTAAGTACAACTCTTGCCCTGAAAATTAAATGCAAATCTTACCCTGAAAATCACTCTTGCCCGGATCGTCGATACTTTCGTATGAGGTTGTACACTGTAGTCATCACCAAATCCCCCCTAATCTTCTCTCTACGATCATTCTTATTTGTAAGCTTTCCTACGGCCAGTGGCCAGGCACCAGCAAACAAATTGTCAGTTATCTCGGATTGTGAATCGAGTACATCAGCAGTCCTTCCATTGTTCTCATCAGCATCCTCGCTTCCGTGGACATGCTGAATTATGAATTTGCAAACTACCTTCATGTTAGACAACCGGCATCGGTCTGCATGTGTTCTCATGTCTTCATTGTCCAACAGTCGATATGGCCTTATCCTCAGGAGTTCATTGCCATGCAAGAATAGATCCCAGCACGGCTTTACTGTCAATGTCTGCGGGAATGCAAAGTCTGGGGGCATTTTGAAGAATTTACCACGATCGGGATGATACCAAGTGAGCCACTTCACAACTCTCCGAGTTGGAGCTTCAGAGGCATTTGACCGTTCCTCCGATCCGTTTCCTGCCTCTCTGAGTTGCTTTAAAAGCTGCTCTTGCATTGTAGTTAGCATAGACTGAACATTGGCAAATGTCATGGGTAATGCACCGTTGACTTCAAATTGCTGCAGCAACTGCGCGCACATTTTCTCGGGTACTTCAGCAATATCACCACGGATTTCTTTTACTTGTTGAATCAATGTCTCCTTTATCTGCTCTGTTGCAACAACTTGAACAATATGCGGTGGTACACCTGTTGCCGTCATTCCAGTTGCTTTACAATGTCCGTTCCCGAGTAATACTTTCGTTTGCAAGTTTGGCAGGTGTCCGGATGTCCACAACCTAGATGAGCGTAAGCGATCATGCTGACCAAGTGTCTGATCAAGGTAGTCATAATGATATGCCAGTGTGGCTAGAAGACATGGCAGGCATCCCTGAAATTGCTCGGGATAGGCACCAACGTCTATTACAGAATTCAAGATGACCGAAATCTCAGCAACATCATCCAGGCTGAAATGCGGTGGAAGGGTGGCAAATGATGCTGATTGAAAGTCAAGCCCTGACATTACCCGAGCCACAAATTGGTCATTTCCATTGTTAACAGCTGTAATATACCGATCACGGACTCCACCCAGTGACCAATCTGCACGTTGACAAATTGCATCGCGATCCGGGCCTCCGGGAAATGATGCACAATACGTTGCTCCAGCCTTGCGCCCAGAGTGCTTTCCAAGCTTGTTTCCGCTCACCTGAAGGTATTCTTGTGCCCTCTCAGATCGCACAGTATCAAAAAAGACTTCTCCAAATCGGTCATATGCATCTCGAGTGAAAACACTGCTGTACCTTGTTTGGCTGCCATCACTAAACACATGTCTCGCAAGTGATAAAACTGGACAAATAACAGGATTGAAAGGATTTGCTGCAATATGCTTTCCTTCAACCCGTTCTCCTGCTTGGTCAGTTTTGCTTCGTGGCGGAAGGACCACAATCATGTCATTATCCATGTGAATGAAATTGTACTTCATATTTGCTACTGTGATCGCCCTTGCAATGAGATTCCATGTAAGGACAAAGAAAAGGTGTGCATAATTTGTCGCAGTTCCAAAATCCTCGAAAAAAAGCTTTGCAAGAAATACAAAGGCAGTGAATGAGTAACCGACTTTCCCTTCATGCTGGTCCATTGTTCCATCTGCCTTGAGGTTTGCAATCTTTCTCTTGTGCCCCTTATTGAACCGTGCAAGAAAAGTATCGAGGTCAGCAGACACCCTGACCACTGGCTCTTGTATGCTGTACCACCATTTCAGTGCCGACACATTTTTTCTGAGTGTTGACGCAGTTCTGACTGAACCATCATCCTTCTGTTGGGATTGCATGCCCATGAATTCCTTGATAAACTCATCTGGGAGTGGTGGATCATCAAATATACCCTCACCCCAGTTCTCATTTGTTGTGCAAAATCTTTCATCCGTTTGATTATCCCTTGGTACGATTTGATTGTTTCAGGATGCCTGTCGTTGTTTGCTGTTGCCTCTGCTGCTTCTCTGTTTACGTTCATGGTGATTCTGAATCAAAGCTTCCCCTACTCAGCTTGCAAAGGAGATGTGTGACTTAATTATTGTGATTTCGATGTTTGAGCAAGCAGTTTTGATTTTACAATACTAAGTTAGTCTGCCAGGTGTCAGGGTTGTCATAAAAAATCTGACAGACCGGGAGAGGTCAAAGATCCCAATGCATTGTCTAGTACAACATCTACAGAGTTGCTACATGAAGGAGGATCAACGTGATCCCAAGGTTTTATCAGAATTCATCTGACAACCATCTGACAGTGCACTGGAAAACCGTACGTGCCATTTGACAAACCCTGGAAGGTCCGGCCCAAGCACGTTTCGCGATTAACAGGATGTACCTTAAGGATGTGCGCGCCAGCCAATGACCGGCCGGCGTGATGAGAGCTTGTTAGGATCTGTGTCGCATCATTCGAGCTGGCAAGGTTCAGCAAATGTCAGCAGATTTCTTTTTCGTCAGCAAATGTCAGCAGATTTGCTTTTCGTCAGCATATGTCAGCAAACTTGATTCTCGTCAGCAAACGTCAGAAGATGTCAGCATCACCGTAGCTTTTGTACTGGGAAAAACTCGTTTTCGTCATCATATGTCAGAAAATGTCAGCAGATTCGAATTTCGTCAGCAGACGTCAGCAAATTCGTTTTTTGTCAGCGGATGTCAGCAGATCTGTCTTTTCGTCAGCAAGTGTCAGCAAAACGACGATGACGCTGGCATAACCAGTTTAGCACCAGCCAGACACAGAACGGAAATGATTTTCGCCTCCGGCCAGCGTGAATTCGACCTTGATTCACGACTAAGCGTGTATTGCCGGACCTTCCTGGGGATCTTAAGACCTGCACAATCACTTCGACGGATCGACGACCAGGTACTACCTGTAGCTTGTAGTAATACTGTTGTACTCCAACGAATACCTTGTAGACGTACGTAAAACTATACCTACACTACTAGTACGACGGTACCTCCCATTACCTTCTTAGATGGCTATGCTTGTACTCTGAGTACCAGGTACCAGGTACAAGTACTCGGAGGTACGCTACTGGTACTACTACTACAAACTACAACTACCGTATTTCACGGAGATTTGTACCCACCAAATGTTCATCGAGGGGTTCCGGAATCCCACCAAATTTTCATCGAAAATGTCAGATGGATAAAGGGAATCCGTGAAAAATTTATGTCGGGCTGACTACGGAAAAAAAGGAAAATGAATATTTAAACTCGTCTTCTGATCATTAGAGTTATACATCCATATATAGCTTTCATCAAGTGGAATTCAAATGACCTGACGTTTCGGTGAAATGCCAGGATTTTTCTGCCAAAGAATAACAAATGGACGTTCATTTTTGAGTCGAGTGGTTCGAAAATGTGCATAATTTTGGGAGGGGTGGGTACAGGAATGCGCGGGGTACAAATCTCCGTATTGTAATTACTAACGTGCTACTTTACCGGTGGTACATACGCATACTCCGAGTGTTATGCATACTAGTTGGTAGGGCGACTCGGAGTACACCCGTAGACAGCATAACTGAGCTCACTGCGATAACATACGGGTTTATTAGGACCTGGTACTGGTTCCACGAGAGTACGAGTTTGAGTTACAGTAATTTGGTTGCAGTACTGTACAAGGAACTGGTACGAGTCTCGAGCCCGCTACGTGCACCGGGAACCGGGAGCAGTTCTATATCTGGGCGTTGAGTTCGTGCCTTTTTTTCAATTTTCATGGTCATTCGTGCACGTTTTCGCATACACTCGCAAGGTAACCGCACATCTGTTATCATGTCGAACGAAGGAGATGAAGGCTGGGAAGACGATGAGATGGAAGAGTTATTTTCCTTTGGAAACGATGGCGGCGGTGGTGACGGCGGCGGTGCAGGAGACTCGCTGTCGGAACCCGTCATGGTAGAAACGCCTATCGACCAGGATGCAATGCGCGACCGCAACGACACCGCCGACTCGTTTCTTGAAATGCTGGATGACGACGCCAAGGAGAGTAGTGTTGTTTTAGATGCTAACACCACAAGTGCTGGTTCTTCTTCTTTGGGTGACGCCGAGACACAAGAGATTCTCAACTGGTTGGATCAAGATGAACCGGAATTACTATCAGAACCCCCTGCCACCGTGGCAGACTTACCAGCGCCAAAATCTGTTGCATCGCATGAAAATATCACGGTGAAGGCGAGCGCGAGTCCAGCTCCATCGGTGGTTTCTATGATTCCTGATCCTGAGCCGACTTTCGACAGGCTATCAGACGCTTTAGTTGGCAAACATGCCGCCAAGGCGACTGTGGATCAAATTCGGCAGCTATTTGTATCTGAAGGCATGAATGTGGCGGAAGAGCTACGTCCAGAGTTGTGGTCTCGTATTGTATGCAACAAAACCCTCACAGGGCTCCAAGCGTCCAGTGTGGCTGATTCCTATTGCAAATGGCAAGCATCTGCTGACATCGACTCATTCACAGATGAACGGAGTGTCTGGATCAAGCTGGAGGCCGGTATTCTTGCCGAGCGCATTACGTGCATGCCACAGGACGAGGCGGTAAGGCAGCTATCTTTCTTGCTTCTCTTTCATTACACTGGTAACAGCACGAAGGACATGGATCCATTGCTGCCTCCAGTTGCTTGCGCGATTCTGTCAGCTGGATTGCCTGCAGGAGCAGCATCGGTCGTTCTCTCAAATATTATGCCAACTTTCATGCCACTCCTTGCTCTAACGCAAAAGGAACGACTCCATGCAGCACGTCAGCTGCATTCGCAATTCTACCTTTTGGCTAGTTACCACTTGCCGCTTCTCGTCTTCCATCTTGATCGTTATGCTCCAGGCTGGCATTGGCCCAAGAAGCTCGAAAGGATTCAAGCGAGCGCTGATGAGGACGATCACGCCTGGCGCAATACCGAGAGCCATGGTGTCGTACCACAATCCTGGCTGATTTCGCAGATGGCTGGTGAATGCAACGGTACATTCATGAATCCCAAGTGGTTATTAAGTCTGTGGGATCTGATTCTCACTAGCAGCAACAATTCGCTCCGTTTCTTTTTGTCATTGGCAGTCTTGGAGAAACACTCGGACTCGCTGCTCATGGTTACAGGTGACGAGCTTCGCCTCGAATTGACTCGAATCATGGAGTTCAAGGAGGGTACCACTCTGGAAGGATTCGCCATTATGTCTGACGAAGAAACGACTTTTAGCGAAGCCACGGACTGGGTACAGGAATGGTGTGCTCGGGCTCGGTCATTATGGGAATCGACACCCCGCTCGGTCGTCGGACGATTACGCAAGGCCGAGGACGAAGCTGTAGCGTTCGCATTGACGGAGCGCCAGCGCAAGGCCGAGGCGGAGTTACATGCCAAACTTGAAGCCGAGGCCAAGGCCCACAAAGATGCCATGGAAGCGGAACGCGAAAAGAGAGCCGCGGAAGGTCGAGACCGGCTTAACAGAGCGAAATTGGTTGCGTTTTATAGAGAGTTTGCTCCTGATAAGGAAGGAAATGTTGATGCCATCATGGAGACTTTTGCTGGTCGCTTTGATGTTTTGGACTCGAAGTTAAAACTCAAGTATGGTCATGGTTTCAAACCAGCTCTCCCACCGAAGTTGTCCAAGAACGCGAGTAAACTTCTGTCCACCATGAACATTGGGTTATCGAATCAAGGCAGGCGTGCCAACGCAAGTGTCGCAGCGGAAAACGATTCAGTCGATGCAAAAAAGGAACACCCAGTCAGCGTTCGTGTATCTCCCGTCGAGGTCTTGCCGATCATTTGCTGGGCAAAAGAAACAGATCCAATCAAGAAAGCCTCTAATCGACCGTGCGATTCCCTCAAATTCTACTTGGTAGATAGCCGTCCAGAAGAGACTGTGCAAGAGCAAGGAGGGTTTCCAACAGCGTTAGCAATGCCTCCGGAGGCGCTTCTTGACCCCGACCGCATGAAACAGCAGGAAGAGATCTTCGAATCTCTTCGAGGTGCTGCTCACATTGTCGTGATGGGCGAAGGCTTCTCGGAGATACCAGCTTTGTACGGCCAAAAGCTCAATCCAAGCTTAACGCAGCTCATCGGAGAAGACGAATCCCGCACTAGTCTTTGCGCCCTATTCTTTGCAAAGAAAGGCTTTCCTTTCGTGTCCATTCTGGAAGGAGGTTTCTGTGGCGCCCATGCATGGTTGTCACGACAAGGTCCAAGACACCACTTGCACGTCGACTCAGTCTTAGTTGACTACGCTGGCGAACATTCAATGTTTGGTGCCTTGGAGAAGGCATATAGGGAGCAGAAAGAGTTTGAAAATGCTTCTGCTGCTGAGAAGACATCCATGGCTCTCGAAGGGCTTTTTGTCAAATCCATGACATCGATTACAAGAAACAAGTTGCGCCTGGAAAACCTTGCGTCTTCGGCTGCCGCCGCAACTCATGCAGCACCTAGTGCAACGGAGAGCCTGTTCTCCAACTTCTTCAAGCACGAGGAGAAAAAAGATGACCAGAAAAGCCCGCCAGAATCATCAAAGTTTCGAATGCCATTCATGCCTCCTTCGAGCACTGAGACTCCTGTTCCTCCTGTCCCTCAACAAATGCCACCTCCACCGGCAGAAGCTCAGTCTGACGAAGCTCAACCAGGGGCCCAACCCACGATGGCTTCCACCTCTATCACTAAGGAGGCAGCACCAGTTACACTCGAAAAGCCGGTTCTTAGGGAGGAAGATCCGAACAAGACAAACAGATTTGGAGCACTCGGAGCTGCCCGACTCGGTGGCATTGGTAATGCCCTGACTAGCTCGATGGCGAAGATAGGAATGGACAAACCAGTTGCCGATATTCAGTCGTCGGCTGAAGGTCGCTTCGCCGGCCTCGGAGCCGCATTCAACAAACAGTTGAAGAACGCCACGAACTCAGGGGTTCCGCAACAGATTCCGAATGTTCTTAAGCGAAATCCTTTTGCCCGATTTGGCCCGAAGGACCAAAGCGAGCAACCCACCCCAGCACCTCGCTTTGGAATGAGTCAAATGCGAACCCAGCTTGCAACCTTCAGAGCCGGACCTGAGAGACAGGAGGAATCTGTAATTGATTTCGAAAATATGCAATAGGGAGGACGCTCTGCTCGCGACTACGGATATGGCATACTCCAAGACTTGTCAAAGCAAACGTGAATCTCTACGTGTAGTCCTTCAACCTAGGTAGGAGAACTGAATTTTTTAGCTTCTGAGGGAAAGAATGGCAACGGCTTATTTCTTCTTCTCAGGCACTTCGAATTTACCAGAGCGTGCATTAAAATCCAGTGTTCTGTTCTTCCGAGCTGCCTCGATTTGAGCCCGAAGCTTTTCCTGCTTTTCGACTTCCTTTCTTTCATTCTCTTCCTTGAGTCTCGTATATTCCTCCAGCTCGGCCGTCGCGTCAATCCTGGGCTTCTTACGGTTCTGTAGGATAGTCTTAAGCTCGTCCTCAGTCAAAGCAGCGATCCATTTGGCGAAGTCTTCGCGCGACGAACGGTTGCCTTTCAGCACCTCGGCGGCAAGCAATTCAGTGCCAAGAAGTTGTACATCCGATTCAGTCCAGGAGGGGCATCTGTTCCGAAGGTATGCAAAGGTTGGTTTCATGCCTGAAACGAAGGCGTCAAGCGCTGATTCTTGCGCCGGGTCGCCGCTTCCGAATCGAGGGATAATGTGTGCAAGTAGGTTGACTTTATCTTCTCCATCCATTGCGCTTGTAAGTTGGCCAACTGGCTCCCAGAATTCCTTGGAAGGCGATCGCAGACCAAGACCTGCAACGACGGCGTGAGAAACCACGAATAAACGACATAGCAAATGTTCGAAAAAGAACTCCACTGACCTTGCTTCAAGGCGTTGATCTGCTCTTCATTCGCGCAAAAGTCAGGATCGGCAACAAGGTTGACAGCTAATTGCGCCTGCATGTTAAATGTGAACGCAAACTGATCCATCTTGATCAACGACTCGTAAACAGCGGGAAGATAGTCGACTTGTCGTGCCAAAAACTCTGAGTTTGGAACAAGTTCATACGTTCGCCGCAACCTTGGAGCAACTAAGATCTTGTCTCTGTTCTCCATGACAGGCAACATCCACATTTTGGATCGAAAAGACTGCTCAGGATCGGCAGGATCAATCTCCTCTGCTTGCATCGCACGGTCAGCCTGCACGACGTAAAGGTTTGTGTTTGCCCCACCCTTCAAGAAACTCAAAGGTCCCGCATCGTCAAGTTTTTTCGAGCCCTCCGGAGAGATATCGAATCCTCGGAGATTCTCCCAGCCTTCACCTGCTGAAAATTGGAAGAACGACCCGCAAACCCACATATGCTGGTCGTCATTGAAACTTCGCCAAATCCTGGTTTGCGCATCTTCGAACTTTGATGTGTATGCGTCTTTGTTCGAAAATGGCACAATCATAGTGCCACCTGGCTTCAACAGATACCAACAAGTCCTAAATGCGCGGACGGATTAGCTTGGAACAGGATACACTGTGGCGCTTGATCGCCTGGAAAACTTACTTGAACACTTCACGTGGGTCGGTCAAAAAGTCGATTGTATTGGCCATGATGATAACGTCAAACGGATCGGACGAAAGTCTTCTGAGCTCCTCGCTATTGACCCCCTTTTCTTCTTCAACATCGTTTAAATTGACAACAATGGACTCCATCAACGCAGGATTCTTCGCCATTTGGACTTGCGATGCTCCCACTCCCACATGGCGCGACAGTTTTAGCCCCTCCGGCAAGTACGACTCTTCAGCAGCCCCCAATTCAAGAACAGACATACCGTCCTTTATGTAGAACGAGTAATGTCTATGATTAATTAGGCAAGTCAGTGAGGTCAATGCTAGGTATCAAACTAAGACACGTCTCCCACATTGTGTGCGCGACATCAGACTTACCTTTTCAAGTTGGCAGCAGCGCCAGGGCTGAGTTCAGTGGGGACGTCCGCCTTTTCTTCTCCCCAGTACTTGAGCGGATCGAGCTTATCCTTATCACTCACAGTGACAGGTGACGGAACTGGTGTCGCACCCGTCACCATATTCGCTACAGATGCAAGGTCTGGCGCGGCGAGTGGGACTTCGTCGACCTTCGGTACGAAGGAGGTCTCATCGTAAGGCCAGACCGGAGGCCACTTCCCAAGCATTTTTTCCGACTCGCAAGCCAGGCGCTTCCAGGGCAGCTTCATCGGCAGCTGCCATTGGCATCTTCTTCTTCTCCTTTTCTTCCCTCATCTTCCTTATCATGGGACCGATGACCAACGTAGGGGCTACAGCCGAAATCGATGTATCATATTTCCTTACTACGCTATTTGGTTGAACGAAGAAAGCATTTGTGCCTTGGCTCAAGGTTAGCAGGGTAATGATAGTGGCAGAGGGAATACGCATCTTGAAGGTCGCAATTAGTCTGGGTGTTGATGTTTGCAGATCGCTATATTGGAGGTGTCGAGTGTCGAACATAATCCTAAATTTCGATCCACGCGGGCGTAGCACTTGTACCCTGCTGTCAAGGTTGGAATTCGTATGTGTATCTTGCGTGAAAGTTGAACTTCCTTGTTGGTTTCCACTTGTCACCTCGAATTCGACAACAATCGCCTTTTGTGTCCCCTGTCCCGTGCCTTGCGCCCTCGCGCCAAGGTGTACTGTGTACTGTGAAAGTACTCGGAGTAGATGAAACTGAGGGGTGCAACCATGTTGGAACAGTACTGGGTGATGCGTATGTACGTGTAATACTAAGATAGAGTGAAGTCGATGTGTGAAAATCCGCTAAGTTCGTCGTAAAAATTCTTACTGTCGTGTCGTCTCGTATGCTTATCTCGTACCCAATTTCACGTGTCACATGTCTCATACTAAACTCGGAGGTTGGGATTAAGAGTCCCATCCTTTCTGTCTTTCTTGATCCTATTGATAATGTTGGTGACACTCATCTGCTGTCCATAGACAGAATAGATGAGGTCAATTGCCGTATCCGATGTATACCCTTGTCTCACCAAACCAGAAACCATAGTCCAAATCACCTTTCTCCTGCAGTATTTATGTTTCATCTTGCCGCCGCGCTCAGCTTGAGTAAACAACCGAGCTGCCTTTCTTCCTCCAATTCCAACTTGATATTCATCCCACAGCTCAAAAAGATTCTTCGGGTTTGGGCTCAGACTTGGTGGTGCGCCGCGCCCAGCTATCGCTGTCAGCGCTGCTGCAGCAACATCATCATCATCGCCCGGTGTACTCCTCCTTCCGCCTCGCACTCCTGGTTGCAAATTGATTCTTCGCAAGTTCCCATTAACCACTGTGAAAAGCTTAGTAAATAAAACTCTGTCCGCCATTTGGTTCGTTCGCAACTCCTGTAGCTCTCGCCGAATCTGACTGGCTGCTGCCTGTAGAGACAGCAATTGTGCCGACACTCCCGCACCTCCGCCAAGAATCCCACCACCACCATGTTCCGCAACTCCAACAGCAACTTGTTGTTCATCAAAAACCGGCACCACATCAATGTAAACGCAACCTTGATCTCCAGTGACAACAACCGGCACTCGTCGGATCGGATTGTAGTCAGGTGCATTGCAGTCAGCGCCAACTCCTCTCACGGTTGCCGTAACAATCTCATTCAACTCTAATCGAATCCGGTCTTTGAATGCCTGCGGAACAAGATGATTAGAAGCATCATATGGTGAGTATACAAGCCATAGCAGAGCCTTCCCAAGAACAAGCGCTGCCGAATCTGGAAGTCGTTTTCGAATGTTGGGCACGACATTGCTCAGAATGTATGTCTTCATCATTGCTGTCGTTGATTCTCCCTCCACCGCAGTGTTTGTCACTTCTTCCGGAAACAAGTAGTAGCAAGCACCGCCAAAGCACAACTTTTCAGCAACTTTTGCATCAGGGTAAGGTAATTCTGTGTCCTCGTACACATCCGATACTCGGGCTTTCGACTTCCAACGACCGCGAATATCTTTGTCATCTTTCGTACATCCTGAACGTCGAGCATGAGTTGCAGCAAATTTTCGAATCGAGTGGCTTCCCAAGCTGTCTGTTCCTCCATCTGCGGTCTCGCCTCCGAATACCTCCATCTTGAAGATCTTGTTGAACATTGTCTGCGCAGTTTCCTTTGACTTCTGTCCACCTTTTGGAATCGACACATCGTCGCTGAAATTGAAGAGATACGGCGACAGTGCTGCATTCGGGTTCTCCCTGTGGTTTAACTCCATCCATAACGCCAAACTAGTCAACACACAAAACGAAGTATCCATCGATCCCAACACCACTTGCCATGGTGCATCACGTTCTTCAGTGACATTCTTCGACCAGTTCAACCTGGTCTTAAGGGCGTTGCAAAAATTATCATGGACGCGAACATTGTCTACCAATACCTGTGTTGTGTCATCGATGCGAGCAATCAAGTGAAATTGAAAGTTAGTAAGAGCATACAAACCATAACGCCACACCAACGAACTCCTGTCCTGATTCTGAAGTATATTCTGCATAGTCCGATATTCATCTTCGGTTATCGCCCGCCTGCTCTGTGACGCTGCACCTTGCTTTCGAACTTCTTTCTTCTTCACACGCTTGATGAGGTTGTTGATTTCAATGCTCCTTGTGGGATTGCCTTCATTCCGACCCGAATACCAGGGAATCAAGCGATTCGGCATAAAGAACGAGATGGCTTTTTTCCAAAATGCCAGGGAATTACTGCGTGCAAACATAGGATTCGCATCATTTGGGGGATCAATGACCCCAAATGCCTTCAAATTCATCCACTGAAGAACATGCTGTGGGGTTAGAGCTCTCAATTCAGCCTTCGTGTAGGTCTTCTGGCGTGTATACTGGCGGTTGTGGACGAATGAGAGGAAGCTGTCCAGTGTTGCTTTGTACTTCACCGCCGTGCCTTGAAGCGGCGGGATAGTACTTGGTGCAATTTCTTCGTCGTCTGGATATTGCATTTTTCACACCCTTGTTTTCTATGAGAGTTGCATGGAATCACCCCGGAATTACCCTGCTCTTGAGTTGCATGGAATCGCATATAGTGTGCGTAGAAAGCTACTGGGTATGCCACTCGCGTTGCAGGCGATACCATGGTCCCGGAGGTCCTAATTGTTACTCATTCTACATAAAACCTACTTGGTGACACCTCATTCTCCGAACACGTTTTGGTTGGGGTGTCAATACCGGACTCATGATACTCCACGGCAAAAATACAATGCCAGTTGTATTACCCCGATAATGTGGTCGTGCCTAAAATTCTTAAAACTCATGTTACAACTCTGTATGAGGATACTACGATCGCTGTAGGAAAACCCTCCATGCTTTCACCGCGTAAAGTAACTCGCGAAGTACAAAAATTTTACAGTGCACAACGGTACAGTAGTAGTACTCCGAGTATGAAGTATGAAGTCGTATGAAGTATGAAGCTTCGTTTTATAATACGAGGTTTGGATTCATCGTGCCATTTTTTTATCTCGTTTCAATCCGTTGATGATGTTGCTCACACTTGTTTGCCCTCCATACACTGCATAGATTCTATCTATGCCCGAATCAGCTGTGTGACTTTGTCTGACAAGGCCACTTATCAAGTCCCACACAACCTTCCTGCGGTGATATTTGTGCTTGGAGCGACCGCGCTCAGTATAGGAAAAAAGCTTTGCAGCTTTCCTCCCACCGACCCCAAACTCATACTCCTGCCAGAGGTCATGAAGACTCCTGGGCGTTGGCATGAGGGTCGCAAGCATCGTTGCACGGCCGGTCGCCCCCTGCATGCTGGGCTGCCACTCCCCCTTGCTTTTGTTGATTTGTCGCCGCCGTCGCCAGAACAGTCAAATTTCTCGTTGGTCGCATCGCGAGTCGTCGAACATTTCCATTCACAATCCCAAAGTTTCGTTCCATACTTATTTTCAACCCAGAAATAGAACTCTTCATTTCCATATTCTCCTGCCTCAACGCCAATAGACATGATTGCATTCCCGTTAACTGATTTCGAAAGTTTGCATGCGATCCCTGCATACCAAAAGCTCTATTACCTCCGCCACCACCTTCTCCACCTCCTCCAACTCTCCAATTGTATCAATGAATACTGCTCCAAAATCTCCTGACACCACAACCGCCAGTTTTTGGACAGGATTTTTATATATCGCACTTTGTTCGGCATCCAACTCCGAATCGCCACCGCAAACGTGAGCCCAATCTGAAAGCACCTTGTCCTTAAATTCCACAGGGATGTGATCATCAGCAAATGGCGACGTGATCATCCACATCAACGCCTTACCAAGCACAAGGCATGCCGAATCAGGGAGCCTCTTCCTCGCGTTTGGCACAACGTGGCTCAGAACAAACGAGTCCATCATCGCCGAGTCAACTGCTGGATTTGTTTTGTAAATACATGGACCGCCACCGCAAAGGACAGCACCAACCTTTGCGTCTGGATATGGCAACTCTGTATCATCATATACATCTGACACGCGACCTACCCCTTTCCAGCGACCCCGAATATCTTTTTCATCTTTGTGGATACCGCAAGATCGAACATACGTACATGCAAACTTACGAATACTGTGCGAGCCCAACAATAATTTCTTTGCATTCTCCTCTTCCTCGTGAAATTCTCGTCTTTTGAACGTCTTTGTCATAAAGGATTGTATCATTGACTTCGCCTTTTGCCCTCCCTCTGGAATCCGAAAGTCATCGCAAAAACAAAAGAGATACGGAGATTCCATTGCTGGTGGATACAGTTTTAAATTCAATTCGAGCCACAATCCAAGTGACCACAATACGCAAGAATAGATAGGATTCATTGACCCCAATACAAGCTGGAATGGCGCATCTCGTTCATCGTTCACATTCTTTGACCAGTTGAGTCTTACCTTCAATGAATGAGAGAATTTATCATGCACACGAACGTGCTCTAGTACAACCTGTGTGGAGTCGTCGATTCAAGCAATCATGTGGAATTGAAAATTGACAAGCGCACTTATACCATACCTTTTCCATGATGATGCGTGAGCTGTAGTCCGCCTGTCATTTTCATTGCCAGCTTCAAGCAAAAGTTTATGCATACTCTCAAATTCTTTTCCTACCATCGGACGTCGTACCTGAGATTTCGCACCCTGCTTCCGCACTTCTTTCTTCTTCACCGCTTTCAAAAGATCAAGCACATCCTTACTCTGCGTTGGGTTCCCTTCTGTTCTTGTCACACTCCACTTGTCTCGATTCGGCATCCAGAAAGAAATTGCCTTCTTGTCAAAGGATATTGCTGAGTGTCGACTATGAATAGGATTCGTGTCCGGAGATGGAAATTCTGAACCGTACGCCTTCAACCTCATATACCTACACACAACCAATGGGATCACTGCTGTCAACTCTGCTTCGGTGAATACGTGGTCCCTTTCATATGAATCGCCTGGCAGACGCCGATGCAGAAATGACATGAACACTGCGAGGACGCTCTTGTATTGCTTAAGTGTTTGAGGATCAACTGACATGGTGGTGCTGCTGGAAAGTGCACAAGAAATTTATGCATTCTTCTCGCAGAATTACAGAATGTAGTACCAGTTGTGATACCCTTCCAAATGTGAAGACGTACCTTTCTTAGCAGTTATAAAGTTGTAAGTCCAACTTAGTAATATCAACACTATCTAAAACGTGTGGTTGTAAGGAGGAATCGATGGTACTCTCCTATTTTTCGGGTATACTTCTACGAAAAAGCTACACAAACCGTGTTATCCGCACCCTCTTTTTTGGGAGGGTACGCACTGGATCTCGGATACCAGAGGTCGTGGAATCCCACGAAATCCGGAGAGAGAAGTACAACATCGGTTGTAAAACGCAGGTAATGTTGGCGTACCGGTACTACAAGTACCAGTAGCAAGAGTACTGATTACTGGAGTACAGTATTCGGTAGTACTACACGGAAGTCGGAGTGTGTGCAAATACGAGTACTGGTACTTGTACGACGCATAGCAAGAAGTTGAATGCACAAGCATGCACAGTACTTGTACTCCAGTATCCAGTACATCTTGTACTCCAGTAGTCTACTGCACAAAAAGAAGTCTACGACAGCACTTTTAGATGGGGGACTAATCGCTGTACCGATACTGGAAGGTCTGAATCAAGCATGCGGCCGTTGTAACGGGACTTCAAATCGAAACCCCGAGGATGTGTGCGCCAGCCAATGACCGGTCCACGTGATAAGAAGCTTTTTAGCAAAAGGTGTTGCGTCAAATGCATATGAGCTGGCAAGGTTCAGCAAATGTCAGCAGATTCGGTTTCTTTTTGTCAGCAAAAGCGTAGTGTTTTGCATCAGCCACACCTCACACCTCAAACCTCACACACCGTTTTGCAGGAGGATCTGAAATGTTGGTACTACAGTACAAGATGAGGAACATACATTCTTGGCCTTGGTATCTATCTGTAGTATTTCCTGCTCTACTGTACTACTTCAGCCTCTTCACTGAAGTTAAATGTGTGAGAACAGCAATGCATGGGCTTCGACTTTCAACTGCCCTGATGCATGCATCTTGACATGATGTTCCATTTGGTGATACTGGGGTCAAGTTGCTTGTCCCCATCTATCATAGCAATTTTCAGAGTTGCCAAGGACAGAGAAAAGGTGGTTCCTTTGTGAACACTGAGTCTCTGGCTGAGTCTTTTTAATGCATGGCTGATTCTTGTAGACCAGCCAAATATCATCAACAATCGTGATGGCAAATATTGACAGGATATAAACACAAACTGGGCAATATTTGTTTCAAATTTTCAAATCATAGATCATCTGGCATATTTTATGCCTGTCAATAGCAATGCAAGTTGAGTGGTAGGTTTCCACAATTTGAGATTGTTCGATCAACAAAGTGGACTTCACTGGGCCAGCATTTTGCTGATGATTGACATGCTGTCAGCGCCAGTGAGCATATGGTAGTATTCCTTCTGTTGGAATGAGGAAGTACCTCTGCTTTTGCAATCCATCCACACAAATGCTGCCATAGTAGAATCCTGATACTTGATAGAATCCAAAGCCAGGGGCCAGGGGCAAGAAAGTCACCATGTTGATGTAGTTTAACATTCATCAGATAGGTTTCTTTGGAACCATTTGTTGCTGTTTTGACCACCCCAATGCATTGCTTAGAGGCCACTTCGGTATAACTCCTTTGCCTCCCCAACCAAAGCAAAGGATCGGTCAGCACACACAATCCTATTGGAACCAAACCATGGTGAGACAATGTGTGTTTCAGTACATTCATCAAATGCAGCAGCCTTGCTTTTGTTGGTGCATTATCACTGGCATTCTTGGACTCTCCATGACAAGATCAATGCCCTTCACCAACTTAAGATGCAACATTTCTCCGCTTCAAACACAACCAGCATTCTGAATTTTACACCCCTTCTTGGGCTTGAGGTCATTCACTACATTTAAATGAGGCCATGATTGATCAAAGGCCTCCCCTGTCTGAACTCACGGCTCATGGAGGACTCATCAACACAGATGCAGCCAGTCCAAAGGGCTGAAGTAATTTGTTTGGTGGTCATTGATGACTTTGTCACAGTATTGCTCTGACAATTAGGTGTCTCCAGGAGCCAAAGGTTGATTACACCATGTCACTGTCCAAAAGAGGTCATTGAACCTGTGCTTTGACATTCCAGTGAGACCATAGTGGAACTGTTGACCACAAGCTTGCCCTGGCTGGAGGTAAATCCAAAACCTTGTCATCATCAAGATGACACCAAAGAATTTCAACAATTCATGCTCTTTGCTTTGTTCAACTCCAATTTTGTTAGTTCAGAGTTGGTCAGCTCATCCGTATCAACAAGCTGATTGGGTGGAAACATCAGAAGAAAAAATCCAGTAACATCATATCATTGATTGCTGCAGTGTTCGCGCCCGGAACCAAGACATCACCAACCATATTGCAAATACTCGGCGACAAAGAACAATACCATTTGATGGTGGATCCATGCGAGATGCATGGAACCATTGGATGCCATGAGCTTCACCAACAGAATGATCACCCCCTACAATTTCGACTTCAGCAATGGGCGCAGCATCCACTGGGGGTCCACGAGCCTCCTCTGTCTTTTCCGTCTCAGGATGCTGTGTATTCCTAGGGTGCGCGGCGCCACGAAAGTGAAACCAGAATATATCCGGGAAATTATAGGGAGATCCGACAGAATAGCAAGTTTGGTTTGCTCCCGGAACCCTCTACTTGCTATCATAGAGCCTCCAAGAAGTAGAAAGATGCCGAAAGCATGAGTATACTCATTGTTGTTCATATGTACGACTTGGACTATTTTAAAGAATATAAGAATGCGCTCGTTGAACAAAATTTGGCCATTACACACATTTAACATTTAACTCAACCCAATGACAGCAGTGTTTGTTGTCATACTGGAACTCGACTTCGTCCTCGCACCACCCCCGTGAGCCCGACAGAGTTGCAGCTTGCCAATAGCGACGCGATTGCAACCATCTAGTTTGCAGCGAATGCCTCCACCATGAGCTGCGCAGTATGGAGTGCGACCTCGAGCAACCTTCGGGCAGCCAGGATGGCCGCATGTTTTCCCTCCCCCGTGCTTCACGCAGAACCTGGTCGAAGACTGAGCTGACTTGTCGCAGCCCTCAACAGAGCATCGCCTACCGCCACCGTGGCCCGTACATAGGCTCGATCCACCCACCGCAGATTTGCAGCACCCTTCTGTGGCACATCGTTTTCCTCCACCATGTGCAGCGCAAAAAAACTTGTCTCTTGCGCCTTTATCACAGCCAGGAAAGGTGCATCGACGTCCTCCTCCATGCGCGATACAGAAACGGGTTGACCCTTGCGCACACTTCCCACATCCAGCTTGCTCACATAATCGATTCCCGCTGTGGATGACACAATATGGCCTTCGATTAATCGCCGGTTCGCAGCAGCCTTCGATGCGACAACCCTTTCCGCCAGAGCTCATCGGAGTTGCTGACGATGTATCATAGACGGCATGGAATAATGAAGTACCCGAAGCAGTCTTTACTGGCAGTGACGCCGAAAGGGTTGGGGTCAGCATGGCGGATTGAGAGGAAGGCACCTGGTAGGCTTGTTGTGCAAGGTTCATGCCACTGGCGAGTTGATGTTGATTGTACCCAGGCGTCTCCATTTGCTGATATTGTTGCTGTCCGATTGAAGCTACTTGATAACCAAGGGTGAAACTTCCCACTGGCGCCGCAGGTGCTTGCATGATTCGGCTGGGAAGCTGGTGAGGCATTTGCAGCGGTGCTGGTTGAGGAATCTGGCTTGAGCTGGTCTGCGATGGCGACCACTCCGAACGAGAGGTTGACGAGAAATTCTGATCTGAACGGTCAACATAGACGCCTTGATGGGTACTGCTAGGCGCGGTCGCCTGTATGACGTGATAGAAAGTCTGTGGTTGGTACTGTTCGCTCCCGCTGGATTGAGAGAAATCGTACTTTGGTTCAGCAACGTAGCCAGCGTAGTCATTGGACTGTTCGTCGGTCCCTTTATCGTTGGACTCTGATCCACGGTACACAAACTGCGATTGCTGCCCTGCTCCGGCGTTGTTCTGATCACTTGGTGTGCTTGCAGCTGAATATGCGTATGTGCTAGGCTGGAGGTGCTCATAGGTGACCTGGGTCGACAGGTCGTCTCTAGATACGTGTGCTCGCTTTGTCCCTTCAAAATTGGTGGACGTCCATGGCACTGCCTGTCCAACTGCCTGAAGCGCGTCGCGTATATGACTCTGCACATCATCAATGACTACCGGTAGTGACTGCTGAGAATCGTACACGAGCAAAGGCTGAGAAACCGTCCCGCCTTCCTGGTAAGGCTCGAGTGAAAATTGCGAATTACTGGAAAGTGGAACATTCATTGGCGGGGAGGATGCTAAAGCATCGAACTGGATAGAGAGGGATTCAGAGCGATCCCGAGAGGTCTCATCGACTTCCATCACCGAAAGCGGTCGCTTTTTCCGCAAGAATTCGTTGTGCATTTCCAAATCAGCAGCCATTTCTCCCAAATCTGTGGGCCCGACTTCCTTCCAAATGTCTTGACCAACTTGGGGTTGCTCAACATTGTCTAACCCCACCCACAGAAGGCGCAATGCCTGTTGAAGGAATTTCAGCACGAACGGAACGGCATCAGTGCGGACGAGCGAGTAGCAACATAGGACACAGTTTGCAACGGGCACGGCCAATACAGTCTGAATCCCCGCTTTCTCGAATGCAGGTCGACGCTCTTGATCGAAAATCACACTTGGAACATGACTCCAAACAGGATTTCCAGAAGCATGCGCTCGCCCCACTGCACCACTCCAGTTTTGAACGAAAATACCTTCCGATGCCGCCCAAAACTCCCGCAAGCTGTCGTTCGCGAGGACTGTAACCTCGTGGCATAAACCAGGTTCTCGTGGGATCCATATATCAGCTGCATCAAAGACTGACATGCTAAGGAAAGCGGTTAAGAACTCCTCGATTCGGTCACGGACGGCTGGTGAGAACGCAGGTTGATCAAGCGGCACGACGGTGGTGTCTGGGACCTCCATAATTGTATTCCACACTCCGTAGCTCGCTTCGTCGAAAGCGTCCCCAGATACATCAAGCTCCATTCCCGGCAATAGGGGAATCCCAAAACCATCCTTATCTGCGTGGGACAAGTCAGTTTGGTGTATGTCGTCCAAATTAACAAAATTTGCGACAACTCCGTCTCCCAATGAAGCACTCAAAAACTGTTTTCGCCCAGCATCCACTGGCATCACAGCTTTCATATCGCCATTGAAGACAGGCAAAAGGCAAGGAATTGTGCTCGAGGTCGCACTCTTGCTTATGAACTGCAGATACTCCATGGCATCGTCGGTGTTCTTGATGTGATTAGGAGAAAACATGACGACAACGCACATGTTCCCATTGCCGTCTACAGCAACAGGCATCCCCACAGCTGTTTGAAGCCTCACATCCGATTTTCCCAGAAGCCCCCCCGTTTGTTGACTGTTGGCCCACAGGACCTGTGCAGTACTAGATATTGCGTTCACAAGCTGCGGCGACAATACGTGCTTCTTAATCGCCACCTCATTGTTCGGTTCAGAACTCTCTTCATCCTTCTCGGGAGATACCAGCATCGACCGTCGGTCTTCATAGGACTTGGAGGTGTACAACTGCACAAAACGAAGATTCCGAGACCCTTCCTTCTTATCCTCTGTATGTCGACAATTGCCGGTGAGTACATAGAAGAGAGAGGATTACATGACGTCACAAGACACAAATCCTCCAACCAAAACAGCGCAATTCAAAATATTCTAAGTCGCAATTGCCCAATTTCAATAGGAAATAAGCAACAACGGAAGGCACTCACCAATGGCGGCTACTGTTGAGCTTCCATTCTCATTCGAAGTCCACCAAATTTCCCCAATGTCAAAGCCCAACCCCGCACAGGCTACTTGCAGATAGGCTCTAACGCGTTCGGGGTCCATGTTTTTATTGTGGTAGTGACAACCAGTCGCTGAATACACTACAATAGAGTTTCTGTGCTTTGATTTCTGACCGAAATGATGCAGCCGAGCCGGAACTTGGGACATGAGGCGCGCGTAGTAGTGCGCGTACAGAAGTTCCGGGATGGTCAGAAAGGTACGGAGAGCGAGATATTTAGCTGTTTTTGATCTGGTCTGAAACCTTTACTAACTGGCACCAGGCACCCGCCGTAACCCGTAACCCGTTTATCAGCGATCAGCACTGTATGATGTATGATGTATGATGTATGATGTACCGGTACCTGGTAGCTCCAGTCTCCGCTCTCCACATCGAATACTTGTACGCGTGCCACCTGGTACTAGTACGCGAGTACCGTACCCTGTACGTCTTGGGTAGTACTGTATAGTTTTACATGAAATGCGGAGCAATACGGTACTGTAGTACCACTTCTACAGTAGAAGAGAACACGTACCTCGAACTCCAGCACGCTTAAGCACCTTGTAGAATGGTACCACATAAAAATGGCTTTGGCCCAATAAAATGACTTTGAACCAATCTCTTGTGAAATTCAAGGAACTCTACACAAAAACAATCCATTTTCCATAATTTCACACCGTGACCTGTGACCTGTTATAAAGTATAAAGCTCTCCTTCGTTAACAAATAGGGATATGTTCTGCTGATAGAAAAGCATTTTGATTGCTCAATTCTCTTAGATGCGCATACTGTGGATGAGACCTCAAAACATTGTTGCACAACCATTTTTCACATGTTGAGGATGCCCTCCCAATTTATACAAGTTACAGTTCTGAATATGTTCATACGTTGGAGAGAATTCCACTTGGCGTTTGTTCCACACGGTGTGGTACAAAAAGCTCGTACAAAACCCTGTACCAATACAAATTTCGATTGACGATTTACTCATGAAACTCTTGTGAAAAATATCAAGAACGGAGTATAAAATATTATATATATATATATATATGTATACATATTTATACACGACTTTGAACCAGTAAATGAAAAAACGAAGACTTGTATATCATTGATAGGCAATTCGGATCTTGCTCCAGTACTTCGATCATTCTTCATTGCTGTTGACAAGCAGATGAAGGATCAATGATACAAGAACTCTTCATTAAACATTTATGTTTCTACGGAGATAAAGTAATGTGAAACTCTTGTGAAACTATTGGTTCCAAGCCATTTTTATGTGGTACTCCCTGGTACCATGTTCCTTGTGATGACGTAAAAATCAAAATCATACTGGAGCACCAGGTATACCGTACTACTGCTGCAGCGAGTACCAGTGACCAGTGACGAAAGAAAAAGTACAGTATGACAATATGACAGTACATCCGTCTGAATTCTCTTCCGGGTCAAATGGACACGATTTCGGCGCTCTTCTCTTCACGTGAAATGCACGGTACAAGTACTATGACATACCCCGTGTTCTCCCTCGGGCGTATGGAAAAGGAACTTCCACAACGCCATTACAAACGCGAACGAAACCGAGAACAGAGTCAATCTCGTCCATACCTGTCGATTGAAACAGAGGTTAACGCTCTAAACGTAAAAAACACCCTCGTACTACTAGATTCTGCACGTGACGATTTCTTAGTCAACACATTAAAAATGGATTTTGGACAAAGAGGTGGCGGCATCGGAGGCCAAGGAGCCGGAGTGGTTGATTTGATGTCGTGGTAAGTGTTAACGTTTCGATCGATGGATGACCATAAGCCCAGGCGTGTCTCACATCTTTTATCCTCGCAACCGCTCTCATTTCAGGTACATGGACATTCCGGTCATATCCCGTCTCTACTTGACTGGGGCCTTTCTAACAACGACCGCATGTGCTGTTGATTTGGTGTCGCCCTTCTCGTTGTACTTTAATTGGAACTTGATCTTTTCCGAAGGTCAAGTTTGGCGCCTCATTACTACCTATCTTTTCTTCGGTGTCTTTTCGATTGACTTTTTGTTTCACATGTACTTTTTGGTGAGTTGAGATGCCGTTTGCTTCGCCCTGAGCAAGATAGCGAAGTTTGGTTGTTTGTGATGACTTCTGCTAAATAAGTGTCATTTCCCCTGCCAGGTACGGTATTGCAGATTGTTGGAAGAGGGTGATTTCCGTGGGCGGACTGCCAATTTTGTCGTGATGATATCCTTTGGCATAGTGGCGATGACTTTGGTTGCCTCCTACACGGATGTCACTTTCTTGGGAAGTGCACTCACTTTCATGATGATCTATGTATGGGGTCGACGCAATGAGGATGTCAAAATGAGCTTTCTGGGCCTCTTCACTTTCCATGCTCCATATCTCCCCTATGTCATGTTGGGGTTTTCTGTTCTATTGGGAAATTCAGTGAAAGTTGATTTGATCGGCATATTTGTGGGACATATTTATTATTTTTTGGAATATGTTTTTCCGGTATTGGCTGAAGTGCGAGGGTGGCCTATCAAACGACTGATGGAACCACCGGCCATACTGCAATGGCTATGCGGATCCCACGAAGAGTGGCATCATTGGCACGAGGATTGACGGGTAAATCGAAAACGCGACCTTGAAACGCAGCTCAAAACGATCAATGTCCATTAAGGAGCTTGTTGTGGTATGAACCCTGAGGAGTCGAAATGTGAGCAAACTCCTTCGAGCCACAAGCCCTCATGATGATGTCAATGATGCAGTAACAGTCACTATTCACTTCTCTTCTTATGAGTAGATATCAACTGCAATTAATCGCGATCCCGATCTCAGTTGTAGATCTCCTACGAAAAACGTGCCTCAATACTTCCATAATAAGGAACCGTGGAGAGGTCTCCCACCGAGGCCACCGTCACACGCGACTTGAGCATGACATCGTAAGCAGCACTGACATCCTTATCCGTCACTCCATCGTAGGAGACAGGGAACGAACCTGTCTCCAAAACCAGCGCCGTCATGATTTTCGCGAGTCCGGGAGAACCATCCTCCAGCGCAAAGAGAGCACTGGATTTCGCCTTGTTCTTGGCGCGTCGGATATCTTCTGCTGTTGGCTTGGTGGTCAAGGCGGCAGTGAGAGTATCCACATCGGATCCGTAGACACCGATCAGACCGTCCACGCAAAAAGCCGAAACACCCTTTAATGCAAAGAATTCCTTCAAAATGTTGGAAACAACTGAGCTGGAAGGGGCTGGAAAGGCGATAGCAATGTGTGCGGCACCTAGGGAAGGTACGTGCACACGAGCCTCACCACCCATATAGACAGGCGCGGCAACCTTGGAGCTGTCGCCAGGAGGCGAGTCGGCCAAGCATGCCTGCAAGTATGTGCAAAAGGCAGCGTGATCCGCAATTCCAGTGGCAGCCAAAACGGCACCCTTGATGCCATACGCCTTGGCTCGGAACGACTGAACAGCGGAGCTAGAAGCACCCGCGGTGTAGTAGGGTCGTCCCATGGGAGATTGTGGACCAAATGCAGCGCCAAAGATCTGCTCGGTCAAGACAACCTAAGAGAACAACAGGTTAGTTTCCCTGAATTGTGGCGCACCCCATATTCAAACATAAGCACTACGTACTTGGGCATTGGCACCAGCACTTTTAGCCTCAGTTGCTGCCGCTTCGATCGCATCTCGGACGTCCCACCTTTCGAAGTCACAGGCCGTCGCCAACAAAGGGATCAAACGCTGAGCCTTATCTGGAGCACTGGTGAAACCAACAGTGGCAGATGTGCGTCCGGCAACGGTGAAGGGGACAGCACCATCGTCCTCTAAGTTTCTCATGATCAATATGGAAGACAATCCAGAACCTGACTTAAAGTTGAGACATTTGTTGGCAAGGGCCGCACCCGCTTCATCGGTAGCCTCGTTGTTCGATCCAGCCTTGGGGAACGTCAACGAAATAGTGCTTGTGGATGCAGCGTCTTCCGAAACAACTGTTAGTCCATTAGGAAGCGTAGTCACAGAGGCTTTACTAGCCTTGGCGGCCTGAGGAGAAGTCGCTGGAAGTCTGGTTGTAGAAGACAGTAAGTCAGTTCATAATGTGCTACAGTACTGCGCAAACAAAAGGATCAGTGTCCAAACGATTCTCGTTCGGTTCTTCCACAGTTGAAGGATTTCTGCTAGTTTCTCTCTCTGTAAATACAACTTACCCAGGAAATTCATACATCGGAGATACAAGAGCTGAGAACTCTCTGCAACGGCCAGTTAGCACTCGACGAGGCGCGGAGGCCAACATGATGCGTCCCACGTTCGTCATGGTGGAGCAGAGCTCTATTGATTACGACGAGATGAAACTACAGCACAATCCACGAGGCCCAACAAACAACCAGTATCGCCACCGACGACATGGAACGGATCCTACGGTGGCGTTGCGTACATAATCTAGTAGGATTCTTGTGACGTATAGATATCGATGAGACGATGGATTGAAATGAAGATGGATTCCTGATTCTAGTCACAAGGATCGAGTGACCGTTATGAATTTCACAGATTTGTAAACGGTTAACCATTTGAACTTCACGGTCTCACACAATGACAGATTTTGGATTGCGTCTTGCGTCCCAAACCCCCGAACCACTACAAGTACTCTACTCAGTTGGAGAGACCTATTCGCATTAGCTATTGCGATTCCGAGCACTGCTCAAGGTTACTCTTGAAGTTTTAAACACAGCCTGAACACCATCAAACCATGAGCGCTACCGATACGAAGACCATTATAACACTCAAGGGCAGCGTCAAAATCGTATCCGAGTTTTTCTTTACCGCCATCAACTCAATTCTCTACCAACGCGGAATCTACCAGCCCGAGACATTCAAGAGGGATGAGAAGTATGGTTTGACGGTTCTTTCCACCACTGATGAAGGTCTCTTGGCGTATTTGCATCAAGTCATGGGTCAAATGGAAAACTGGTTGTTGGCCGGGGATGTACAAAAGCTTGTCGTCGTCGTTGCGGGTATCGATTCGGGGGAAACTCTAGAGCGTTGGCAATTCAACGTCACTGTCGATGAAAACACAAAACAGTCAATGGGCGGAAGCGACGAGAACAATCCACAAAACTGTGTTGCCGTTGAGAGATCCTCCAAGTCACAAAAGTCCATCAAGGAGATTCATGGTGAGATCCAAGCCATTATTCGTCAGATTACTGCCAGTGTAAGTTTATGAGGACGGCTTGCAGATTTGTACTCGATTTGATCAATCAACGCATGCAAGTGATAAGCGCTCACGAACACGTTGCTTCTACAATGGCATAGGTAACATTTCTTCCGCTGTTGAATGAGCCTTGTTCCTTTGATTTGTTGATCTACACCAACCATGATGCTCAGGTCCCTCAAAAATGGTACGATTCGGATCCTCGTTACATTATGAACAGTCAAGAAGTCAAGCTCCGATCATTCACCACCTCGGTACGTTTTTTCGGATGCAACTCGTTCGTGTAGGGGCATGACAACAATCTAACGCTCCCAATTGCAGATCCATAAAGTGGAATCTATGGTGACCTACAAGGAAGCTGATGAGTGGGAATTGTGATGAGTGGGATGTATCGAACAATTGAGCGGCAGCTAAATGCTGAAACCCATCCGTAGATCTAACGCCACAATTCATTTCACTAAATACACTAAATGCACTTGTACATCAGCATAAAACCCACATGTCATCCATTTCGAGGTGGTACCAGGTACTGGTAACTGGTACAAGAACTAGTAATACCGCGCTGTGTACTGGTACTGCGTGCACGTCATAGCGCTTGCACGTGTATTCTTGATTCTTGAATACTAGCTCCAATGCGGCGGTTCGAGTGCACACGGGTGAACGAAAATCCGTGCCTGTTTTTTGAATACTCACAGTCGTAGCTCCTAGTAGTAATTTTACGTCTTACTGTTAGATGTTCGAATATGCTCGGAGTACAAAAATCATCGCTCATCGTAATTCCATCTTGCGTGACCATGGCCCATTGCACGGCAAGAACCATAACTCTACCTTCCATCCCGGTGATGCATTAACATGTTGGATACATGGCTAGCAGCCAATACAAGAAAATGAAGTAACGGTAGAGATGAGACCGCATTTTCCAAATGATGATGATTCTCCACTCGTGCCGAACTGCCGCTTTCCACATGCTTGTTGTCAAGAACTACCAGCACCAACCAGCAGCATTGGAACATTTGCGTGGATGAATTGATGAGGAACCTCCGGAAAACAACGCTGGTAACGACATCACAGAGCTCGTTCTTCATTGCGAGGCTCACGTCATCGTGACCGAGACACAACAACTAGTGAGGATCAGGATCCAATGCTGCCACTTGTCATCCGATGATACAAAGCAACGAATCCCACGTCATTGCAGACTGGGGTCAGGTTTGAAGCCGAAGCACTGATGCATTTCGTTGTTCGGTTGGTCTTAACTAAAGCTTGAATGTGACGATTGGTCAGAAGGTTCCTTTTGCGGCCATGTTATGGTTCACTTTATAATGAGAGATGATTGGGGGGAAGATTGATTGTGGTTCCTATCGGATGGAAGGTTGCGGGTCAATTAAGGCAGTCACCTACTGCCAAATCAATATTCATTGTTCACACTTGGAATTCTATTGAGAAGCCATCTTGGTATTGAGACAGATGAGACATTTGGTTACCATTACTATACTATGGCCATGTGGTGTGTTGGCATTGACGTCCAGATCGGACTCTGGTGGACCGACGGCGGTGAACAACTTATAAATTGGTATCAATCTGGCTCAGGATATGGCTCCTCTAGACTTGCTGTGCTTTGGGCATTTCGGATGACAGTCAGATCCTGTGTGTGAGCTGCGCTTTGGTCGCAACGTCGTTTCCACGTTGTTTGCGACAGCACGAAAGGACAATTTTCTATTTTGCTCTGTTCGGTGAGCAAATTGACTTCTGGAGTACTAGGTAGTGATGAACAGTAGTAGAGCTCTATTCAAAGTACATTGTGCTTGGCATTGCATAATGGGGGGGAGGGGTTCACACCAGAGCAACACATACTTTGTCTCGTCCTACGCGATGTGATTATTGTGGTTGACACAGCAGGAATACCAGCTATTTTCGTTGTATGTTGTCCCGCTAAAACCTGGTTTGCACCAAGTTGCTTTATCGTACAAGCAATAGAGACTAAAGTGAATTTGTGTACAATACGCTCACCTGAATGATCTGGACTCCATGCCATGAGGGTCGGATGTGGCAGGCGGCAGGAGCGATCATCTGAACGCAAGAAGGTACTGAAATGGATTTTCACAATTTGTACATTTTGTACCAGCAGCTACTTCACGAGGAATTTTTTTGTTGTGAAAAACCGTGTGCACTCGAACCGCCGCCTTGGAGGTCGTACTCCAAACTTCATTTCTCATTGGTTCTGTATGCATAGACTACCGGTACCAATACTAGCTACTACTGGTAGAGTAGTACCGGAGAGGACATGCAAAAGGATCTCCGGGTTCCGAAGTGAAAAACATCAAATCGGGATCGCCCCTTTGAAGCATATCAGCATATGAGCATATAGCATATGTCATATGACATGTGACGTAATCGATACACCGGTATTTTGCCGTTAAACACTGGTATGTGATACATACGTGCTTGAGGAACTCGAACATGGTTTAGATGCTGTCATTTTTTGCACTGAGAGCTCCTTGTGGGCGTCCGCACGTATACACGTGGAGTTGTAGTTCGTAGTTACGCCGTCCATTCGTCTGCACTCTTTCAACGCATGGACATCGTTGTTTGGTATGCATACCTCTCGTTGTAGATCCCTTCCCCGGATAGTCCACTACCGATAGCAACTCGATACCAACTGGTTGCAGCAGCACCGTCGCACTTGATCCAACCGAAATCGACGTACTGACATTACACATCATGGCATCGAAAGCAGAAAGCAGCAATGGTGGTGCACAGTCATTCTACGAAGACGAAGCCAATCTCAAGAAATTGTGTAACTTTCTTCGTTCCAATGAGGGTCCTCCTGTGCGTGAAGCCGTTCAGATGGATCAGCGAGTGTATTATTTGAAAGGTGCGTTGCTCCTGTGCGCGTACGGAATTGTTGTTGACCCATCTCTGCGTAACGCCATGGCTCAATGACATGTTAACATTCCCTCCACTCATATTTTGTTCGCAACCCTCGCTCGGTAGGTGAAAAATTGGTCAACTTCTTAGTGGAACCCAAGAAGGGCACCAAATGGCCAGTGAATCTTCCAAGATTCGAGTCGCGACAGGCGGCGATTGATGTCTGCAAGGATCTTTGCAAGTACCAGTTTATGCATCGTTCCGAGAAACGAGGAAAGGGAGACCTAGTGGTAAGTTCCGCTCTTTTGTCTCGATGCAATCATTACGAATGAACCGCTGTCACATTTTTTTTTGAATTCTTCTTTTGGCTCATTCAACTATCTCGTTTTCAACAGGTTTCTCGAGTGCGAGACTTTGATGAGGCTGGTTACTTCACGTGGATGTACGAAGGTGACAAGACCTTCAGTCACCTCATGACCACGGGTTTGATTGCCGGTTTCTTATTTTGCACATGCTTCCCCATCTGGCCTACTTTCCTCAAAGTCTTCGTTTGGTACATGTCTGTAACCTTGTTGCTCTTCATCACTGCGCTCATTCTCATCCGAGCTCTGGTCTTCCTCTTTCTTTGGATCTTGGGATATGAGTTTTGGTTCTTACCCAATTTGTTTGACGAGAGTTTGTCGTTTTATGATTCCTTCAAGCCAGTCTATTCTTTCGACAAGTGCAAGGCTGGACAACTCCCTTATCGCATCGGTGTGGCTGTTGCTTTCTTCTCTTTTTGCTATTGGGCTATTACTCAGCCATCTGAGTTTGATGGATTCGTGTCAGCGCAAGGCGATTTCCTCAAGGATCTGTATGCAGGAAAGCTCCTCTCGGACACGTCACAGGAAAGCAAGGACAATATTGATAAACCAAAGATGCAGTCACTTGATGATTTGCTCAAGTCGCTAGATGAGGAAGAAAACATTCAACCTAGAATGGAGGCGGCAGAGGAAGCTGATATTGACAACCTTTTGGATAGCCTGGTCGACATCGAAGAGGACATTGTGGATGACGAAGATTAATAGGATGACTTCATGTAGCGTACGTACACCATACTCGCCAAGTTGTTGTGCGACTAGGCAAATGTAGTACGATCAATTTGTAAGTTTATACCAGTGTAGGACAACCTTGGTGGGATCGGGGCAGCCTTCATGAACAGCTTTCGCCATCACGCAACGGTCACAAATGCAGTGAGGTTGTTGTGCAGCAACTTTCCAAGAACCTATCGCCCTAACGGGTGCGTTCACCATACTCACTATCGTCGCTGACCGCTGAGACTAGTAAGATAGTAGTACCTGGTAATTCTGCCGCACAGAACTTGCACACGCTGGATCATTGGGTAAGCTTATTCCTAGGTCAGGCGATCTTAGTGGGACCGGAGAAGCGAGTCTGACGTCGGCATTGGTCAGCGCCGACTCCGTTCTGGTGTCACGCAAAACGAGACATGTAGGCAAACTATGAGGACTGGCGTCCTGAGTTTTTGACTACCCGAGGTTGGGAGTCTTGGTGGGCCGGGGACAGCGAGACTGACGTCGGCATTGATCAGCACGACCTCCATTATTTTGGCACGCGACTACGAGACGTGTATGATTATGCAAACCTTGAGGACTGGTTTATTTGAGAAAGTGAAATTACTACACAAGTTCAACCTCTGTGGGAGGACCTCCTTTAGTTGGACTATATGATCCTCCCTCAGTGGCCAATACCTCTTGTTCCAAAATCTTGAGCCGCATTTTCTGGCGGCGATATTCTCGAAAGTACCACAGTATGCCACCAATCATGATAGATACGATACTCAGCCAAGCAACAATGTTAACGATCGCCGCGTTGTATGGCAGTACACCCTCCTCTACTTTACCACCATTGGCCTGGAGGTACGTGTCCCAAGAAGACTCCACGTATACGTTGATTCCCAACAATACTGCGTCGAAAGATCCATGCAACACCACGGCCGGGAGAATCACGCGACCGACGCCGATGCGGTGATCATTGGCATCCGAGGTGCACTCAACAAATTTACGAATCATACCAATCGACTGCATTGCCGCAGCTAGAGCATGAACAGGAAAGATGCTGCGAAAGAAAAGGACAATCCATTCTTCCTTTATTGTTCCCTCGCCGTCGCTTCCAGTTCCACCCAAGAAAAAGACGTAAAGGAAGTTCTCGGCACAAGCCAACCCCACGGCAACGCTGATCATCCCAGTCGTCAACGCGGCCGCCTTCTGCCGATGCGTCCGAACATCATTTTCGTCCTCAAAAAACTCCTCATCTGTAGCAGCGCTATCGATCCACATTTGGGTTGCCGACTTCGTCGAGCGGGTAGAGCGACTTGAGGAAACGCTATCAAACGAATTGTTTCTGTTCAGCTGTTGGACTTGGTGTGAGCCGTAAGGGTACGAAATGACACCGCCTACAACAGCGTCACTCGCTTGTTCGTTTCTGTTGAGGCCGGTCAAGAAAACAAGATCCGGATGTTCAATTGAGCGAAAAGTGTAGTATTTGCAAAGTTCTTCAGTGACGGCGGCAACGACATAGGCATTGATGAGTTCCCCAAGAATCCAGAGGAAGCGATAGTGTTTGACAACCCAAGCAACGAAAACCTCGCCACGAATACCTTCAATCACGCCATAGAGAGAATACGTCACAGCCAAAAGAACGTTGATGAGCAAGCCTTCCAAGACGAACGCTGTGGGGACGGCAATAGCAAACCCGGCGGCGAAGAATTTGACAACGGCGTCTAGGCTCAAATCAGATTTGTGGAAGATCCAATGGACAACGTACAGAACCAGAAATGCCTGGACGAATGTCGCCATTAGGACAATAAGATCCGGCCATGAGAAGGACGCTAACGGATTGAAGAGCAGCGTCGCGCTAAGGATCACAATAACTGACGAGAAGGTGATCAAGATGTACCGACTCAAACGCGAGAGAGCCTGGATGTGAGGCACAAAACCCGCTTTCCTCCGGGTTTTACCCAGCCAGCCTCTTCTCAAGTCGTTCACCGCTGCCTGATACTCGGAGAATGGTTGATGTGTGATATAGTCGATTCGTTGAAACTTTGGATGCACCAAAAGGCGAGCTTCTCTAGCTTCCTGGGCGAGGGCGCACACAGACATACATTGAAACCAGCACTTGCAGAGTACACCGCAGCAACAACCCATTAGGCATTGAAATCCGCGTGATACACAATCCTCGTACTTCCTTTTCTTCCCGAATTGGTTAACCTCGACATGTGTTTCTTGCATGGGAGGGTCAACTGGATAGCACCCACAAAGTGTATGTGAGCACGCACCTTCATAATTGCCCTCAGTGGACTCCACTTTGGCGTCGGTGCCTGAAGCGTAGTGAAGATGATCTTCTTGGGCTCTGGCACGAACCAACGCGTAGCGAGTTCGCATGCGTCGGCGCCGACCCACTACACCGAGAACAACCAGGAACAGAAGTGCAAGTACCATTCGGATTGTTCCACCTACATCTCCAGCATTAGAGACCAATCTCCGCTGGTAGTCGTCACGATGCCATTCATCGTGAACAAGCTGCAGGAATGGATCCCAGATATTCTCTTGGTATTCACGGATCTTGAAGACGCCACTGATTCGCATGCTTGTGAGTAGTCTGCCGTTGCCGTTGGCATCGTCGCCTTGGTTGTTCGCGTTTCCTCCGTTAGCGTCGTCGCCTTGGTTGTTTGCGTTGCCTCCGTTGGCGTCGTCATTGACAAATCGACCATCATCGTCAGTATTTTCATAATAGACTTGTCCATCGTCCTCTAGAACATCATAGTAATCGCCCTCCGAGTATTGCTGCAGAGTTTGCGATGATCCGAACCCCAGAACAACAAACGTTCCTCCCATTAGTAGGATGGTTACCAACAATGCATAAGAGATCACGCGAGAAGGGTATCGATGGACTGACTTATTGCCAGCTCTTCGACTGCTGCCTCTCTGTCGATTTCTGACATCCAGTAAAAATTCTGTTCGTTGGCTCAGAAGCAAACCGAAGCAACCAATACTGACACAAACAAGCGACTCGTCCAGAAAGAGAGATTGCAACGAGGTGGAAAAGCCACGAAAGCGCCGAATGGGAGCTTTCACGACGGGATCATCGTCTTCGTCATCATCGCGGGAGATGGCGCTGACGCGACTTTCATACGAATCGTCAGAGTCGTCGTTTGAGAAGAGGCGGGAATTATTCCTGCTCATGCTGATCCCAGCCAAGGAGGATTCAAGCAAAGTCGTATCACCAACAGCTGGTGCAACTTCAAGCTCTCCGCCACTTGGTTCCTTTGCTCCTGCTCGTCGAAACAAAGTTGATATACCAGTGGTCAAACCTCGTTGCTTCGGGGGTGAGGTAACAAAATCCGATGTGTCAGATAACGATGGCGGAACATACTCTTTCTGTTTGTCACTACTACGGTCTTCTCGAGCTTGACCCCGGCGACCCCACCGTCGTTCTCTTTTTTCATGTTCCGACGATGACATCTCACTCTCTGCGTGCTTGTTCTAAAGAATGTGGCAGTTGAGGGCGTCGATCACAGCTTTGGCACCAAAACCGATTATATCGCATGGAGATCTTGGCAGGAAACCTGTCAAGCAGAAATGTGGAGGGGTGTGTAACATTTTTAATATATGTATTCAAGGTTGAATAAATAGGATTTTGGGTGCATCGAATATCGATTTATAGTCAATATACAGAAAAGATAATATTTATGCTCCAAAGCTGTCCGTTCAACGTTTTCAGCGACCAACCCAAAGTCACTACTGGAGAACAACCAAAAAATGGCTTATTTCATATATGCATTGAGCAATTATAACATTTAAGGTATATTAAATAATGCTGTAATTTTCCCTACCTCTAAAAAAAAAATGGTATGGAAAAGAAGTTCGTTGCAACTAAATCTGGAGCGATTTCCCTTTGTCGGGATCGGGAGTAGGGAGTCAGTGGTGAGGGGAGGACTACAATTGTACTGGCAGAAGAACCAAGGCGCGCAGTCGACAAGCTCCGTAGAAATCCGTGCAATAGTCGACTTTTAAAAAAACTACCGGTAGTTCAGTTCCCAATCAACAAGGAAACTATACTCCGAGTATGCATGTCATTCACCCTGTTTAACACTCCGAGTTCCGAGTACAGCTGTGCTCGGAACCAATAGCAATTGCTTACAGCCAAGACAGATTGCATTCAATGAAAAGCCTTGCTGGCTTGGATATATCAACACCATGACTAAAATTCTCACATTGTACCCATTGGAGCATGGCAGGTAGCTATAGACAGCTCAATGGTCTAAAACTTGATGGCTGGAACATTCTTGGGCCAAACCATGCTGAGGGAAGTGGGAATAAGTGTACTGTTAGTTGACTTCATTACTTGGCTGATATTTCATTGTACTCCCCTCTGTTCCAGCAAACTAGCTAACACAACCGCTGGACCTCTGGATAAGAGTAATTCTTGCATTTACTCAAAACATCAAGTCATCATTGTTGCTAAAGCTAAGTGAGAGCTATTCATGTATGTACATCATTGAAAGCGGGCGAATAATTACAATGTTCAAAATCAAGTTTTTGGAAAAAACAAGGCGCCTCAATTGTTTACTACTAGTAAATAACTCATGACCATAGATGGATGATGCCTCTGACCCAGACCCAACTGTAGCACCTCCTGCTGCGAGGTTACAGAAGAGAGATCTGTCATCACAAGAAGGAGACAACATTTGTTTTATCTGGCTTTTGTCGGTCAAACCTGTTGGTGATCGCAAATTGAAATTCTTTGAGCACATGCTTTTTATGTGTGTCAGAAATATCTTGAATGATGGCATGATTCCATGTGTGTCAGTGGTGCAGTAGGCCAGAGCACAGCATGGGCAAAATTCTCTTCATGTAACATCAGTTGAATGAGGAATGCAGCCATGCACCGAGGCTTGTCAATACGTACCGGTAGAAATCTTACCACCCGGTTCTACAGAAAAATACCCAAAACACTCTCCAAATCGTGCATTTAATGAATTAGAATGGCACCGTGATTAATATGGGAAGTATAATGAAAAAAATAGTACAAGCAAATATACAGCCTTAGTATACTCACCTACTAGCTAGTTGTATTATACTCTTACGAGCTCGTCCGTCCGATGTTTGATTTCCATCGGGATGATGAGCAATGCAGTTGCATACTCATTGTCAGGAGAGAATTGCTTTTCCACAGAGCAGGATGCTTGAATCTTTACATTTTTGATCTGTTGTGAACAAAACCTGAAATTTACTTTACGTCCTACCACGATGTGCATACCAGAGACATTCAACCCAGCACGGAGCAAAACCTGACCTCATACAAGAAAGATCATGCAGAGCTGATTTTGGACAGGTTACAAGATAGGGAAATATTGTCGGGTGGACTTCTTACCTGTTGGAAGAATTTTCCCAGGTAGAAAGCAGTAAGTCCACACGAAATCCTACGTGAATTCTAGTACGGAATCTACGACGAATAGGAGCACAACATCAACCATGAAAGGGAGGGCCCCCAGGCCCTCTCAAGCTCAGTCATTCAATTACAAACATGTCAAACACACCAATGAAGAAGTTTCTACAATAAAGATGAAGATTGAACAGAAGTGGAGGGAGGAGATTGAATTGCAAGATAACTGGTATTTTCCAGAATCAAAATTTTTCTTCGGCAGAATCTGGTATATTTTCTACGGCGTCGAACAATCATCCATGGTGATCTATTCTCATTTCATCAGAGCACACCAGGTTCTTTGATCCAAGAGCCAAGTTTCTTTCAGAAACAGTCTACTAGTATTCAAGAGCAGAGCCAACCTTTAGGAAGGCATCAAAGTCACATTCAAGCAGCAAGTTACCAAGCAAAGTGGATTCCAAGTGATCCAGAAAAGAGTTTAAGTATTTGAGAGCAAAGTTATCCTATTCAAGAGTGGAGTTTCCTTATTGCAGAGAATCGATTTCAGCATACTGTGCAGCAGAATCAGCTTGCAAAACATCAATCACTGAAGTTCCAATAGATTCCAGAGCAGAGCCAACCCTTAGGAAGGCATCAAAGTCACATTCAAGCAGAAGTTACCGAGAGAAGTGGATTCCAAGTGATCCGGAAATTTTTTAAGTATTCGAGAGCAGAGTTATCCTATTCAAGAGTGGAGTTTCGTATTGCAGAAAATCGATTTCAGCATACTGTGCAGCAGAATCAGCATGAAGCAGCCATGATGCAATCTAGACATCAATCACCAAAGATCCAGTACATTCCAGAGCAGGGCCAACCTTGAGGATGGCAGCAAAGTCATATTCAAGCAGCAGCACTAAGAAATCACCAAGTGAAGTGGAAATTTTACTCCGAGAAGTGGTGGACCTTCTTTCCACATTACAGCCACCCTCCCTACCGAGCAGCCATCACCACCAACAAGCAAGAAAGTCAAAGTAACAGAGCATGCAGTCCTAGAGAAGTCTTCTGGGTTGCAAGATAGTCGGGGAGGACTGCAGCATTGACTGCACTACTCATTATTCCAGCTGGCCTCTAGTGTACTCCAGGGTACTAGCGGTCATCCGTGTGGGTTGAGCTCCGTTTTTGTCCGGGACAGCGGCAGCACGTAAAATAGATTTTAGGTTCTTTTTTTCTTACCTGTTAGTGCTTTCTAGCGGGCGCGCTTGATGTTGGCATTGTTGAGTATTCTCGATGCGTGAATGGTGAGCCACATCCTATTGACCCAAGTTGGTTTTTGCAGATGTATCTTCAACCAGAAATGTCAATTGAAGATCTCTCATACTCGGTTCCGATTGGTCCTTGAGAATGTAGTACACATCACAAAGGTTGCAACGAAGGGCTCGGGAGAGTGTCTGGCGCTGTTTAGTAGCTACTAGCTGTTTTGTCTTGAAGATCTTGGTTTTGACTTGTTGTCCAAAGGATTTTCCTTTGATTCCAATGCACTCCAACCAGCACAATGGCTAATTACCATCGCTGAGCCGTTCCTTGTTTGGAGTGTTTGTCTGTCTGTCTCACGTTATGATGAAAGCGTCCTGTATACCACTCCATTCGTAACTTAACCGTCCCTGAAATACATTTTGCTACCCGGTGCTTGAGCTATTACCATCTCAAGGATGCTAATATGTGTGTTTTTTTCATTATTAGCTATGAGCTTTTTGTGTGCATAAATATCAGCAGAGATGATCCAAACCACAGTCGCGCTACCCTTTTTGTTCAGGTTTGTGGAATAAAAGGTCAAGTATTGTGGTACAAAGAACAGTGACTTAGATGTTGTGATTGTAAGTGTACCAAAACAGTGACAATCTTGTGTACCTTTCTTCCCTTCTTGTTCATTGGGATGATGTGTCGCCTATCTGGAATTGTCAAGATGTTTGCATGATGCATGAAAACCCAAAGGAAGACAGCAAGCATTATAGGAACAAAATAACTATACTCACAGGTACGCTTTGCGTAAATGGCTGCATCTGCCTGGTGGTCAACATCTTGTTGGTCGTCTCCTCCCCTTGTGCTGGTTGGCATCTCATCGTCACATAAGTTGTAATCTTCACACGTCTTGTTGAGGCAAGCCCTTAATTTTCACAAAGAAAAGATACAACATACAGGTGTGTACCATGTACAATGATTGTCGATGAACTTTCCAGACGGAAGTGTCTCACTACTGGAATCATTGTGCACCAAGCAAGAGCCTTCGGACCATTTCTCAGTTTTTCATTGGCATATGTTGTTGTAGTGAGGAATATGACATCAACACGGTTTGGAAGTTGTTCTTGAACGTCAACAGAGAGATCTTTGTTCATGTAATGGCTGACAATACGTGGAGGGTAGCTATGTCTTCAGAAGTCCTCTTCTGCAGGAAGGAAATCCTAAAGTCAATAGCATCCTCAACACTCTCTGCACTCCAGTCATTATTATTCACTAGAACTATTGGGACATCCTCATAAGGTGTCCAAACTGGTTGATACCAAGAATCATATGTTCTGGTTGTCTCACTTCCTTGGGATCATTGGAACGGCGAATGCGTTTGCTGAGCATCATTTTGTTTAATGTCTGTGACACTGTTACCAGAACAGAAGACAACAGATGGTATACAGCAAAAAAGACTGTTTGCTCGATCGCTTTCATAAACTTCAAGTAACAAACAAACTTAAGGTTCTCAAGCTAGAAGCAAGAAAAAAAAGCCTAGAAACCCAACTTTTTTGCTACAATAGGTCTGAGGAAACCACTTTTCGAAAGTAGAAGTGGGGGTTTCATCACAACTTTTTGCTCTTGTAAGGGAGGCCCTAAGGTTTATGACTTCCTCCATCACTTATAGGACCTGCGCCAGGATTTCACAACAGAAAGATGGCAGCACAAGGTACAAGACCTAAAACAATCGCAGTAAAACTGTTACGTATTTTTGTGTAAAATTTTAAATGCATGTGTTCTTGATGTACAGTACCAGGTCTCCAGTATGCAGTCCTTGTCATACTGGACTCGACGGTCGGTGTATTTTGCACTATAGTAGCATATGAGAGAATGCTGTGGAATGGATGAAAGTCATCGCGCTTGGATTGTTTTTTTGCGACACCTGTTTCGTGTAAACCGAAACTGGAGAAGCGAAACTGTTCCATCGAAATGTCTTTAAATGTAAGTGGTTATTCAAGAGACTACTATGTCGCGTTGAGATTTCAGCCTCTCATCGAATATGAACTTTACTGTAGGAACTGCGCTGGGAGAAAAGTGCGGCTGCAATCATTCGTACTGTGTTCTCTCGAGAGTACTAAATGTTGCTATCACTTATTTAAGACCCTATGTCCTAAGATTTCACGGACAGTTCGCCCCGAAAGGTCCGACAAGCGAGTTATTTAGCTGTGAAAACTGAAGTGAGTAGTAGAATAGATCACGCCGCCGTATGACATTTGTCTTCTCGACACATAGAAGCAAAATCCTTTTTCAGTGCTCGGAGTACCAGCTGGGGTTCGATTCTGTCGGTTGGTTGCTTTCCTAAGTAGTGTGTAGCAAAGCAACTTCAAGTGTGAATCAATTGGGCCAATAGAAATGGAGAACTTCAATCATTCGTCGAGGTTGTTTGATTAGTGTGTGTGTACTTGTGATTTTGATCTCGATGCGCACACAACGTCCATCTGCTTAATTTCTTGGGACTTAAAACACCTCTACTCTCTAGCTACCATTCGTATCCATTTGTAGATTTTAGTAAGAGACATGAAGGTCGAAAGCAATCACATCGTATGCGGAAGAGGACAGAGCAATTACAACAATGAAGGGAACAGGATCTTTCGACAAGTTGTGGCAAGGCGCCTTCCGCTCTATATGGACGAGAACACAGGACGAAGTGCCAAAACCAAGTTGGTTAACGAGACAACTCGGAAGCTATTGCAGATGAAATTGGTCTTCGTCATGAGGTCGAGTGCCGATAGGCACTGGGTAAAGCTTAACACAGACAGAGCACGAACCAAAGTTGCTCATCTATTTCGCGACGCTTCTCGCCAAGCCCGACTCAGCAGGGCTACGAAATCCAACTCGTCCAGTGCCGTGCTTATCCCTTTCGCATCCGATTCGGATGATTCCAGCTCACACTCGTCACTCTTCTCATCGGCCGTCGATACGGGCCTTGCTACGCATTCGGACTCTCACTTAAACAACATGGTATCCTCCAGTGTGACGAAGTCGGACTCCCAGGTCCAGGAAACGAAGGGGGTTGACTCCGCTTCGTCCATCGCCGAAATGGGCGCTAGGTCCGATGACCATTTCTCCTCTCAAAAGCCACAGGTTCCCAAAGTCATCAATTGTGAGGGCAGTGTGTACATGTTTCCGCACACTTTGTCCAAGATCGAGTTTTCGGATGCGATTGAGAACACTTTAAACGAATTGCGGATCCGTGCATCCAGCACTCACAACTGGTTGATGCAAAGTCAGATTAATCAAGGATTGGAGACATGGGAGACGCTAGACGACAACGACGTTTGTTCTCTTTCGAATGTGGAGCATCTTGACGATCTGCACAGTCTGACTGCAGACTTCAGTGACTTTGAATCGAACTTGGACTTGTTCGTGGCAGAGAGTATGTTTTGAATACAGCCACCCTAATGGTGGTTGTAAGATTTTGCACGTTGCATGGCCAGTCGAAGGGCGCGAACAGTCAGACTTCAGTGACTTTGAATCGAACTTGGACTTGTTCGTGGCAGAGAGTATGTTTTGAATACAGCCACCCTAATGGTGTTGTAAGATTTTGCACGTTGCATGGCCAGTCGAAGGGCGCGAACGAGCACGGAGTTAACGTGTTCTGTTCTATATTTACTACTATAAGTTTTTAATCAATTTTGCCTTCACACATCGATTAGGTACTTACCCCGAGATCGCTGCAGTCGGATTGTTCCCCACTGCGCTGCCTGCTGCGGTCGATCAGTGCTGTAGGACGTAACGAATAGACACTGACAATATATGCTGCGCAATTGTCGAATACACTGGTGTCGGTATGTGGTCGTAAGCATAGCATTGTTTCGCTGTTGATAAGGTTGGCAGGATTTCGCTCATTCCTTGTAGAGCATTTCGCCAAGGCACATAGAAGCCCATAAGAGCATTACGCTACATTCCATCAATCACGCTGATTGCGTTGCATCTCTTCCGTCGGAGACCATTGTGTTGCGGTATGCGCGGACCACTGTACAGAATGGTCTCGGAAGCATACGACAATTACGCATGCATGCTTTGGAGGCTGAGGCAACGCAACCATGAATTCATACGTGAGTACGGAACATGACAAAGGAACTTGCGCTTGGCAGGTGCACCAATGAAGGGTATGAATGTCTTGATTCAAGTTGCTTTAGCTGTGGACGCAAACAGCGCGTTGAGTTTATTGCGGCATGCCATGTCATACGATTAAGTAGTTGTGTGGTATTTCAGCACTGATGAGAGCCGAAACACTTATGAAACGACTATTTGCTCGCCAGCAAGATGTCAAATTCTCGGCAGGGCTTGTCTGACTACTTTCCAACTTATGCTCTCGCTTGATTGCTCACCTTGAGCTATAAGTGATACTAGTATGACAGCTGTATGTAATGCCTTAACGAAGGGTTCATCGGCAATGGGGATCTAATCACACGGTAATTGTTCGAACAAAACGCGCGAAGTTAAATGTTTAGTAACGATCCCGACCACCACCGCGTCCACCACCACCACGGCCCCTTCCACCGCCGCGTCCTCTACCACCTCCTCCGCTGCGGGCTTGTGGGCAATCACGGGACATGTGTCCCTCCCCGTTACAGTTGTAGCACGTCATGGGACCACGATCCCCTCCACCGCGACCCCCACCCCCACCGTTGCGAGCCTGGGGACAGTCACGTGACATGTGACCTTCTCCGTTGCAGTTGTAGCAAGTCATTGGCCCGCGATCGCCTCCGCGTCCGCCCCCACGTCCCCCACCACGGCCGCCACCGCGTCCGCCACCATCACCGTCCATGCGAGCTTTTTTCTGGGCTCTGCATTCCTTGCATCTCACTGGCTCATTCGTGAACCCCTTACTGGCGTGAAATTCCTGTTCCTCTGCTGTAAAGGTGAAGTCATTCTCGCAATCGCGGCACTGCAGGGTCTTGTCGGTGAAGTTACCATAGGCGTCGGCTTCATCCGCTGGGATGTCTTCGCTTGCCGAGCGCTTACCTTTTCCCTTGGTCTCAGGGACAGTCTCTTCGACAACAGGGGGCTCTACCTCGTTTTCGCTATCGCTGCTACCGTCGTCGCTCATGATGAATACCGAAAAATACAATTGTGGGCATGATAAAAGTTGACAATACCTGAGTCTTTTGGAGTTATCGAAAAAATGAATGGAGCTACTGGTATGTTGAGGGTTGAACCTTTGTATGAATACCAGACGGTGGTAGGAAACTTGACAGAATATGGCATGTCACTTTATTAAATCTTGTTCTTGTTTGAAAAACACCATCTGCTCTGTTGTGGAATGTGGAAGTCAAGGTGGCAAGTGGCAAGGACATACTCCTACCAGTACTGTACTACTATTGTAGAAGTGAACCCTCCACGGTCATTCCTACGACAGTACAAGTATCCTCTCAGAGCTCAGAGTGTTTTAATTGTTCCTTGGTTCGGCTTCGGTGCAAATAAGTCGCGGCTACAAGTATGGTACAGTACCCGTAGTTTGGTGTTTGGTTGCTTCGTAGTTTTCATTCGGAGCCTCGCAGGACACAGTGACACAGTATCATAAACGTATCCTACTGGGAGTTCGCACGTCATCCAATATTCATGCCAAATCTCATCTGTAAAAAATAACCTGTAAAAACCTCACAAGTTGCGTTGCCCACTGAGTATTCCGAGTACACATACTTGTAGATGCCGTGAAAACGCGCCGCGTTTCATTTATTGCTGGATCTTTTTGTTACGTTGATCGGAATTAACTGTACGCATAACAACATAACAACTAGACGAGTAGACCTAGTGCTGCCTCGTTTCGACACGTTCTTCATTTTGAAACAACACGATTGAACAGCTAGCATGAGACTCGTTCTGCTTCTGGCGTTGATTGCGACATCAATAGCATCAACGGCGGTGGAACCGAAACCAACAACAACCAGTTGGTGGAAGCGGGGTGCGGGACCGGTGGAGGAAGAGGCACCGACCCCGAAGAACAATGATGTGACAAAGCCAACTTTTCGCATCTTTGGATTCGGATCAAAGAAATCGGAGAAGGACGATCAAGTGGAGGTTGCACCATCAGAGGATGAACGCAAGAATCGGAATCGTTTTGGTTTCAAAAGGAAGGATTCCAAGGAGGGACCAAAAGCAGATTCTACTAGCACAGAAAGCACGAAGAAGGAGGAATCTAATGGTAATGTGGAAGAACCCAGCCATCAAAAGGGACCAACTGAGCCCGCTAGCAGCCAAGAAAAAGAAGAATCAGCATTGAGCACGGCAAACAAAAACGATGAAATTGAGGCTCAGCCACAGTCGAGACTCTTTCGATTCGGTGCGGGCATCAAGGAAAGCGAGACCACCACTAAGGTTGACAGCAATGATGATCCCAAGAGTGAGCCTACCAGTGCATCTCCAGTCACTGGAGACGACATTCACCGAAGCGACATGTCAGAAGCGGAGGAGCGACCAGTCGAGCCTACAAACGAAATTGCTCGCGGCCAACAACAGTCGAAGCCAAGACGATTGCGATTTGGAGTTAGCGTCAAAGAAACTGTTGAGGTTGAAATAAAGAATGAGACAGCTAAGCCGCCCGTCGATGACAAGGAGGAGACCGAATGTGTCACCACCTCACCAGAGGAATCGCAGCGTTTGGAGACACCGAAGGACGACACCTCTGGAAGGCAAGCAGCAAAGCGAACGCTCTTTCGATTTGGAGCAGGCACATCCGAAAACGATGATGCCGCCAAATCCAAATCGAATGCGACGGCTATCGAAAAGGAGAAAGAGGTAGTGAATGCCACTCGCACGGACGAAACCACAGATGACAGACCCTCGCCGGTGGTATCTCAAACACAAGGTGTGCCAATGGGCTTTCCAATGCACCCGCAGCAACCAGGAGGTGGACTTATAATCATGGGTCCCGATGGCCGAGCTCAACGAGGAATGCCAGCACCGCGGCAACAACCCGGCCAGCCAACACCTACAACAGCCATTATTGCTGAAGCAATTGCTACGATTATTTCGACTGGTGTTCGATTTTGGTTCCTCACATCGTTGACGAGATGGTTTGCCGATGAAGAAATCAAATCTCTCAGGAAGCCAACGCAACATTTTCAGTGGGAGCGTCTGAATGACAGACATTCCAAGGATAGCGATGCCCTGCAAACTGCATTGAGGACGCCGCCCACTGCCGTATCCGAAAGACGATGGCGGCATCACCTTAAGCGTCAACTTAGAAAGGAACAACAACTAGCTCGAAAGAATGAGCACATTGCTAAGAAGGGTCTTGACCAAATGTTCGATCGCACTGTAATTGTCGTGGAACTGTCCAAGTCTGAAAAGGGTGATTTTGACATGACACATCTGGAGGATGTTGTGACATTTATTTTAACTGAACATCGACGCAAGGCCTTCGGAGCTCATAATTCGACTGCGGTGGAAATAGAAGTTGTAGTTTTGGTGGAATCTCCTGGAGGTGGAGTGTCAGACTTTGGGTTGGGAGCGGCTCAAATTCGCCGACTCACGGATGAAGAGGGCATCGTCACCACCGTTTGCGTCGACAAGGTGGCCGCAAGTGGCGGTTACATGATCGCTAGTCAAGCCAGCAAAGTAGTGGCTGCGCCTTTTGCTGTCGTCGGTAGCATCGGTGTTATTCGTGAAGGCTTGAACTTCAATAAAGCGTTGCAGAAGTATGGCATCTTGCCTATGGTACTGACGGCCGGCGATGCCAAGGCACCACTCTCAACGTATGGGGAGATCACCAAAGGCGGTCTAGAGATAGCTCAAAAGAATCTGGAGAAAGTCCATGGAGCCTTTCGCGAGCTCGTTGTTCGTGGGCGCCCAGCACTTGGGGATGCTATCGATGTAGTTGCCGACGGTGACATTTATCTTGGATTAGAGGCCCTAGAACTCAAGCTTGTTGACAAGGTCATGACTTCAGAGGAATATATCATGGAACGAGTTCAAGCAGGTGACCGCGTCTTGAAGCTTCATCGCATCCCGCATTCCATGAAGAGTAGACGACTGGCGTCGATTCACCCCCTTGACTTTTTGAGGGAGAATGGTCCGAAATGGTTGGCACAACAAGACATTCCCAAGATTCTGTCACGAGTTCTCCAGACGTCGACATTCCTCAAATTCGTACAATATCTTGTTCACAACCGATTGATCTAAGCAAACCAGCATGGTTTGTACCAATAGCTGAAGCTAAAATGACGACGCTATGTTAAGCCTTCGAGCGTTAAAGACTTAGTGCTAGTCTTAACGCAGCTACATGTGACTATGTTGCAGTCCGGCGGACTCCCACGACTTTCAGCCGCTGGGGGTGTAATCATCATTCCGTCCCACCAAATTTAGTCATCATCTCTAGAGTAAAGGAATTGTATAATTGCCATTAGTAATTGACCCCACGAGAGGGCCACACAACATGAGATGCACGTCCATACCCTTGCTGGTTGCACGTTCAGCTGAAGACTTCAGTTCGTCTTGGGGTGCCTCCTCGTTGCGGAGACAGTACTCTTTGCCTCCACTAACCCCACCTTAACGGCTTCGTGCACTGATTCAAATGGTGTTGACGGCGCTGTCGTTCCATTCAAATCAAGCGACTGTAATAAGGGACGTCGCTATGCTCATGTGGACCCGTAGCAAATGAGTAATGGACTGCATGTGATTTTCCGTGAGATAAACCCCTAAATCCTAAAATCCACACTTTGATTAATGCTTCATCGTTTTGTAGACACACAGAGACCATCCAGTGTCGCCGATCGTAGCTGTACATAGTCAAGTGATTTATGATATCGCAACAAACGTAATAATGGATGGGTGGATGAGGAATGAGGACACCATTGTCACGGTAGATAACAGATAACCAAACCCGGATGTACCAAGCAGACTCACCATGAGAGAATTGCCCCTCCAGTAACTTCAAACGATGTCAACATTACAAGGTGACGACTGTCAGGATGATGTTTACTTGGCTCCTGTACCCCGAGGTTTGCATCACGTTGCGATTTCTGTTATCGAACGTGAGCTAGCCGACTTCGTTGTATTTGTTGGTGAGCCTGTCGTCAACAATGATGAATACTGTACAAATCTCCAAGGACGACTTCAGAAGGAATACGGATCTCTATTTGATGATCAAACGCTGAACAAACATGTCAGCGTTGGATATCATAAGGAGAAAAACATTTGGTGCACCTCTGGAGTATGGGAAGGAAGCGTATGGGTGAAGTTTGTGACAAATGCTCCTGCGTCAAAGGTTCAGAGCATACCAGTGCTGGGGCCGTTGTTGGCCTGTGTGCGCATGTGGGACCTGCAAGATTCTTCCCGAATGAATACCACCATGCAGGAAGCCATTCGAACAATCAAACATCTCTTTCAATTGGACTACCCCTTTGATACTGCTTTTGACCTTTGGAAAAGACACTCGCGCAATTGGTCTCGGGACTATCAGATACCTACCTCCATTCACTATCGAGCCAGTTGTATCCGTGGACATTCCAAGGAGTACAACTACTCGCGTGAAGACTTTTTGATAGAAGTGGCCGATCTCATGGTTCCTGATACCAAAGCGTGGAAAGTGGACCTAGTGCACTACGACGTCGAGGTGGTGCTGCTAATGATTTCGCCTCGATGCGTTGCCGTTGGGTTGACCCTTCGACCTTATCAGCTACTCGGAACGAAAGGATTCCAGTGCAATGTCATGCCACCAGATACATCGCTCCCCTATATTTCTGGGAAGCTCACAACCGGCATTACACGTTTACGTCCTGTGAACGCCCGCCTCCTTATCGAGCTAGCGAATGTACAGGACGGCGATGTCGTCCTTGATCCATGCTGTGGAATCGGTACCATTCCACTGAACATAACGAATGGTGTTGGCATTGGAGGCGATTTATCTCTTTTACCAAACGGCCTAGCGGTCCTCGCAGGAACGTATCTCAACGAGTTCGGACGATCGAATCCCAGCACCAATTTATGTGCATGGGATGCATCGTGCCTTCCCCTCCGACCCGGATCAATCGACGTAGTCGTCACTGATTTGCCATTCGGTAAACTCTGCCTTTCATCGAACAAATTATATCAGCTCTTGCCGTTGTGGTTTAGTGAGCTTGCAAGGGTTCTGCGTCCAGGAACTGGCCGCGCCGTTATTCTTTGTGGTGCCATTGGAATAGTGGGCGATGCCTTGAGCCAAATCAACGAAGCACGCAACTGCAACTGGGATGTCGCATCAGTTTTTCCTGTCAACGTTGGCGGCCTGTTGGCATGGATTGTCATCGCCGATCGTACTAACACGCCCCCGATTGCTCTGATGAACCATCAACGACGATTGCGGAAGCAAACAGCCGCTCGCGAACAAACATCGAAGCGAAGGAAACGCCAAACTGTCACCAAGAGAACGAAAGATGTGGTCGAGGCTACAGCATACAGCTCTTAACACAAGGGTTGCTTCTTTATGGTTTACGACCCGCGAATCATTGCAAGTGCGAGCTCCTCCTGGGCTATGATATCTACGTCGTCATCGTCAACGTCGCTGTCACCACTTTCATCAAGGACCACAGAGCCGTCGTCGCTGTGGCTATCCTCGTTGCCCAGGACGACTTTCTCGTCTTCGTCTATTTCGCCCTTCTCTTGCATGCGCTTCTTGCGATGTTTATCGCGAATACGCTCCTTGGCATCAGCAGCATCGAGATCTTTGGTCGCAGCCAATCGCTTCCGAACCTTTCGCATGTAATCTTCGTGATTTGACTCCAAGTTGTCACGACGCACTCGTTCGTTGCTCAATGCAGCATCCAAAACTGTGCCAACCTCTTCGCCATCGTCATCGAATTTGACGCGCTTGTTTTCGCCAGTACCACCTTCAATGCGAATCTTCTTAGCATGCCGCGATTTAGATACTGCGCCCACGTCGATGACGGGCAACTTCTCGTCATCGTCACTGTCAAGGTCATGTTTACGTTTGACAACCATCAAATCGTCTTCCTCTTTATCTGGCGAACTCTTTATCGCTGATTGATTTTGACCCAACTTTGCCACTTTCTTAGCCAATTTCTCATTCTTTATCTGTTCTTTCAACCGGTGTAACTTGTGATTGACGTTCTTTTTCTCTCTCAATTCCTCTCGATCTGGAGCGTGCTTCAGGAACCCAAGTTTAGGGGTCGCAGATAGTCCCAAAGAAGTTGCGTACTCAGCCAATGGCATATCGATCGCGGAACCGAAGATTTCTTTGTTTGGCATGAGGTGAATGGATCGTACGTAGGACTTGAAGGCCTTCTTTGCCAGTTCGTTCAGTTGCGGTCGGGATGCAACGAGCGCTGCCGCCTTTTGCGTCACCAGCACCGTCTTGGTTGGATTGATACTTAACTTCTTGATTGGGATTTTGGCATTTGTCAACATGGACATGAATCCCGTTTCCTCCGATGGTGTCACCATCAACAGAGCGTTTCCTCCAGCCTTGTATCGTGCCGTTCTTCCCGCTCGATGAATGTACATGTCCTTATCTTCTGGAGCATCGGCCTGCAGGACCCAGTCGACATTCGGAAAATCCAAACCTCGGGCTGCGACATCTGTTGCGAACAAGACTGCATGGGGCTTCTGCAGGTACTCAAAATAGATCTTGGTGCGCCTCTCCTGAACTAACTTGCCGTGCAATGCCATGACTGGAATTCCAGGCTGAAGGGCACAAAATAATTCCCATGCATGCCGAACTTGGGAACATGAAGCGAGAAAGATTATGGACTTGCATTTCAAATGCGATTTGACGAACGAATAGATAGCGTTGAGCTTATGCTCAAGAGGGACCACGACTAAAGATTGCTGTAGAGATTCTGGCGTGGACGACTTTTCGTTGTCGTGGACTCCCAAGTACTCAGGTTGTTTCAACGACAGCGTAGCCAAGTCAGAAACCTTCCTCGTTTGCGTCGCAGAGAAAAGCATTGTTTGCCGCTCGGTCGGTAAATAGTCCAAGATACGAGTAATTTGCGTACGAAAGCCCATATCCAGGATCCGATCCGCTTCGTCCAGAACCAACATTTGCAAGTGTGTAACATCCAGGTCTGGAGTCTGTTCCAAATGCTGTAGCAACCTGCCGGGCGTGGCAACCAAAATGTTGGAGCGCCCAACGTGTTGTTGCTCAAGATTAAACTCCTTTTTTCCGCCAACCAGCAAACCAGCTGTGAGGGCATGATACGCCCCCACTTGGCGAAGGACATCGAAGATCTGAACCGCAAGTTCCCGCGTCGGGGACAGAACAATGGCTCCGCAGCCATCGGACGGAGCATACTTTTCTCGGTATAGCTTCTCCAGGAGGGGAATCACGAATGCCAAGGTCTTGCCAGAACCAGTCCTTGCAGCACCTAAAATATCCCGCCCTGCTAGGGCATGAGGAATACAGGCACTCTGAATTGCTGTCATAGTGGAGAACGATTTCTTCGCTGAACCTTCCAAGCCGCGCAAGGTATTTTCGGATAACGGCAGCGTTCGAAAGGCTACTTGTTGGTGTAAAGGAGGAGCGTAGCCCCTCTCGGGCGTCTCATCCGAAATTCGTTGTTGTAGATTGTCGATCTCCTGCTGAATCAGCTCGAAGCGCTTCAGTTTCGGCATGGTGGGAGTCGCAGGAAGGGACGAAAGGAAGTGGGTACAACACCTGAGACGGCACTATGCATCATATCATAGGATTTGTCTGTCAATCCAATATATATGAATGGCTACGGAATAGGAGGAGTCGTCTCACCGTCGAACCAGTAAAAAAACATACTCCTTGGATGACATCACCAGAAGCAAAATTCCGTCAGTGAATGACGATGACAATTGCCCGTGGCCCGTGGTACTTACTGGCATATCGCGAGCACGTTAACGGTGTATGTTCATAGTGGTACTACAGTACCAGGTAGCTCCATGTGCCCGATGTATCGATATATGCATATCTCAAATGATCTTTTGCTCGGAGTAGGCAGTAGAGTACTGTAGTACTGGTACATTGTATGTATGCACCATTGTACATACTACATACGTTGCATTCTATGTCATACCAGCACTCGGTGTAGTATATACACGAGTGATACTCCAGAGAGTTGAGTTGCCCCACTTTGTTTTATATATGTATCAGCACATGAATAATTGGATAAATACTATGAACTTTTCTATATACACATCGTATTTCCATACATTCTCTGCAGCAACCTGCAGTTGATCCAGAACATCACACGCGCCTGCCCAGCCAAGAAAAAACACAACGCCAGTGCATCCAGCACCCAGCAGAGGCCAGTACGATCTTCGCATTGCGCGTTCAGCCTGATGGCAACATGCAGATTGTGATCACCTCGGCCATCGTTCTTGCCTGAACTTTGTCGGTTGTCAATTCTGTGCCTATTTTGCCTATCACATATTGGTACTAGCAAATGGGCGAACTAAAGGCCTCAACAATAATGCAGTTTCCTTCTCCAGAATATCAGACTGACGATCAATCACAACTTGCCTACTCCAGTGACGACTCGGGCTCCGACTCGGACGATGCCTATTTTTTGAGGTCCGAGTCTGGAGGGTCCAGTTTGCCATCCTCACCTGTACGACCACATAGACAAATCGGCTATGGCGCACTTGATAGAGCTCCAATTCCTCTCTCTGAAGCAGTTCTTGACGACCCACACCTTCAAAGTCGCTCAGATCGGAATGAGATCTCGCTACTAGCACCTCTCAATGCTAAGCCAAGAGTAATGCGATTGAATTCGGGTCGAGATAAGAGAAAGATTCTCCGAAGGAAACAAAAGGAACAGGAGCAACGTGAACATCTTGTGCGACAATTACGAGGCAAGGTGCAGCCAGCAGAATGGCACGACACTGTTTGGCTAGTCTTGTTTTGCATTCAACTTTTGGCTGTTGCCTTTTGCGCTTTTCGCTTTGGCAGCATGGATCACTTCACAAGGCATCGAGTTTCCTCCTCCACACTGCCGATCACTCAACCCAGCAATGACGTGCCTTTGAGTACTGGAGTTGATCAGTTGTTTCAAATCGACTACGCAACTGTCGTTGAGATTGTGGGCTTCACCGGAATATATGCCGCTCTTCTATCCACACTTACGGTCGGCTTGATGGTGATACTTGCCAGATCGTTGATCCAATCATCGCTTGTTTTTACCATGGTGGCAGCTTTGGCATGGGCCATATTCGGACAAGTGATGGAACCGTATGGCATCATCTCGATTTTGGGATTTTCAGCGCTTGCCCTGACTCTGGGGTTCACGTTATGGGTATGGGAGCGGATTCCCTTTGCCGCAACGAACATGCAAACGGCATTGTTCGCCATTTGTGAATCGTCAGATGTCTTGCTCTTGGGTATGGGCGCTCTTGTAGTGACCTGCTCCTGGTGTCTTTTATGGTCCATGGCCTTTGTGGGCATTGTCAATGCCATGAAACCCCTTTCCGTATCAGACTTTACCTCGCATGTGTCTCTGTATCTTGTGATGCTCGCTTCATTCTGTTGGACAAATGTGGTCATTGTGGTGCGTATAGTGGTGCCGTTGTCGGAAGGGGTGTGCTCCTTTTTTTGTTGATTCTAACCAAGATTAGCAGAACATCGTCCAGGTAACCGTGGCATCAGCAGTGGGGACTTGGTGGTTTCATCCAGATACAGCACCCCCCTGTTGTTCGTTGGCACTTGTACAGCCGCTGAGGCGGTCGTTGACAACATCGTTGGGTTCCATTTGCTTTGGCAGTTTGGTTATGATACCAACGCAAGTTGTGCGAACCATGGCGTCACTTTTGTGCCTGCCCGGAGACACGTACTTTAAAACCTGCAATCGGTGGGCTTACACCTATATTGGTTTGTATGGCTACGGCTTCCATGAGGCAGGGTTCCGTGCCAGGCAGCTGTTTGACACCCGAGAATGGGCATCGATTGTGAATGACAACCTTGTCAGTACTGTCCTGTGGATGGCCACGATTGTGATTGGTGGGTCGACTGGGACCTTTGGTGTACTGGTGGAAGAAGGTGATGGGTATGAGTTCACAACCTTTCACCAACCTGTTGTCACTGCGTTTCTGTAAGTGCGCCTGTGTGCTCTCGATTTCGTGTTTATCCATGACTATGTGATGATGGTCTGCAAGATACTAACTCTTGGTTGCAGAATCGGATCGATGGTCGGTTTTGTTTTGAGCAGTATCTTGCTCATTGGAGTTCTGGATTCGGCCGTGAACACCGTTCTTGTTTGCTTTGCTGCTGGTCCCTTTGAGTTTCAAACGAACCATCCTCGTCTTTCGCAAGAAATGCGAGATGCTTGGGGGCAGCAAGTGTGGGAACCCATTGTGTGATTGGAATGTTTGTTTGCTATTTGTATAATTCTAGTGGTGATTTGTTGTAATTCTTGACTGTCTTCTCCTGATCAAGGTTGCGCATAATGATTTGAAACCGCTAACTCACATCCAAATCTTCGCCCACTTTTTCAACGCTGGAAAAGACATTGCTATCCATCCATTCTTCTACCTTGCGCACGATTTCGTTCTTGTACTTGCGTCGAATCAATAAATGAGTGTCATCAAGGTCTGCGATGATCCACTTTTTGTCATCATGACGTGTCGAATCGTTGTATTGGACGAACTGCTTCACTGGTGCGTCGCACTCGAGGATGTACCCCGCTGGTTTAATGGCATTTGGATCACCCGACGCAGGAGTAGTCGCAGCAGCCGCACTGCCCGTGGTAACATTCGGTGGAGGAGAACGTTTTCGCTTTGCGCCTTTGGATGACATGCTTCTGTGGTGAAAGAATGATGAAAAATCTACTTGGTGCTCATGTAGCGCTACACACTCTCGCCATGTACATCATCGACAGATGCGTGGAGCGAGAAGTGAAGTCTGTTCTAAATCTCGGAGACTCGTTCCGGTACACTTGTACCGGTAGTGGTCAGACGTACGACGTGGCACGCGTGCGGACTGTGATGTTTCGGGGGGCACCGTAGACCGTAGACCGTAGACCGTATGATATGAATAGGGTGTAGGGTTGGTCCTTGAACTCCATTTTCTTACTTGAACAAAGAACAGTACTTGTACGCCGAGTGTACTTCGTGCACGTGTATGCCTGGTACGAACTAGAGTACCGTACCGTCGTTGTCGAGTTTTTGATAGGAAGATGCGACAACGTTGAAAGTGATGACGTTTCAGCGGATTCTGGTTGGCGCACGTGCTTTAAAAAGCGTTAAATTCGAATCAGGTGTCGCTACTCGCTACGCGCATTCGTCAAATCCATATCCCGCCTTGCATCAATGGCAACGACTTATTTAAGATTGATGCGGGATTGCACAGGCGACGGCTTGTCACAAGATAGTAGACAGTCTTGAGAAATCACAAGTCCCTATCGAAGAGCGACATGCGTGATGGTGTCTCAACCATCGCTTTACATATTGGCTACTAACCACAGATACGAAGAAATTGTGAGAAGACTTGAGGACAATGAGACTTCGTCTCTCGAATGGACAGACTTTCACGGAAACAACATCCTGCACGTTTTATGTCGTCAAGAACGCATGTCCAGACGAGCAATAGACGCTGTCATTGAAAAAAGACCCAGTATGGCTGGCATACCCAACCAATCATCCTGGACTCCTCTTCATTTGGCCTGCCAACGACGCATTGGGCTTGCGCCGTCTCCTGACACTGATTCGATTCGCTTGGATCTCATTCGTGCCTGTCCCTCGGGGGTCTCAAAACGAAGAGAGTCAGGCTATGCTCGTGAAACACCTCTAGACATGGCGTGCATCGCTCGTGCTGACATTTCTGTTGTGGAAGCCATGCTGCGGGTGGATCCATCTCTGGCAAGTCCGCTGATTCACGTTTCCCTGAACCGAACTCCGTTGCAAATATTGTGGAGCGGTGGCTTGAAAGATCACGTAGCGCTGCTTTTATTGACGGCACTTTTTGGTCGTGTTGTGGAAGATCGGAGATCCTTTCTTTTGCATGCTGCATGCTTCCAGCGGATCCCCCGAGACTGTTTTGACCATATCTTGAAGGAAAATCTGGATCAGCTCATGGTGAAGGATCACCTCGGCAACCTGCCGATCCATTATGCCGCATCTCAGCAGAACCACGCAGCACCAGCATTCACGCAGCACATTGTATCGTGTCTTTTGGAGCATGCTCCAGAGGCGGCTCAGGTTGCCAATCGTGAAGGGAGGTTGGCTCTGCATTGTGCGCTCGATCACCAACACATGACATGGCACAAGGGTGGCCTTTGTGCTATCGCACCTCGTGCCTTGTTGGCACGGGACCCCCGGACTGGGCTCTATCCATTTCAAATGGCAGCGATCCATGCCAACCAATCGCGACTTTATCTAAGTACATTGTATGAAATATTGCGTGCCGCTCCTGAAGTGGTGCAAACAGACCTTCACCATAATGACGAAACCCTTCTTTAGATATATTTCTTCTGTTAGTATACTCTTAGACTACTACTTAAGGTTGAAGGGTAAACGGGAATTACTACTTCCGGGACTTTGCAAATGAGGATTACCCGTCCTTGGGGAGTGCACTTTGAAAGCCTGCGTTCTTTGAAAACCACATCTTGTTGGCTTCTACCACCCGCTTTTCCCGAGCCTGTGGATCGATGAGCTCCATTCCCTGAACTGGAGTAAACACCATACTACTCGCCAAACCATTACTTGCGTTCGACGCAGACTTGGTCATTTGGGCTTGACGTTTTCGCGACGCCTTGGTATTGGCGTGTCGCATTTGGCGCTTTTCGGTCGTCTTGCGAACTGCACCGGCACCATCGGTATCAAGCATTCCCATGGTCAAACCCATCGCGTCGTCCCCATACTCACCTGCCTGCGCCGAAAAGGCTCGAGTATTTGCCTGCTTCATAAGTTCCGTTTCTTCAAAACGCTCCTTCAATCGACGCATGCGTTTTCCCCCGCGACGTTTCTTGACAGTAAGGTCGGGTCTGTGGTACAGAAAGTGAAGAATGAATTAGTTTACGAAATGAGGGTAAAAGGACGAGGCAACGTGTACACGGCAACTTGATGAACGCAAGCTGCAATAGTGAGAACAAAGGGTTCGTCGTGTTTGGTGTAGGGTTCGATACACTTACTTTGGAAGGGCTTTGAGAACTTGAGCCTTATCAGGGGTCTGCCACTGCTGAATCTGTTCTTCAACTTTGGCCCGAAAGGCTTCCCCAGAAGACGCGTTTCGAGCTCGTCCAGTGTCAACATTCACAAAATCACATCGCACGGCCAGCGCCAATTTGGCTGCAACTGCCTTTAACGCTTTTCTATGAAGATAGGAAGGGCAAGATTGTACCAAATCACAGTCACTCAATATTCCAGTATGCGGCTTTGTTGATATGGTAGAAAGACCTCCACGAGCTGCTGCGTTGGCCTTCACTTGGCCCAGGACTTGGAGGTTACAAGCAGGAATTCGCGAAAGTTCTGCCAAACCACCCGCCATACCAACCAGCTTGGCAGCTATGGAAGGACCAACAAGAGCCGAAGTATTCGGCGCCCAGTCGTTCATCCGATTCTTCACAAAGTTCGTGAGCTCGCTTTGAACATTCCACAATTCATCCATATATTGGCAAACGCTGTCAACCTTGTTGAGTTCACTCTCCGTCAGCGGCCTACCCATCGTGGTACTACCAGCAACAGATATTGTAATAATCTGATTAGGCGTCAAGATTGAGGATAGATCAACCCTTGTCACATCCATTTCGTTGCGTATCTGCTGCACTGCATTCTTGTAGCTAGATGGATCCAACACAAGTTCCGCCAAATCAGGAAATTTTGCGCTGTAGGCATCTATCAGATCTTGATGAGCTGTTGAAAGTTCTGTCGCTACTTGAGAGAGATACTTATTTGAAGGAATGATAAGGTCGTTGTCACGCGGTCTCTCATGAATGGCCTTGAGATGAGCTTGCAACGATGCGTCGTCAAGGAAGTGTGAAGCAATGCAAGGTTCAGCTTCTTCTCCTCCAACAAGAGCTGACAATGACGTGGACGTAGCGATGTTTTCCTCGATCTCTTCATCATCATCATCCGAAAGATCGTCTAAATCATCAAGCAACGTGTCAGCAAGAGTTGTCGTCGTTCCATCTGCCATTGTCTGATCGTGCGGTCAGTTTGACTGTTTTCATGCTTGTACACTGTACACTTTACGGCTTGTATACGTGGAGAAGAAATACACGGCGTGATTAAGGGCTGCGTACTAGTTCGTGAAAATCCGGGTTCGATCAAACGAAGAGAGTATTTAGTTCTAGTAGTACTGTAGCGTTGTTTAACTTATGAGCTTATTTCTGGAGTTCAATTGAAAGAACTAATTCAATCCAGGTTTGGTTGAATCTTTGCAGGTTTGCTTTTGCAAAATTAAAGTGTTGTGGGAGTGAACATAAGAGTCTTCATTCCACTGATAATGGAGATGAAGTCTCAGCGCCGATGTTGCTCCAAATTGCAAAACTAGTCCTGCAACAACAGTTGCAACATGGTTGCACTTAACAAATCTGGCGCAAGGCACATGTTGGGAGGTTGTTGTCACATGAGGGGTGTTGTCTGTTGAAATGCAAGTGTTTAATGTGACGAAAATGCTGTTACGAAGAAGTTTGGGTTTTTGAGGAGGGGAAGCACCATACCAGAACAACCGTAGTTTTTGTACGGGTGTTGTGTGGCACTTGGGAGGCGGCGCATAGTGTGATTCAATAGACCATGTGAGATTGTTATGGGCTCCATTTGGAGCCGTCTGGCCATGTTGATATGCGTCTTCTCCATTGCTATGACGCAAGGTAACAGCATATCAATGCCAAACTTGTTCTTCGTACGTCTTTCTGTAGCAACGACCTGTGTGGATGTCACCAACATCAGACAATGCTTGGCTGTGGTGCAATGAATGGATCCTTTGTGTCATCATTAAAAAAATAATTTGCATCTTGATTCAGTTTGGGACATGAGAGTAGTGATGCGAACACTTTGCGGGCATCAAAGTAAATCATGGACACTGTTCTCTGTATGTAAGGCAGGTACAGCTTCTTCTCCTTTGGGATCAATCCGTTCATGTTGTACCTTTTGTACAAATAAGCAATTACCTTGCTTGCTGTGAGTGGGTTGACAACCCTTGCAGAAAGAATGACCACTCCCGTTTGATTTGGCAGCCCACTTGAGTATGATCTCAAATGCTTTGAGTGGACAATTGAGCTCCTTTAGGAGCTGCAATAACTCAGTTAAGACCTCCTCCTCCTCTCGAGAAAAACGTGCAAGACCTAGCGGGTTATTTCGCAGCTGGAAAAGTTTCAGATACAAGTCCAAAACACCGGCATCCGGACCTTCCTTGCCTTCACTTGCATCAGTGAAGGCGTCCTCCTCATCAAGATTGTCATTGGGAAAACCATCATCATCATCAATCACAACAAGATCTTCATCATCCACATTGATGATGGGTGGCTCCTCATCTGCGTCTCCTCTTACAGTTGCACGTTGTGCACGAAAGAGAGTGCTATACGAAGAGGATCCCAAATTGACTTCTTCGTACAATTTCTTTGCCCGGAGAACATCCGCAGGAATATTTGGGTCACCGGTCGGCATCGTAGTGTTCTACAACAAAGCAAACTTGCGCTTCAAGGTGTCCCTCTATCAGCGTAAATCGGGATATTGACGTTCATGCTCAAGAAATACAGCATCCCGTTGTAATTCTCCGACAGGAAGGAACCTCTCAATGGAATCCAAGAGGAAATGAACTTCCTGTGAAGTGAAACCAGGTCCTTGTCTTGGTGGCATCATTGGGAGGGTCAGAATCGAGGGAAGTAGGAAATGGACTCAAAGGAAAACAAGTTGCAGCAAGCAGCGGGAATTCGGCTGCACAAAATGTGTCGAGTGCATCTCTGCTGGTATGATTTCAGCGGTACAATTGATGTAGATTTGAGGTGCACATTTGTGTCTGTCTCAAAAAATGAATTCCCGGCCTCCGAGGTCAAACAAATTTGTGTATTTGTGTCAGGATTTTAGTGAACATAACCCGATTTTAACAATGGGTAACTCATTTATGGCGCACAACTGTTATCCAACTGACAAGAATTTGTTTAATTGTCAGTTGAGGAATGTGATTTGTGTTTTTAGGATCGCTCCACTATATGTGTTGGATATTGGACCATATCATGTGCATAGTTCACCATTCACCACCAAATTGCTTTTCATGCTTAAAAGGGCGTACAGTACCCCGTGTATGTCCCCTAATCGAGACAATCGAGTTTTCTAAACAAATCGACTCCATATAAATTTTTTAGTGCAAGTTAAGTTGCACATTGCCTTAACCCTTAACCCTTAACCTACGAATCTCATACTGCTCCTCTGAGGATAGAAATACCATACACTGTACCAGTAGTAAGTAGAAGTCATTACTACCGTACACTTCTTCAGGTGATGGCCGGCTCGATTAGGGGACATACACGGGCTCCCTGCAGGCTGTAATTTCGGGAAAGTTCCCCAAAACACCCAAATAGCTTATTTTGGGACATTTTTGAAACTTATTTTGGGAACTTTAATTGGGAACAGTACAGTACACGGTTTTTTCGAGTTCTACGTGATTTCTATGTACGCTCGACATTTGTACATTGAGGATTTCATACAGTAATACAGTGATTCAGTACTACTTTGACCAGTTCCAGTAGGTTGCCAGTCCCGCCAAAGTTCGGGCGATGGCCAGTCAAGCTATACTGAGTCTTACGTGTGCTACGCGGTTTAAATTGGGAACGTTTGAAAAGTTAAACTGGGAACAAATTCCCGAAATATGAAAAAGTTCCCGAAATAACACAGCCTGGATCCCTGTGCTATTATTGCGTTGAAAACATCCTTCCTGGTACGCTTACCTCCAGTAGAGACACTGTAGAATGACCTCCCTACGATAGGGTTCGATGACTGACATGTATTGCCTTTCAACATCAGAAGTGCGTACCAAAATTGAAAATCGAAACGTCCTTCCTGGGCTGCCCCAACGAATGATTACTACTGAATTAACACGGTTCAGTGTATGAACTCTCATGCTCAGAAGTGCGTACTGGGAAGCTCCTTGAAACTTCCAGACACTAACCCCACGAATCGAATTCTCTGGGTGCGACAGGGAAAAACCTGTCCGGTAATGAATGTTGCGTAGATCTTACGTTCTAAACCCGGAATTCAAATACCTTGTTGCATTACCGGATCGGATCTCGTTGGTACTTGAGTACTCGACATGACATCCCGAATCCTAACACGGATCGAAAGTAGCGCTTCGTGCTCCAAAGTGCGTACGAGCAAATACATGCGAACCGCATGCGAACCGCATGCGAACAGCATCCGAACAGCTGCATCGTTTTAAAATGGCTTTACTGGTATGCCGCCGCTTGACAAATGCTGGAGTCTTTTAACGATCACAAAGGTGACACTTAATCCACAAATCATGATTCTCAACCCTTCCACAACGCGAGAACGGGACGACCGACACCGACGACAAGGAGCAGCCATGTGTACGTTTGCCAACACTGAGCATGTCGCATTGCTGTCAATATGCTTGAGCAACGCCGGCGTCAAAGCATTTGAACGTGGTGACTTGGACAAGGCAATACGATACATGACTTGGGCGCTGCATCCAGACTTAGCAATGTCAAGCTCGGAGACCAAGGATAGACGAATGTCGAAGAAGACACTCATGAAAGTGATCAAGAGTCAAGCGCATACTTTCCTCCCTGATCAGTCCTTCGAACTCCGGAGATCTACGACTTTCGGAAGGCGACGTAGTAGCCGAGAACATTCACCGTCGAAACAAGTTACCGACGCCACGGAGCAGTCATCTTTCTACTCTTATCGAAGGCTTTTTTGCGTCAAGGCATCCAGCTCTGAGCCTATTCTATGTCAGACATCACAAGACCAACTCCGTGCCATTTTCCTTGCAAACCTTGCCATTTGTTATCATTTCTACGCTGGTGATATCTGCAAGGCAAAGCGCAGCTACGAATTAGCAGTCGCGGCAGCTTCCGAGAGTGGAGATTTGCTCGTTGAGTTGGTGGTTTGGAACAATCTCCTACAATTGCACTCAGATGACCTTCTAGAAGAGGAGGCAGCACGAGCGTGCATGGTGCAGCTGGAGCGGATACTATCAGATCCAAGGGCATCTGACTTGCTGTCAATGCTAGGCAGGAATGACCGCCGTGGCTTCTTGCTGAACGTAATCTTCTTCTCGTTTCCAGGTACGATAGCTCCTGCTGCGTGAGAATCTTCCGTCGACCTTAATCACAGCTACTTTGCTAGAGAGCTGTGCTGTACAAATTTAGTAAGTAGATTGAGCTTTATGTACATAAACACACAATTTTGGAGACGTATCGACGTTATCGCCTATGATTTTTCGTCTGGTCTATGCTGTCGCCATGCTTCCTACGAATAGTTTCCCACTTTGGTACGGCTTGCTACATTCATGCATGCTCCTCCAAGGGTCCCCTCCATCTTGGTGTGGCACGGCTCAGCATCACGCAGAGCAACAAATTAATTATGCTCTAACCTTGTCGAATCAATTTACCAACTACTGTAGTAACAGTACAAGCACCAGACTGTCGACGTGATACAACAAACTGGTTCATCCCCTCTTGCAAAAGTTACCATTCCAAATCCTCAGGTAGAACGGGATGCTTGAGGGGTATGATACTCTCCTTTTTCACGTCTCTTGGGAGTGCCTTTCGCATATCGAAGGCATCTTCTGGGAGATCGCCGCTGTAGTAGCCTAGAACCCGCCGATACACCGAATATCCGAAATTTTCATACATCTCAATTGCCAACGAATTCGACGCTCGAACGAAGAGGTCCACAAAGTAGGCATCGTATTGATTGATGCACATATCCTCCAAGTTATCCATTAGCGTGCGAGCCAGGCCAAGGCGCCGGTAGCGAGGGGCGACCGTGACGGCCGACACGTGGCCGTGCCACAGCTCATTTTCACCCTCCGCCTTGCCCAAAGTGTATCCCATAAGCTCACCATTTGACGACTCGGCAACTGCAAGCGAAATTGTATCGAATACATGCATTTGAGTTGAAAGATGCGAAATCGATTGAGCAGTTGGATGACTCAATGCCTGCAGGCTTTGAACTAGAACAAACCTCCTCAATCGGTCAATCATCACGCGTCGTGGTATTAAACGCACCTGTGAAAGCTTCGGGCCACTTGGACATGTAAGACATGTAGAAGGACATGTTATAGGTTTCTGTCAGTACATCAAGATTGATGTTGTTGAACTTTAACAAGTCATCCATGCAAAACCGGCGCAACGTTGTCATGGTTAACACTTGAACTTGGCATTTGTCAACCAGTATGGTCTACCGGGAGCTACTACCGGTACTAGTAGTTGTTGTCCCTGGTGTCCAGTGTCCAGTGTCCAGTGTCCAGTGTCCAGTGTCCAGTCTCCAGTCTCCAGTCTCCAGTCTCCAGTCTCCAGACTCCAGACTCCAGTCTCCAGTCTGCAGTCTCCAGACTCCAGACTCCAGACCCCCGGCCCCCGGCCCCCGGGCATCAAAGAGTCGGGTATCCCGGAGGGAATTGAGCATTCCAATGACTGAGTCCAGTATTGAAGTGCTTGTCATTCAAAACGGTGAGCTATGAACATATGACATACATAGAATTATATAATGAACAACTAGAATTGGGTGGCCCTGGACTTGCTGGGCATAGTCCTGCGTCCTGTGACGTAATCACAATGACCCTCCGGGTTCCCCGGGGATAACAACACACCCTCACCAGAGGCCACTGTAGAATTGGCCGCAGGATGTGGCGGCGTGACATCATCGGACAGCCAGTAGAATTAAGCATCATTTTGCGTAGGATGCGTAGGCGAATATAAGAACGCGGAACAAAGAATGGCCTGGTGATTGGGAAGCTGGGTGATGTTTAGAAACATTATCGTCGGCACGGTTGGTTTGACCTTTGCTCCTGGTGTAGATTTTGAACTGGCCTTGGCGGACGCGATCGCGGATCAAGTAAAAGCGCATGTCAATTGCTTTGGACCGTTTTTGTTTGACGGTATCAGTAGCAATGGCTGTTTTGTTGTCGGTCACCATGGGGGTTGCAGGTTGGGGATGGCTGGCCCATTTCTTCAAGGAGTGCAATACTAGGCAGTGGGCACGCTTCCTTTCCATTACAGAAAGTGCACCGAGTTGGGCTTCGGCGGCACAGGAGAGAACCTTGTGCATGATATGGCAGAGGACGTGAATGGGGCCATTTGGTTTATGCGCGGGGGTGGGGGTGGCTGGTGCATTGGTGTGATAAAAATATCCGGCAGCACGATAGCGGGCTTTAACGACCAACAGATAGAAGGCATCGCTTTCAATGGCAAGGAGCATGTCACTGGCAGTCAAGTGGACGGTAGCATCGGGATGGTTGGCGCAGTAGTTTTAATAGTTGTGCGAGTCCATTGTGGTTTTGGTTCCTTCGGATTGTTCAGTGGCGAGCTCACCGATGGCTGTGAGGAGCATGGAGTCAATGGCACGGGCATTATAGGGTCAAGAATGCAGCGTTTGTCGGTAGCATTGGGGGCGGTGGTATCATCGGGCAAAATGGCGAATTGCGTTTTGGTGCCTTACTAGCTAGTTGGGTTTCTGCCATGGGTGTGGCGAATGTTCTGGCTTGGTTGGTGCGGGATGCTGAAGGCAATGGAGGGCATGCTCGATGTAGTACCCAGGCATGGACGCGTCACAAGCACATGCAGCATTGCAAGGTTAAACCACAATAGCGGGAGCCGGTGCAGTCGGTGCTGACTTGGTCGTACATGGATTCGAGGGGGGCTATGAGATGATCGGCGTCGGTGCGTGAAGTGTTGCAATTAAGCTAAAGACAACGTCTTTGGTGTCGTGATGCCATAAAGCACGTCGAGAGGAACAGGATAATAGCCGTGGGGAGCCAAAAAGGTGATGATTTGATTGTTGGCGAGGCGGCCGGCATGGGGGAGACCGTACATTCCACGGCAAATTTCAACGTAGACGTGCCCGTTGTGAAAGAGCAGCAGGGGTATAAGTTGTACTGTTCAATGATGGCGTCGGGAAGAAGCATGTCGATCGGGATGCGCATCTACTCGTAGCACGTTAGAGGGGTTCCGAGATAAAAGTCTTTGAGGTTGGCGGTCATGTATTGCGGGAGTTGTTGAAATGGTGATATTGGTGAGGAGGAATTAGCTGTGGTGAGGTCTTGTTTTGGTACTGACATCGTCAGGATAGTCAATGCAATGACCTTTTCGGGGCGAGTGGCGGCGACGACGCGTAGATAGGTAGCCTTGCGGCCCTTGGGCATGTTTACCACCACGTTGATGAAGAAGGTGGTGTTGGTGCCCTTTTGATTGCCGTGGCCTTGGGCAAGGCGTCCGATTTTGTCGGCATTGGAGTTTTGCCAATGGGGACCTTTGCTGCATTGACTGAGTTCCCGGAATTCAGCAAGTTTGCCGGTGTGGGGATTAAAGGCGTTTCCGTGTAGCGCATAGTACTGGGACGGTTCCCCTGTGTGTGCGGCGGCTCGGGCTGCGACGTCATTGCGTGCAGCGGCGGAAATGTGTCGGAGGCGCGATGCGAGACGTGTGTCGTGGGAATGGCGGCGTGCGGCGTGCAGGAGATTTGGGAGGAGATGTGGGTGGCACTGGACCACTGGCGGAGGCCGGGGCGACGTTGTGGCGTTTGTTAGGGTGGAACGTTGTAGTGGCACTTAACGGTCGCCGAGGGAGACGAGTCTTGCGGCGCCGCCCGTTTGCCGTGGAGCCCGGTAGAATTGCTGACGGTGGCAACGAGGATGTCGGAGGGTAACGGCGCAAATTGGATGGTGCGACGCGCGAGGTTGGGCGCAGTTGGCGTCGGCACCCTCAGAGATGTATTGTCGGGGGCGGCGGGCACGGCCACCCTCAGAGATGGATCGGGGAAGGGCTCGAGTGTCGGGGGTGCTGACAAAGACGGTGTAGGCGTGAGGTCTGCTGTTGGTGTTTCGGGTGCGAGCGAAATTGTCGGTGAGAGGAGACGACCACGGAGGGGAGTATGTCAGTAAGACGCAGTAACGCGTCGTGATGCGTGGTGGTGAGTGGTCGTGTCACTGGCAACACTGGCGACGGATGCTGTAAAGCATGCACAATGCTGGTGTGAATGCCGGAGAGGATTTGATCCGTAGACAACGCACCGGGCATCGCGAGTTTGGTTGGCAACCACGTTAATGTGCCGCATATTCGGGTGGAACGCGATGCCCATATCCACACCGCGTAGCATCGGTAAGACTCAAAAGCAGGGCCTGTGTACCAGCCATTTTTGCCGAGTGGGGACCAGGTGGCGCGGTCCTGAGGCTTGACGTGGACGAGGACGCGACTGCCGGGTGGCGCCATGGGTGTGCAATTGTAATCGAATGGCCATGGAGTTGGGTGTAGGCCGATAATTTGGGGTTGATGCGAGAGCGGCCCGCCTCGTAGTAGGTTCAATGTCATTTTGGCTTGCGGGGAAAGCTTGTCCCACAAGTTGAGCGGGAAGGTTTTTCCGCGCTGCACTATCTAGCAATAAAGTTGTTTTTGAATGTGCGAATAGCGCGTTCGGCAGCATTACGTTGATGTAATCCGGGAGGAACAAGTTGGTAGTTGATGGATTCTTTGGTGAGGAACGTTTTGAGCGCCGTGGAACACTTGTTGTCAAGCTGTAGGAGTTGGGGTCTCAAGCCTGCAGTGACAAAGTGTGTGTGCAAGATCTGGAAGGCGCTGAGGATGCAAGCGCCGGTGCGGTTGCGCATGGGCTCCACGAGTATGCTGTTGTTGTCATCATAGTCGTATAACACGAGGATGTAGTGGTTGCCGGTGCTGGGCGCGACAACAAAACGGCCCGTTGATCAGTGTGGATTAGGCCGCCGGCAGCTGGTTCAACGACGGCAGCGAAGCAGTGGTGAGTGCGTGTGTTGTTTGGGTCGCTGACGGGGAAGTTTGCGAGCTCCGTGAGATCGTTGTCGTTGTCGTTGTCGTCGTCGGCGGTGGTCGCTGGAACGGCGAGCGTCCCCGTGGTGGCCAGAGGAATACGTTTCGACGACCGTTGATTCTGCGGGATTGGTCGAGATGGTGGCCTTCTATCATGATGGGTACCGACATCGGCGGACATTTGGCGAGCGCTTTGGCGGTGAGGCCTTGGATGTCAGGCAGGAAACCGCGGTTGAGCGCGATTTTGATTGTAGAGAGCGCGGGGGAAGAGGCTTGCATGTGTGAAGGCGACGAGGTCGGCAGGGGTGGTATCGGCGACAGTAGCAGCCAGGGCTGTGCACTGCTGTGCACCACATCGTGGGAAAGGCGTCGGGCGGTAGGAGCCGTTGGTGGAATGCGCGAGACGGGGATGTCGAGGCCGAGATGCCATAAACCGGTGAGGCGGAGTGATTGCCATGTAAGATGAGAGCATGCATGGTTGTGGCGAACACTGACGGAGGTGGCGTCGAAGGTGACCAAAGCTGGCGTCACATAATTGGCCCATGGACAAGAGTGAGGCGGTCTGCATAGCAGGGACAATGTGTACACGAGCGACGTGCGGCATGGGGCAGGCAAGGGAGGTCAAGTTCTGCTTCGTGAGTCAAAAACATTATCGTACCATAAGGACTAGTAATGCCGATCAGATTGTTGGTGACGCGTTTGTTTATAACGTGCGCAGTTATACTAGTGCAAAGGTGCTCGGCACTGCCACTAGCTATCGGCGATCATGGCTGTGCTATTGGGGGGTGAACTTAGTGCGGGGAGACCTACAACATTGGCAGTAGATAGACAAGTTTGATCAGTTGCATCGTTGTTTAAAACGTTAACAGGTTGTGGACTTGGTACTATACAAGTGCAATGGTAGGCTCCCCGCGTCGTCAGTTGCAATTGGCAATAGGGATACGGCGTGGGCGACTGTCAGAGATAGTGTTATTGCCTCTGCGTATGTGGAAAGCCGTGGCATTGTCGCGATGACCATTCGCTTTGTGCAAGCATGTGGCGGAGGTGTGATGCCGATTGGGAGACAGATCGTGGGACCAGCAAATAAAGTTTGCCGCCTTTGACAGCCCAGCAACTTGAATTCCGCCTTGAACAGGTCGATGGTCCATTCGGTGGTCGGATGTAGGCAGAACTTGTTGATGGTGGTGACGAGAAGGCTACTAGTTTCCTCAATCATGGCTAACGTGAGTGTAATGACGGTGAGATCGGGAATGGGTAGCGCCCCGAGTGCCGCAACGCGTTGAATGATAGTGATTTTGGCCTATGATTCCTCGATGGGATCATCCAGATTCCACGGTTCAGAAAGAGCGGCGCGGTTGCGTTCCAACAACTCTTCCGGCGTCATGGTGCCGTATTTGTTGAGCCAATGTCCCAACATGCAAACGGTGTGATGTTCCCGAAGCCGAAATCTGGGTCCTCTAAGGCGCTGAGAAAGGAGGGTTGACAACAGCGAGGATTTGGGCGGCCGGTGCGTGCCAAGCGTAGATTATTGTATAATGTGACAGTCGTCGAGGGCATCCATGTATGCTTGTAAGGCAATGGAGACGGCGGCGGCAGTACCAACGGCAACAGGTCATGGGCCAGGATGAAGAGGAACATCAAAGGCTATGCCGACGCGAGTAAAGTAATCAGCCTCGCTGAGCAAAATGGCCAAATGACCGTGGAGTCCACCGCCACGGGCGGAGGGGACAGAGGGATCGTTGGCAAACAGCTGGCATTGTGTTTGTTGGCTTGCCAGTTATGGGCGTGGCAAAAGGGAAATTGAATTTCTCAGACAACGCCATGCTGGTGGAAGTCGGTGGAGTATGAACTCGACGACACACGAAAACCATCAACGAGTAGAGTAGATGGCTAGCTCGGATGAAACGGCGATCGTTATCGACGCCGATGGGTGAAGAGTTTATGGAGCTCTATTGAAGTGCTTGTCGTTCAAAACGGTGAGCTACATAAATTATGAGCTGGATTTGGGTGGCCCTGGACTTCGGCATACTAGTGCTGCGCCCTGTGATGTAATCACAATGACCTTCCCGGGTCCCTGGGGATAGCTAACAACATCCAGGTCCACCCAAATATTGAGTCAATCATTAGTACTGATGTAGCTCACCATTTGAACGACTCTTCAATAGAGCTACATAAATCTTCATCACTGGCATTGCTGCTCACAATTACCCAACTTCCATAACCTGGTCATCTACACTAGGTCATCCTCATCTGACATAAGTGCATCGTGCATAAATTCAAGCCACAATTTCTAGCATGGCGTCATCGACAAAATTCAAAATTTTCCTTATGAAACCCTCACTCCCATTGAGGACAAACCCACAAACAAGACATTGCAGTTGCTACATAGCTGACTTTACGCTAACGAGCATCCTCTTTTGCAGCTTGATCCACGGTTTGGGTACGCACCGCAATAACACCTGAGCTACGTGCTACCACAATGCTAATGACGGCCACAAAGATGATGACACCATTTTCAAAATGAAGGGTGGCAACAACACCATATCTTCTGGCTGCTGTCCTTGGCAGCTACTACCACCCAGCACATGCAAGGGATGGCGTGGGGAGCGTACTGCCAGCTATTGATCCTGCTACCCACGTCTAATGTTCCTAACAATAATCATTCAGGCTTACTATTTTTTTGTCTACAGTTCTTCCGCTAGTAGGTCCCCCAACATCATACCCCCGTTTGCCATCGTGATTGCTGACAGTTGCAGCACATCTCACTTTTGCATGTGCTCAGCCAATTAAATACCAAGCACCAATCCCATCGGCATTGTCTGCAAGGAACCCTATGGCACATGCACTCTACTCACACAGTCAACGTGGACCTGCCTGATCGTCTCCCCCTCATCGCCTGCCATGTGCAGATTGTCCCCACTCTCACGGATATCTTGTTATTGTCTAATATGGGGCAGCTCTGCAACGCTGGATGTCTTGTGACCTTCTTTGACACCGTCTCTTTCACCGTCCGCCATCGCGATTGTCTCCTACTTACTGGCAAACGCACCCCCACAACCTGTCTTTGACATCTCAGTGTTTGGTACTGACGGCATTCACAGCCAGCATTTCTCTACCTGTTCCTGGTTGGCACATGCCCACGTCTGTCCCACTGCCATGCAGCTTTGCTGCTGCTGTCCAATCCGCCACACCAACCCAGGAGCTTGTTGCATTTGCCCATGTAGCATTGTTTACGCCCGCTCTCCTGTCCACGCTCAACAATGCAGCCCTAGGACGTGATTTTCTGACTCGGTTTCTTGAACTCACTGCACGACAGTTGTCCAAACATGCGCCCCATGCGGTGGCATTGGACAAGGGACATCTCAATCAGGCACGCAAAAATCAACGCAGAACCAAATTCAAACCCACGGATGCTACCACAAGAGCATTGCCACCACCCCTTGTAGCATGTGCGACGCCGCACTGTACTACTTTCCACCCCTACCAGCAACCAACATACCGATCATTTTTTCTTGCAACCGTGGGGGTGGAGTCCACCACCGGCAAAATCCAGCACACCGGCCAAACCGGGAAATTTGTTGTCCCGTCCAGCACTGGCAATTATTATATACTGCTCATGCTGTCAACTAAGACAAAAGCATTCTGTTGAACCGATGCGGAGTCGCACTGGCTTTCCCCTGCATTCTCACTGAACTTCAGGTGCTGCACGCATGCCTTGTTGCCGCGGGCCTTTGGCCCCAATTGCATGGCCTTGTTAACAACAATGAGTGCTCCACCACAGCACTCAAGCATTTCCTTGTCAACAAGGGTATTGATTCAAGGGTATTGATTTTCTACTTGTGCCCCTGCCATGCACCGACACAATGCCGCCGAATGCTGCGCAATTTGCACGTTCAAGAATCATTTCATTGCCATCCTTTGCAGCATCGACAACACTTCCCGCTGCATTTATGGGACAAGCAAAGTACTGCCGCAGGCAAAATTGATGCTCAACCTTCTCCATGGCTCTCGACTTAACCCCAAGTTGTCGGCACATGTCCAACTCCACGGCAGCTTCAATTTCAATAGCACGCCACTGGCTCCAGCCGCCGGCACCATCCGCATTCTTGTCCACATCAAGCCCCGCTGGTGGTACATGGGGCCCGTGCTTGAGTTCTATAGATGCTTCACTGGCTGCCTAAAGTGGGACTCCTGTGCCACGTGGATTTGCGAAACACTCTCATAGTTTCCGACAAAACTAGCCATGCCCTTGGTGTCGCCCAACAACGATCTCATCTTGGCTGGCATCCAGGACGACATCCTGTGTGCGCTCTGCCACCCGTTGCCCAGCTCACGGACAGCCTTCTTCACGACGTACTGGCCCGGCTCACCATCATTCTCACTACAATTGCGGTGCCGCTCACGAATCACCTGTCACCCCAATGCTCGACTTCATCGGCCTTCCACCTCTGAGGGTGCTGGAGGATGCCACCACCGCCATCCCAATTCCACCCATGCCTGCACTAGTCCTACCCCACAAACCAATCTGAGGATGACCGTGCCGCCTGCGACAACTGTACCACCGGTACCACCCTCGTTATCCCGCCGTCGTGTCCACCAATTTGCGCCAATACCGTCCGACACTCTTGTGGATACCTTCTGCAACAGCACCGGGTTCTTGGGCTAATGGCGCCGCCGCACCAAGCGCAACCACGCCGCCCGAGTCACACAGGCGGGCGCCACCTCCAAGATGCATGCTTCACCCCAACAAACTCAAAATGGCACCAGGAATGCCGCAAGATCCTCCGACTAGTACTCGGCGCGCACCACCAACGCACAAGTATGGCACCCGCGCCAAGAGCCAGCAGCCTCTTCACCACGTTGCTGCACCCGCAAATGCTCTCCTGCTCGCGGCCGCCATCACTGCCGCCACCACTCCCCGCCCGGACGCCGTCTACTGCGCGTTCCATGGCAATGCATTCAACCCCGACACAGGCAAGAGTGCCGAGTACTACCAAGAGCTTAGCCAATGCAGCAGTGACGGCCCATTGCGGCAAGATTCCAACGCCGATGACATTGGGCCTTTAGTAGCCCAAGAGTTTGGCAACATCAAACAAGGCTCTAACTCCATCTTCTTTACTCCCGTGTCCGCCATTCCTGCTGGCCGCAAGGCCACATACATATGCGTTGTTTCCGCGTTCCACCCAAAAAAAGCCAATCCGCGCCGCGTGCATTGGACCGTCGGCGGCGACAAAGTTGACGATGATCCTTTTGACATCTACACCAAAACTGCCCATTGATGACTGCCAAGTTACTTTTCAAACAGTGTACTTTTGACACCAAATGCCAAATTCTTGGCAACCGAACTTAAGGATGTTTATCTTGGCATGCCGATGGAATGATTCAAGTACATGCCGCATATTCCCCTCCTCGTGATTCCCAACAAGATCATCAAACAGTACAATTTGTTGCCACCAAAACGCTGCTGAGAACCGATTATATCACTTTGAACCAGTAAATGAGTCAATTTCCACCCCCTACACAAAGATGCTCAAATGGTTGTATTCAAATAAAGTACTATGTATGGAAACCTTGCTGCGATAGGCAAACCTGTCATGTGTGCAATTATATTCTCTGCTAAGGAAATGTGCACAAGCGGAGTCTTAGGATTGAATGCATCGACTCCTTGGGTAGGCAACGACAGTTTCAATGGAAAAACAGTTCCCACTTTCTGTTGCTGTTTCGAAAATGGCAGCATAACATCGGAGTTGTCGGTGGAAATGCTTTGCACCACTGATGACATTGGCATTCTTTATCAATCCAATGGCATTCATCCCTTTCTAATGCTTGACGGATATGGCAGCCGATTCGAATTGACATTCTTGAGATAGTTGAACAACAAAGAAGGCATCGGTATAAAATGGAATCAATGCGTGGGTGTGCCGTATACCACGTGTTACTGGCATATTGGCAACTCAAATGAACAGAATGGCTGTTTCGAAATGGCGCTTACAAGGTACAAACATGACTTACTGAGAAGAAAAGAGTTAGCAGGAGTTGAATTCAGAATCAACAGAGAGGACATCACATTCATTGTTAATCAGGCATTGGCTGATTCCTTCACATGTATTGTGCACAACAAATCAGCCATCACAGATCAAGGATGGCATCCACTCAACTACAATTCTCTGCGCCACCCAGAAAGTGCTGCAGCACAGTACACATGAGGACTTCTTGTTGTTAGTGGTGGCAACAATGCTAATGATGATGGCAGCTTGAAATCCACTTTTCCAAATGGCTATCGGGATCCCTGATAGATGAAATACTCGAGACACAAGCTTGCAATGATGCTCCTCTAGGAATGGTGTTAATTTTGAAGAAAACTGGCACAAGAGGGTTGAAACAGCAACACAAACCATCGGCGTGAAGAAGAAGATTAATTCTTCTGAACTTCATGTGGCAGCGCAGCAATGGATGACAGGTCCAGAGGTTCTCGATAACTTGGAAGAGAGAGAAGAAGCAGGCAGCTGTCCTTTCAGGTTGTCAAGAGAAGAAGTTGCAAGAGTTTTGATCTCTCCAGAGCAAGGTTGATACTTTTTAGAAAAGCACTGAACAAGATTCCTGCGGAAATGAGTGTTAGCGACCTGGAAGTAATGGTCATGTCGCACAAGAAAGCCAGCAACTTACCCGCTCCAACAACAAAAGCAGCACTCATTGAGCGATTGCATGCCACCATTGGAGAAGATGACCCATTTGCGTCTGAAATTCAGACACTTCATTGCGTGCCACAACCGCCAGCAGTGGCTGATCCCGTGGTGCACAACAAGAGGAAGTACAGTAAGCAACAGACCTTCATGAGAAGAATGAGTCCTCCTCAGCCGATTGTAGTTTAAAAAAGGAAATATTCTTCAGAAAGTGCTCACAGCAGTTGCAGCAGAAGAGAGTGACAAAGCAGTGTGCCTCTTGTTGTCTTGCATGAAAGAAGAATGTGAACATTGTGTTTTTGTGTGGAAAGACTTGTGTTTTTATGTCACACAGCGGGAAGGAGTCCCAGTCCCAGGTGGCATGAAACTTTCAAGTCCCAGGCAGCAGGTTGGTACAAGACTCACATTGATAGCAGCAAAACAGTCCAACAAGAATTGGCATAATTCCGGGGGAAGGTGTGAAAAATACGGGCAAACCTACAAATTGTTGTTCATGCAAGGATTATTTTTTATGTTTCAGTTAGAGCCAATAATCCCAAAGCAAGGCGATGAAGTTATTTGATACATCAATGAATATCAATGCCAGAACAAGAATGATTCAATTGCAGCATAAAGAATTATGAGGAGAAGAATGCTTAAGGGAACGGAAATGGAGTGGGAAAGTTATTGAAACACATAATAAGAGTTGTAACATGCATAGAATCATTGGTTCAAAGCAATTATTAGGGGTTCCTCTTGTCCACAATTGCCACGTTTTCGTGAAAATCAGTGGTCGCGGCATGTATGGCCCACTGCAAGCCAGTCGCCTAGCGAACAACTTAGTAGTTCATCCAGCCAGTTTCTGGAACTCCACAGCTATCACCATCCCGTCGCCTTAACTCCCGGCCTTTGGACACATGCCTCTTGCGACTTCATTTTCAGTCGTCGGTGATTTCTTATGTTCGCAGGGCTGACGCCGATCACCTCGTCCTTGCCACGCTGGTAACATTCTCAAGAAATCAGCGTGGTGGATTGGACCGGCACCCGATTCTGCGGCTAAACCATCACCTGGGAGGATTGTGTCAAATGCATGTGTGACATATCTATGCTCGGTGACATCAAACGCGCCATGCAACGGATCCAACACGTTACGCCAGCCAAGGCAGAACACTCTCCGCATCCATGGCAACTTCCCACTATCAATCTTGACGCCACCATTCGCTCCACCGCCAGCGACAAGTTGTTGGCCGTCGAAAGCGATGCGTCTTACCTATCCGTCGTCGAAGCACGCTCACGTGCCCTGCCGGGGTACGTTTATCTGACCAGCAAGCCGGCCAAGCCCACCGACGATACGTTAAGCCCAATGGCGCCATCCACATGTTGTGCCGCATCATGGGTGAGGGGTTTTCCAGCGCAGCCTAGGCCGAACTTGGGGCTCTGTTCACTCCGTATTGTTCTTGAGGAGATGGGTCATCCCCAGTCAGCAACTCCGATGGCAACTGATTACAGCCAGTACTACTAGTGGCATTGCCACCAACACTGTCAAACAAAAACTTTCCAAAGCCGTTGACGTGTGTTTTTATTGGATTTGCGATCGTGTCCGCCAGGGAGAATTCCAAATTTACTACTGGAGCAGAGGAAACATGAACTGCGCCGACTAATTCATCAAACAGTATCCGGCCTCCCATCATCAGGTCATCTGTTCTATGTCCTTGTTTCCTCCTACATATCTATGGGGAATTATTTGGATTGCCTTGCGGAGGCCACGTTCCGCCAACGGCACTGGCCATCTCTAATGCATGCCCTGGTGAGGGTGTGCTGTTCTCGTCCCCAGGCATCCTGGAATCTGGTAGCAAAGATTAGGTGGAAAAGTGGCTGAGCAAGTGGTGCCATCTCAACTTTGAGCAACAAGGTTATCCCATTTCTACCATTGACAATAGAAGCAGAACCATTGGCAGTCGTGGCAGTGGCTCCTACTTGTAGTAATTTTTGAAGGATCCCTCAGAATGGTTGTGTCACAATTCCTATCAAATATTTTAATGCATACTGGAGAGTTTAAGCTTCTAAGGGTTTTTTGCCTTGATGAAGTGCTGGCTGCTCTGAACACATCTAAGGACAACAAAACCAAATTATGAAGTGTTAAGCTAAAAATGTTTGAATTTCTACAATTCAAATAGGGTTATTTTGGTTTGAATTACTAAGTACATCACAGATACTAGATATTCTGACAAGTATTTCAATATGCATAGTATATCTGAACATTAAAATATACATGTGGCTGTGTTTATTTTGATTGGTTGCCCAGTGTGTCTCTAAACAAGGGTACTTCTGAGTACAGAGTTATGACTTGAGATAACATTTTGGGAAATCCTTTAGTGTAGACAGATGAGTTCTGGATGTTCTTGGTATACATGGATGTATGTGCTCAGACATGGCTTTAATGTTAGCAAGTGTGCATGACCAATTTATATAGGATGTCCGTGCTTGCATATTTATATGGTTGGCCACTGCTTAACATGCTGTTGGATGTAAGTTTTGTTGACACACCTCTTCGTCAACACATGCACACATGCTGACATGCAAACTTGCCCACATGCACAAATGCACAAATCTTCAGACCGGCAACATATCATTACACACACTGGAAAAATGATGCAACCAGTCATGTCGATATTGAATTCTCCCACAAGCTGCCTGTGTTGGTTTACTACAACACACATTGTAGTATGAGTTGTCACAAATCCTTTGCTACTGAAGAGGCATTCACAATGCATTCTTTTAACTGGTCACCTTTGTGTTTAGCTTTTGTTTTCAACGTCTGCAAAGCCTGTTGGTCAATATTGTGAAGACGCAATGTTCAATGCCACTTTCTTAACATGTACAAAACATCACCAATCGCAATGCAATTCTGTGAATGACATTTCCAATTGTGCATCTGCTGCATCATTTTTGGCACTGGCGCGAGATCGGTTACAATGACGATGCTTTATTTGATGACATGCATGAAATTCAAAATTCAAATGCCTGTGGACGGAACAGACAATAGTGGTTTTTGCCCTTCATACTAGCATGACACAATTGCTTCTTTGCAATTCAATGCACCAATCTTCCTGCTACGATAGACCGGAGAAAGACCGACAGGTAACAAGGGGTGTGTACCCGGTTGCCGTTGTTGGATCCGCATAATGTGCACCATGATAGCTCTTTCATTCATCAAAGTGATGCAACCCCGATGCAAGTCCAAATCGAAGAATTTGCCTTATTGAGATAAATTTCTTTAAATTGTCCCTAAAACATGACATCAATGTTTCAGAAACCTGCTTCTTTACCAAATCTTGTTGTCGTTCAGTCTCTGAAGCCTCTTTCTTCAGCACACAATCGTTCCAAGAGATCTTGATGATAAATAAAGTCAGGGCAACTTGCACCAAACTTTGGTGACGATACATTAATGCCACTTAAAATACGACCAACATACTGATCACCGGCATGTATGTACTGCATGTACACATTGCAAGCACCTCCAAGTGTCCAATCACCACAATTGTTCACAGCAACAGAGCTAGGAGCAGCTGTAATGTAACTTGATGCATATGTCCCAGCACCTTACCTGGTACACATCCCAGGTCAAGGAGCTCATCCTTGTGTTCTTCTAATAGCACTCTTGTGAGGTTGTCGCTGAATCGGTCTTCCTGACTTGGTCCTCATGCTGTGCTTGTCTTTGTATAACCCGGGATAACATAGCAGGAAATTGAAGATTGCTGTTACACAGCACAGAAGGTAATTGTCTGGGTTAGCATAGGTGCACCTCGGGTGGTAGATCCTGGAACCATCTTGGTCATTCTTAACATGCGAGAACAACAAACCAAAGCAATTATTTTTCCAGAGTAAATGCTCAAGACAAACACATGTATTAACGCCACAACACATCAAGTTCCACGTAAGGGATAGAAACGCTCGTGAGAATATTCCTTCATGCAATTGTTCCTGCAAAAACAGACCATCAACTTCTCATACACCTCAAAGGACAATGATTCTCGTTTTCTACGCACAATCGAACCAATTCCACTTTGAGCCGCCGCAGCTACAACGTGAACAACGCCCTCCATGTAATCATTTACGTTTTCCTCAAACTCTGGGGTTGCTTGATACTCGTACCTTTTGAAAAGGTAAATGAGACTTGAACGCTTGTTTTTGTAACATTCTCCTTTCAAGAATCACCATCTTTCTTGAGTTGAACTGGGAGATAGTTTGAATAGTCATAATACAAGAAACCAGCGTATGTAAATGTAGCTCGATTTTGTTTGATGTTCAGCCAAGCCTTTGTAGCCACACGAATAGCTGTTCTAGTTGTCCTGCTCTCTGTTGGCAGACTGACAATTTTCTTGATTTCTACTTCAATAGCCTTGAGCAAACACTTGCCAATCAAAGCCCTCAACCTTACATTCTGTATCTTTACTTTCATTGTTCTTGACACCAAACAACCAAACAACAAGAATCAACATGCCTCGCTCTGATTGTTTGCTCTTGTTGACAAGGAACGATTCTCCTTCCGGCACTTTGCTGGAGTCATGGCTTCGTAAACATCTTGAACCATCCATGCCGTCAACACTTCTTGATTAACAACTTCAGCATCCGCACCGGTATACATCTCTTCACTGGCTGCATTGCTAGCAGGAGTATAATCCTCTGTTTAATAGCTTCCTGTTTTGCCAGCCAATAGAAGTTCATTGGTTGCTTAAATCTCCTCAATAAATGCTGCTGCCCATGCAGGACTCTCAAATGTCCTGCCAAATTGTTCATAGCACAACAAACAGGTGATAAACTTGCATGCTCATGAACATGACCGCAGATCAGATGCACTGCCTTCTTGCAACAGAAACACACCTATTTGTTGTGACAAGAGGCAACATCCCATTTGATCTCTCTGCATGCGGCAGCTGTTGCCTAGTGTACAAGGTGAGGCAGCCAAAAAGAGTGGATGGCTCGATTATTGCAAGAAGGGCTTGATGTGCTATTCTTATTCTGTTTTATAAGGAGTTGCTGCCTTGCTTACCTTCTTCTCTTGGGAAATACGGTAAGTAAGTATTTAGCTTGCGTAAACGCGTAGCAAAATTACGAACCGTATGACTTCCAAGATGTAGATAATGCTGCATGTACACCACCTGCTTCTGGTACGCATGCAAGATTGGGAAGTAAGACTTACCAACTTGCCTTTGGAAGATTGTTTTCAAGCAATCAAGAAACTTGCTGATCCACTGCATTTCGGTATTTGTGATTCAAAAGGAAGTTACACAGGCATATGAAAAAATTAATGTCTGAGGGACTGAAATAATGTATGAAAAAAGTGTTGTATCAATTCTAGGTATGTGACACATAGAATACCATTTTCTTCCCTGAAAGATAACTACTAGCCTGCTACACTTGTAGTCAATATTCTATGCACGGACGCATTTTCTGATCAATCATCCCCGGTATTCTAGGTGATAAATCACCTAGAATGACCTTGGTGGGTAGTTGTTATCATCACCTAGAATACCCGTTCTTCTTGTGTTGACATTGGCTGACTTGTCATTCTGTTTGTTTGGCAGCAGATCACAGAACAACATATGGTGAACCTGAATTCAACATTCTGAAATCCATTTTTGAGGGCTTCCAACTGCACACTTCACACACCCTTTTTGCGGCTGATTTTTGATGACAATTGGAAAGCCCTCAAAAAGGGGGATCACAGAATTTCATTCAGATACGAACTCCCGGATGAGATGTTTCTTCTGCCAAACCTACAGAGGAACGTCAACTGCATTGCTCTGTCATATGTACCGTCATCACAATTCAGAAGATGTGTACATCTAGTATGGCATAGTAATGAGATAATAAGAATTGACATATGCATTGGATCCAACAAGGAATGATATAAATATACTGTAGTGACGAGTGACAACACGGTGAACTTCGTGTCGTTGTTACTGTAGTGCTACTATACGGTACTATTCTGATGACTGATGACTGATGACTGATGAGCTGATGAGCTGAGGCCGATGCTTATGGAAAACAAAACTGATTTTCACAAAACTTCCAGGAAGTTTTATTGAAAGTTTTGCGAGAACCCGTCCTTACCGTAAACAAAACAAAAACCTTATCTTTAGTATCAATACACGAAGAACTGAAATTAATGCCGAAGATATGCTGTGGATGAGTACGGAAAAGGTGTCATGTGTTCGTAGGACGCTGTAGAGGAGTACCAGAAAGGTGTTTTATGTCAAATATAATGCATGTTTCTCGCATTTTGCACCATGTCGAATCCACCCGCATCTGCCTCACTACCTTCATCTTCGAGTAAGAAGAAAGTTCGCAGCACTCCAACCAACGTGAGCAAGAAACTTCTAATGGAGTTGCAGGCTCTGATTGCATTTGCATCATATGATTCGCCTTCGCTTGCTGGAGGTTGAAACTCATTTACAGAAGCAGCGATGGAAAAGCTGATGACAACGCTATGTTTTGGTGATGGTGATGTCAGAGATGCTGATGAAACCATGTCTTACGTTGACCAGTTTCTTGCCGGTCTGAACCGATTCAAGGGTCTGTTCACTGCATCTCCTGCAAGTGAAGATGCACAGCAACACGATTCAGCGCTGATACTCAGCATTCCAGTGCTACTCCATCGACAAAGTGGTGTGCACATCTACGTTGGAAGCGGGTCTATTGAAAAGGAGCTGCTTTGTAGCAAATCACTTGTAAATTCAACTCAAATCTCTGGTAGGACAATGCTGCGGCTCGCCAAAGATGTTTTGAGTAACTGCAAGAAGATGCAGGCCTTGGTGACTCGAAGTGACTTGCCTTATAAGGATATCAATTACACTCCGTCAGGAACAAATTATGAGGATTACGTAAAGTGGTGCCTATCAGCTATGTACAATGCAGAACAAAACAATGAAAAAGCAAAAAGTAAGTACATGAATATCGACAACATGAAACGAATTGAATTTTACGTCCACTAAACCTTCGTGTTCGCTCCCTCGTTTCCAGCTACTACAACAGGTAATATTTCTAATAAAGACAATTCTAATGACAACGAGGATGACAATTTGGAGGATGTTTCTCCCGAAGATGTACCGTACCCATCCAATGGTAAAACCAACATCGTCGACAACCTTGAAGTTCTTGAAGTTCCTAAGAATTACTTCTTCAAGGGATTCCTCGCCTGGTGCTTATGGGGCTGGATACCAATTCTACCTGGTTCATCGATGAAGTCGTTCCTCTTTCAGATGCCAAATGTAACACATCATTTGGAAGAAAGATAGCATCACGACGGGCCATGAAATCCAATAGCACATCAGCAGCATACGACGACGTGGAAAGATCACCAAAAAAAGCAAAAGCAACAAAGAGGTCAAGAACAAATGAAAATGGATTCAGTCGCAAACCAACAGCATACGAATGTGCTGGAGAAGACTTACAAGCTGTTTGAGGCAGAGCTTATTGAGAAGGAACTACAGAATACGCATCACCTTGAACTACGAATAATTCGCGACAATTTAACGTCGCTGAATAAAAGACATGACAGGCTGCTGGAAAGGTATTATCGCACCCAAAACGGTCCTGCACAAGCTGAGATTAAGGATAATCTGGATCGATACGAAAACGAGATTCTTGAATTGGAAACAAGTATAAAGAAACTTCAAGAAGCTGAGGTGAGTAGACGAAAGAATGTCATTCTCGTTCGTCAGGCTGCGGCTGCCGCGTCATACGCAACGAGTGGTGGCACTGAGCCTCCTCGGGTGATTGATTGCTCTGAAACTCTTCGAACAACGTCTCCAGCAACAACATTCTTCTCTGTACCATTACCGGGACTCGATGAACCGCCAGCGTGCGACGCATCCTTCATGTGCATTGACTGCAGAAAGAATCCGTCAACACACAAATGCCGAAAGTGTAAAGAATTTGTGTGTGATATCTGTTGTTCGGTGAAGCGTGGTTTGGAAATGATATGGTGGTGTGAGAGCTGTTTTGAGAATGAAAGTCTCAGCAATCAAAAGCAAATTCGGGCGGGCAATTATGAAAGCGACGACGAGGAGTAAAAGAGGTAGTAGAGGAATGAAGCAGTAGTATTTGGTAGTGAATCAAGGAGTATTAAGGACATCGACAACACTAGTAGCCACTTCTAAGAACAATGTTTCCGCAAGTCATGCTGGAACATAACGAGGCTTCTCAGGGAGGCGTCGGGGCCAAATGATTTTGTTGTCGTGAAAAAGTATATTGAAATGTTCCACAAGCATTTCTCGAAAACGTTTCAGAGATATATTGTTCACCGAAATAGGACTTTCGTTGCGGAATTCTACAGCATCATGATCGTCGTTGTTGTTGTTCGGCTGGTTCTGTTCACTCTCACGACAGTCGTTGTCATCATCGACAGCATCCATATACCCGCAGTAGCTCGTATCGATGACCAAACTGCCCTCGGATTGATTCCATTTGGGTCAATTAGCTTCCGAATCGATGCCGGAACATCAATGTCATCAAACTGTCCAGACTCTAACTCCCATTGTGATGGTACCCCGTTTTGCCATCCAGCAGACAAACCATCAACATCGAGCAGCATGTTATGCAAGGCGCAGCATGTCATCCAGATGTTATCCACAATTTCTGTATTATGGAGTCGAATGCCTGTTTTTAAAATCCTCCAGCGACCCTTGAGTATTCCAAACGTACACTCCACGTCTTTTCGCAAAGATTCCAACCACTGCGAAAATCGAAGCTCGGAGCGATTCGAGGAGCTTTTGTGTGGTGGTACAGTAGTCGACCATTGCAGATAACCATTATCAACAATGACATAGCACCCATTTATGCTGATGCTGCGGCCTGCCCGCGTCTGCAATTCAAAGCTCATGGTCGAGTTGAATAGACCACGTCTCAGCTGATCCATTAACCCATCGAACTTAATGAGAGTCTGATCATTCCATCTACCAGGATGACCGGTCGTAGTATGGATTATTCTTCGACGGTGGTTGACAGTTAAATTGAATGTTCGCGTAGTAGTTCCTTTTGATTTAAATCCAAGATGTGCTTGACGAACACCAAAGTTTGTCTTGTCCATGTTTATGTGCGTTGCATCGGTACTTCCAATACAACCAGGAAAGCCAGCTTTTTGGTACTCAAGTTCACATTCCTTCAACTCTTCAAGTGTTGAGGGAATCGTGACGTATACTGGGTAAAGAAACTTTGCACCAAACTCAACAAATTTATGAAAGAAGACACGGTGGACGTCCCTCGCAATGTATGTGCTTTCCTCAAGATCGTCGAACGTCCATCCACGTCCAAGGTACCGAAGACTTCCTAAGACCAACAGTTCAATGGGTGACACTTTTGCCTTCTTCTTCTTTGACTCATCACCCTTGGCTACATCTCTCCACCTTGAAAAAGGATCAATTACCTCGGAATCATTCTCAAGTTCGAGAATATGGTACAAAAGGTTGAGGTATGATTCATAAGGAAGTCGGAATCTGTTCCTAAATTGCTTGTTCCAATGTGGGTCGTTCACCTTTGGGTCTTCTATGTACAATATCCACCAGTGGCTAAGTCTTGGCGTAATTGGACGAGCCAAATGCGTGATCGGGTCAATGAACGTCTTGACGCGACGGGATCTTTTGGATGGTGGTTCGCATTCAATTGCCCTATTGTCCTGTTCCAACATGTGCATGAGAAGGATCCGACTTTATCTTTGCCAAATCCTCATCTCTTTGTCGGTCAAGGTAGTCTTGGAAGAGTTCATCGCTGAAAGCACCGCCGTCGTCGTAGCAGGCTGATTCATTGGTAGGGCGTTCATCATCTGCGCTTTTATCGTTTACGCTGGTGAGGATACTCTGCATTAAGCCAAAGACATGGCTAATGTTGTTGGTAGAACTCTGGGAATTGCCCATCTGGAGTTTGTGAGACACTGCACGAAGGAATGAGAGGAAAGAGGAGGAAGGCTTTGCTGATGTTGATGATCAATTATTGACAAATTTCAGGAGTGAAACGCGTATCCTTCCATCAAATGGAAGTTTTGTGGAGGGTCTTGGTCTTCCACAAAACTGCATTTCTGTTTCGGGGGAATTTTTCTAACTAACCCGGCTTTACACAACTGACAGGAAGTTGTGTGAGAAGTTTTGTGTGAATAAGGACCGTGTTTTACAAAAATTCCGGTCAGTTGTGATTTTGTTGGACAGTTTTGTTTACCGTAAGCATCGGCCTGAGATGAGTTAATACATGGCCGGATTTCTGTGGCTGATTTTACAAAACCCGGATTTCTGCGGTTGAAAAACCTCCCCGTACAGCTATGAAATATGAGGTTTTTCAGCAGCAGTGCTATTCATTTAGCCTCAGAAATTTTTGACTAACTCGAATGAAATTTGATTACTTCGACTGCTGGTCTGCGGCTGATTTTGCGTCTGATTCTGCGACGGAAAGAACGGGCCTAAATCTCGTCAATCCCTTCGGAACCAAGCCATGTCATAGTATGCATACCTGGACCCTCTACTACTACCGGTAGAGTGCTCAGTACTTAGTTTGTCCATCTCTTCTATACTTATACATCTACGATATATCCACACAAATAATTGTTTTACTTCAACATCAATATTGATGTATTACTTAAGCGTACTGTACCTCGCACAAAATATGTCAAAAGTTCCAAATGGCCCGAGGCCAAGCTGGTTCGTAGCATACGGTGACATAATGATATCATAGTCGTCTATGCGTTTGAAGTAGAAAGAATGAAAGGTCCAATAAAGCGCTTTTGCAACATTTCGTGTTTCAATCTACTCTTGAGTGTTTTTTCTACAGGTAGATCATACCGCATTCCAAATGAAGTGGATCGGATTGTTTCGCCTTCCAATAAACACTGGAGACATCACTATCAGTAGAAGTCATTCGGGCTCTCGACGAATAAATGTTTAAAAGAGATGGAACCGCAGTTTATCAAGTACTCGAGTACTTCAAGTCAGTCACCTGGCGACTGGCGATAGTCTGATTGAGGAGAATTGTTCACGCAGGCGGTGAGTCATCGAACGCCCAATCGATTTCGCATCGTTCAACTCAAAGTGATAGCGTTCGAAAAAATTTCATTTACAGTTGCCTTATGGATATACTTTGGGCGAAGCGCAGGGTAAAAAGGAGCTACGGTACGGCCACGAGTCGCGGTCGACCCTCCCTACCGACGCCTCGAACTGGCTCACACCTTAAATCAGAACCTCGAGGACATGTACATCGATAGCACGTCATTTAGATTTGCTTCTTTAGTTTTAACAGTGTTGCACGATTCTTTAGCCAAGTAGAAATGTTTACTTTTGCATTTGGCGGAAATCTAGATAGTGGTTGAGCGATCATTCTCACGCAGCGGGAGCTATGGTACCTGGAAACGAGAAGAAGACTACATTCAGCAAGAAGGCACGGCGGTCATGCCTGCCTAGCATTGAAAGCAAGTCAGATGCCCTTGGATCAGAGAGTTTCTGCTCCAATTGCACCATACAAGCTCGCGCCGCCTTCTCTTCTAGAAGGTCATCTGAGTGCAATTGCAGAAGATTGTTCCAAACCACCAACTCAACGAGCAAATCTCCACTATCGGAAGCTGCCGCGACTGCCAATTCGTAGCTGCACTTTGCCTTGCAGATATCACCAGCGTAGAAATGATAACAAATGGCAAGGTTTGCAAGGAAAATAGCACGGAGTTGGTCTTGTGATGTCTGACGTAGAATAGGCACAGAGTTGGATGCCTTGACGCTGATAAGCCTTCGATAAGAGTAGAAAGATGACTGCTCCGTGGCGTCGGTGACTCGTTTCGTTAGTGGATGTTCTCGACTATTTCGTCGCCTTCCGAAAGTCGAAGATCTCCGGAGCTCGAAGAACTGGTCAGGGAGGAAAGCGTGCGCTTGACTCTTGATCACTTTCATAAGTGTCTTCTTCGACATTCGTCTATCCTTACTCTCCGAGTTTGACATCGCTAAGTCTGGATGCAGCGCCCAAGTCATGTATCGTATAGCCTTGTCCAAGTCACCACGCTCGAATGCTTTTACGCCAGCGTTGCTCAAGCATATTGACCGCAATGCGACATGCTCAGTGTTGGCAAACGTACACATGGCTGCTCCTTGTCGTCGGTGTCGGTAGTCTCGGTCTCGACTTGCGGACGGGTTGATAAAAATGATAATGGAGTATTGTAAGTGTCAGCTTTGCGGTCCCTCGTCAGAACACAGTAGCCCAAGTTACTGGACACCAATGAGAACTGAGAACATGAGAAGCTCATTTTCGGCTGTGAGGATGCCATTCAACCGGAACGACGTTTGGAACTTCAAGAACACGTCGAACTTTTTCTGATTCCAACGCCATTACTTAGATCCATGACATCAAGAAAAGCTGGCCTTGTAAGTACACTGTAGGTTCTACGACAATTTCATTACCTGACCGAGTTGCACTTGCGGATGACTCGGTTCAATCTTTTCGAAACATTAGAGGGGCCATGAAAAGTCTGGCCTGCTCGCATTCCGAAGCTCCATTCGTGCATTAATGTTCTGGATTACGGTACTTGTACTGTACTTTACTTATTCCATACTACTGTCTACGAACGATTCGGACGACATGCTAATGCTGTTCCATTATGGCATACATGCCCCTCTACTCTGAGAGTACTATTAGCTAGTAGTACCAGGTACAAGTACTTGGTAGGCCTCGGCAGGGTAAGGTACAGTAGAAGGTAAAGGGTAAAGGTGAAGTGCTTTACCTTTACCCTCAAGGTAATTACCCTTAAAGAAATCGCGTTGCCTTTACCTTACCCTTTACCAGGGGACTTACCTTTACCTTTACCTTTTACCAGTGCGGTAAAAGGCGTTCAAATGTGTACGTAACGGCCGACTCTTACCTTAGAGAAGACGAGATAAACGATAAAGTAGTAACACAAGAAGCGTACAAAAGTAGTAAACGATAAACTTGTGTCTACGTCTGCTCTTGTCTCTGATTACTACTGTACTAGCGGTTTCCGTACTGTATCGTCCGTATTCAAACGGTCCCCGTAAATCATGAATTCGCCTCGTGACAGAATGATTTATCCTCATTCCACCTTGTCCGCAAAACGACCTGGTATTAAAGCCCGCGGACTCCATCCGCTCCAGGGGGTAAACGACCTCGCCCACGCAACGGTCGATAACCCAGGGCATGCCATTCTTAATACATAATGTGGCGACATAGTGCTCGACGACGGTCTGCAGTGAGTACCTTCGTAAATAGGTCGGCCAAGTTAGTCATGCCGTCCTCTTTTCCCACACGTATGATCTTCGCGGCAACAGCCTCGCGTACTGCATGATAATTGATTGCATTGTGCTTCTTTGCAAGCATTGATTCGGGAATAGTTGTGTTTTTCACGACACCGTTATTGTCGCAGAATATATTGGCCGGACCATCAATTGGCACGCCAAACATTCGGAGCTTATATCGCAACGCGACAAGCATGTCCTTCGCAGCTCGAAGCGCGACAAATTCACTCCCAAAACTGGAGGATTCAACGGTATTTTGCCGTTTCGAAAACCAAATGATCGGCGCATTCTGAACGTAAATGATAATCCCAGTATGCGATCTTCGAGTAATAACATTTCCTGCGTGATTCGCATCAACAAAACATGATATATTCACACATTTACCTTTTGGTTCTGGCATGTTCGGGGGTAGTTCCTCACATACGTCCCCGTAAAAATCTCGCCAATCGGCATCAGAGTTGAACACACGTTCATCGATATCAGGGTTTTCGGATCGAAAACAATTCGAGCTCCATTCTCATGCTTCTTCAAGTATGCGAAGATGTGGTATAATGCCTCAAGGTGACCGCGCCGTGGCAGTGCCTGATGTTGGGACAATTGCGATACTTCGACAAATATGTCGAGGCGTCCGAGTTCAATTGCCCATCGCAGTATTCCAATTAATTGAAGGAAACGCGACCCCATTTCGTCACTAAGTTCAGGAGTTACATCCAGCTCGGGTTTATAGCCGCTGGGGAATGGATTCCTCGCCGTTGACTTCAACTTCGCTTCCGGATCGTCTTCTGCAATTAATGCTTCGACAACTTTGATGGCGTTCTTGACATAAGTCTTACTGCCCATGGCCCATTCCACTTTACCATTCGGCAATTGGACCTTCTCCATATTGGCTCCAAGATATATATCGGGCTCATGGACACTTTCCGGTTTGAGCTCGTACAATTTGCCCAATTCGTCCATAGTTTGTTTTGGTTCCTTCGCGAATATCAGGATGTCATCAACGTATACCAGCACCATATCATAGTGCGTTCCGGCACTCCGAATCCATACATCTGGATCTGCCTGTGTTGATGTAAAGTTCATATGACACAGCGTTGCCGCCAAGTCCGCACGCCAGGCAGCGCCTGATGATTTGAGTCCATATAGGGCACGCGTTACAATCAAGACTTTACCGCGGTCTTCGCCAGTTTCAATGCCGCCTTCAAACCAAATCTTCTCACGGCACGATGCGTTTAAGTATGCATTAGTTACATCCCCCGCCAGCACGTCGAGGTCGTTCAGACCAGCAATCAGAAACGCCAGGCGTACACTGTCGCGCGATACCACGCTCGAGTAAGTTATTGATCCTGGCGTGTCGGTCGTGTGCCCTCCGGCAACAAATCTTGCCTTTCGGGTGAAATCCATTTTGACGTCGAATATCACATGACATCGAATTTCTTGAAAACCAATCATCGATGGCTCCTTTCCGCTTCGTGCTTGCGCGGGTGATATCCCGTCAGCGCTTTTCCACGCGACTTTCACCTTTGTCATCTCCTTTCCTAGTGCCTTGCGCCAGAAGTCGGTTCCAGTCTCTTCGTCAATCGTCAGGGCTTCTTCGACTGTCTTTGGCACACGTATGCCGAATTTGTGGGTCGTACGCCAATAGCGTTTGACCTTCGCAACAATGCGATTTCGCTTCCGCAGAACCGTATGTACCCACCAGTTAAACGCTGGCTCATTGGCAATTTTGTTTGCCACTGCATATTCTGCAACTTGAACAGGATAGGCGTCTTTTAAATCCTTCAATGGTAGCCAGTCCGAAGACCCGTCCTTCCACGAGACCAAAAGGGACCAGCCTCGGGTTGTCGGTTTCGGGATACGATTCCCATTACGACTTGTGGTGAAACCATCTGCGATTTGAATCGCCGAGTTGTCAGACCTGTGGTCAGTGATCTCGCTCAATAATTGATACTGATTTCCTTCAGAGTCAACCTGTGCATACATGCACTCTGCAATCACATTTGCGAAGTAGTTCTCAGTGGATCCATCGGTGAACTCCACAACGTATTCTCGGGTATCGAACAGGGGGGTTGGAATGTGCACGACCAATCGGTTCGCCAGAGGTACCCTTTGCACGTTTGACCACACGGCCTTTGCGTTCGCTGCCGGTACCGACATCGAATATTAGTTCTGCATTCAAATACTTGTCAATTACGTCGTCGTTGATGTCGTCGGCATCCAACGTGTCAGGGGTATCCATATCACCATAATCTTCATCGGTGCGTACGGTGCCACTCGGCACCTCATCAAACTCGTCTTGGATATAAAATCCGTCAGCTGCATTAACCATAAAGTTCTGATCTGACAGACGCTCGTCAACTGCGCGGTCGAAACTCTCGATTTCGGTTTTGACGTCATTGTTCAGGTAGTCGTCACGTACGACATGTTGTACCGTAGTTCGGGCAATTACATTGCCGGATTCAAGTAGTAGCCAATAGCATAGATCGCTCCCGACCCGGTGGGCAACACCAAGCCATCGCGCGAGACGTCGCCCGCTGCCGTCGATTTCGATTTTCTTCTGGTCATAGTACCATACGCGATCGTAAAACTCAAAGTCGATCCACTCGGATATGTCTGGTGTCTCACCGGTGACAATCTCAATCCCGGTGCGCAGTTGTTGGCCACGAGGAATTCTGTTTAGAATGTTAGTCTCATAGACCAGACCATAATCCCACAGACGAGGTGGGACTTTCCGCTTGAGCATGCGATTCCTCCATCGCTTCTTGAGCTCGCCGATTTCTCTCTCGGCCGCGTAATTCTGATTCGATCGTCCAACCTCAGATCGCTTTAACCTGATCTTCAAACGATTTACCTCCTTCATAAAGTCAGTCTTAGGACCAACAATTTCGGGAGCTCCATCAGACAATAAGGAGTCGGGAATGCCAACATCGTCGGCAAATTCGGTCAACGCCCGAGCGACTTTCGATTTCGAATCGAGAGGATGGACCGTGGTGAACGATCCGTTAGTGAATACTTGCGCGCACGTGTTACCCTGGATTGATATGACCTTCGAGAATAAGGTATCAGTGAACCAGTCCCCGTTTAGGCGTCGCCGGTTCAGGTGTAAGTGATCAACACGATATCTTCGATGCAACGGGTGAACCGCCGTTCTTACCCCGCGCTGGGTAGTTACCTGAAGGGTTCGCTTGGCCGTCTCGAGGCCAATATTCCATTTGCGACTTAGATTCTCAAAGGTTACAGTCGAGTGTCGTTCGCTCGTGATCGTTGCGCTTATCCCACCGTGCGTCCCCGTAAGCGCAGAGGACACGAGAATAGCATTCGCATACAAAGAAGACACGCAACGCGGGTCAGAAGTGGGGAAGATCGCCGTCGGGGGTGCAGTCGAATGGGACCATATATCCCGTCCAGCGGTCGATATACAGTCGACGGCACGCGCTGGATTCCGACGCGGTGCAGACATGTGCATGTCCGCGGGATTCCAAGTCGGCGAAGTAATTTCGACAATCGGTAGATTCGACATTTCCCAATCAGTGGGGACGCGTGACTCGAATGAAAGATTCGGTCCCGAAACGGTAAGGGGAATAAAAATGGAATCCAAATCAAGGCCAATCGGTCGGTGCGGATCCCATGGATCATCACAAACGCCGTAGCCATGGGCTCGGATCTGATGGGGGTTGATTAAGGAGCAGTGTAAATCACTGCCAAACCACAGCACTTGGTCAGCGACCAGGACGACAGAGTCGCCGGTTGTGGGACACGTGTACGTCGTAGCACACTTCGCAATCGGGACATCTGGCTTCGGTTGATACTCCGCAGAAAAGGGAGAAACATTGCAGTACTCGCCCGAAAGTTCGAGCAAACGCCAATTCGGTCCAGCACACGTGGTGTCAGCGTGGTTATCGATCTCATTGATGGCAATGTTGCCAGGGGTTGGTTCATTGGGCTTATGGTGTGTGGGGCCCGTGCGCCTTGCACTTGAAATTAACGCGTGTGCCTGCGCCTGACGTGCACCACTGGCCTCTGCGAGTCAGGTGTTGTACGCGCCGCGACCGAAGCTACGACCGTTTTGGGAGCCACGCTCCGTTATGTCGGACACAACCGACTGGTCAGCCGGCGCACTAGATGTATTCGTCGTCTCGTTGGAGTTCGGGTTCGCTGCAGATACACTGCTAGTCGTTCGATTTGTATTGCTCCCTTGGTAACTCTGGTCGCCTCTTCCGCGGCCACCACGGCCGCCTTCTCGCAACTGTATGACGTAGGAGCGCATAGAGCCAAGACGCTCCCATTCATCGGAAGTGAAATTCCGGTGAGGGTCAGTGATATCGACGTTATTCGCATATGTTCTGCGTTCGTTGCCACGCCCGCGTCCGCGACCGTCTCGTCCCCGTCCGTTGCTGCGACCACCGCGTTGGCCACTACGACCGCCGCCTTGACGGGCCCTGCCACGGCCGCCACGCTGATCATTGGATCCCATTGCGCTGACATATCGGCGTTTGTTGCCCGAGTGGCGGTTGGCATAATCCAACTGGGCTGCGGCATGAATGCTCGAAATTAGTCCAGACAAGAACTCAACGGCCTTATCGAAGTTGGCGCGATAGTTCTGATAGACGTTGACCTTTGCAGACGTGATACTTGCGTCCGTAGAACGGATACCAAGAAGCATCTTGTCGACCATCTGCTTCTCAGTTAATTCCTCGCTCTTATCTTTTGACAATACATGGAAGTTCTCCTTGAGCTTCGTGACGAATTTCTCAAACGGGAACACCTTCTCGTCCTTATAATGCAAGCGAGATTTCCTCTTTAGCTTTTTCAACACGTTTGTTTAACTCTCCCGTGCCATCGTAATGCGCAACAAGCGCCAACCATGCTCTTCTGCCATTCGCAGTGCGATCGTAACTTTGGATCCATGTCCAAGCATCGGACTTAATACAAGCCGATTTCAGTATCTGGAATACCAGTTTGTTGTCACGCTTGAAGTTTTCGCCTTCTAGTGGCATCTGGAAGCGCCTCATCTCATCATCGTCGAGAAACAACTCGTCGGTGTAATCCCATTCAGGGCGTACGACATAGTCGATTGGGACCTTCGCGGCCCCCATGATTGCGCTTAGCTTGTTCACAAAGCCGATCTGCCAGTTATCCCAACCAGCATCGGTCTGGCACTTGCCGGGGTCAATTATGTCGATGTCAACCTTATCAAGGTTGTGGTCAGATTCCTTTCTCGCCATTGCTGCCAACATGACTTCTCGAGTCCACATCTCAGGCTGTGCCTGTAGGCCACGTTTGTCGTGGTCTTTCACCCAATAGACTAAGGCCTGAAGCCTTTTGATTTGCATCGTTCCAAGGATTACTCTCCCGGTAGCAGTTGGCCTTGAGGCCATTCGTTTAGCCATCTCCGAAACATCGGAGTCGCCGTTCATGGAGGCAAACGCTTCCATGGAGTCGAGTCCCTCAATATTAATGAAAGTTTCGCGATTAGCAGCATTTGCAATACCACAAATGGTAAGTACTTCATGAACAGGGTTTGGTGGTTCGGGTTCAGCAACAGCTGCGGCGACAACGGGTTCAGCATCCATCTGCGTATGAATATCATTCGAGTTAGCACCTAGGTGTACATTGCGTTTGTCTTCCGGGCCGTACCACTATGGGTAGGTTGTGAGGCGGGTCACATTCCGGTCGGTACAGGGTGATCAGTCCTGACCTCATCGTGCGGTGCCTCACGGGGCCAACGGCCAATTATAGAACGTGGGCAAACGGTACCGATCGCTGACGCCCGCCATGTGGCCAAACAAGTTACGAACAGCGTATATCGAGTACCTCAAGTACATGTCGAGGAGCAAAGTATATCGAGTACCATAAGGTACGTAACGGAGTAAAAGATACGCTTCTACGAATTCCGCTGTAGGCCGTGGTATAAATATTTTCGGTAATCCTCGAAAGTGCAACGAATTCGCAAGAATGTCAAGGTACGAAATTGGCAATGCCCATGAGAATTGTACCCGCCGCTTCCGTCTCACCCGTTCGTTCAAATCCTTTCTTTCACCCTCCAGTTGGGTCTGATAAACCGTTCAAATGTGTACGTAACGGCCGACTCTTACCTTAGAGAAGACGAGATAAACGATAAAGTAGTAACACAAGAAGCGTACAAAAGTAGTAAACGATAAACTTGTGTCTACGTCTGCTCTTGTCTCTGATTACTACTGTACTAGCGGTTTCCGTACTGTATCGTCCGTATTCAAACGAAGGTAACTACCAGGTAAAATATGGAGCATTGCCATACCACAGTAGACAGTACTTCCGAGTACTCAACAGTGTTCAGGTGTTCTTTGAGTTACTTTCATAGAATTTTAGTCAATTACGTGCACGCTGCACACATTTAAGTCAGATTCTGCATCTTCAATCGCAGTTTGGCGCAAAATGATGAGGAAAGAGTATGAGTGTTGACATACTATGTGCAAGAGTAGCCATACTGTGGTTTACGCAAGATGTCGAACATAGATCGTTCTTAAAAGGTAACCTTTTAGTTAAAAGGTAATTACCTGGTAATGTGAGGCTTTACCTTTTACCAAAGGTTAAAGTTAAAGGTAAAAATATGCTTACCTTTACCTTTAACTTTACCCTGTTAAAATGGGGGTAACGGGTAAGTACCTTACTCTGCCAGGTACCTGGTACAGCAGCAAGGATGCATGACAAAATGCCTATTGCAATAAATTGTTTCTGGAGCTCTGGAGTACCATTAAAATACATTGAACTACAGTATTGGAGAGCGCAACAATATCAGAATGTGGTAGTGTCAACTCTGACCATATCAGTATATTGGACCTATCATACGGAGTTGGAGTACAAAACTGTACACCACTTTCATATGGTCTGATGCCTTAAATCCTGGGAGGGGGGGCAGAAATCTGAGCCTAATAGGACATCATGGACAATTTATTGCCATATATATTGTATGTACATTGTACTACAAATTGGAATGCAAAACCACTAGGACAACAATAACAGTACAATTGTTTGCATCCCTCCTGCCTTGCATTGGGAATGGGAAGTTGATGAAACAACATGGATGTCCCATGAACAGATGTGAGGTGCAGGTCCAACCTCAAGAGTCTCGTCTTACTGATCTTTCTTCACTCTTTTGCACAATAGTAAACCCAATGCAGAAGACGATTGAATAAAACATAGTATACTGTCTGCAGAGCATGGTGTCAATCATGAAGGAAAGGATTGGTTTGATCAATGTGACTTCAAGTCACCCAATCGCATTGACAGTGTCAAGATTCTAGATTGGTGTGACAAATCTTTCAGGTCATTATCTTTCCCTGATCGCCAACTCTAATGTTCTCAACACCATGCTGGTTGATGTTGTCAATTTGATGGTTCCTTGTAGAGTACTAGTAATGACCTGGTATTAGTATTTCTTCCTCATCTGGAAATTGTTGTGATGATTGAAATTTGATTCATTTCTCTGAAAATATGTTGACTGTGTGTAGCTACTGTGTGCGGCACTTGGCTCGTCAAATTCTGTTTTTGCTATTGTTTGCGGCGGATGTAAACAGACTAAATGCTGGGTGATTGTACCACCTTGGACGAGAAGGAACAGCTCATAGAGCTGTAACATGAACTATGCTCAGGGTTTCATTTGAAGTGTTTGATTGAAATATAATAGTCTTTGTGCTGTTCTTGGATATCTACTGCCAATGATTCACCACTTGTCCAGCCAGAAGTCCAGAGTGGAGACTCAATACTCCTCTACTGTAGTACCTGGTGTTGTTCATACTCAGAGCTTCTCAAGGGACCAAGTTGCCCATGACAATGGAGGAGGCTGTGGTTGGTCTGCGGCTGGCATGGTGGGGAGATACGACGAATAATCAGCCCCAACATACAACCAGGACCTCCAAAAAGGAGTCCGAGCGGGGGACCAAGAAACTGTTTGACCAATAGAGTAAAAAAGCCCAGAGAGATGCATGGATGAGTTTAAGAACAAGACTGATGATACGTATAATTACTCTGAAATGGCTTCTGAAGTTGCTTATCCTGATGTTAAAAAGGAAGCAGTTTAGAATTGATGAGAGGGTGAGAAATAATTAGTAGAATGCTTCATGAAAACCGCATCAATGAGCAAAATCAAAACCATTCAAGAATGACAAAAGTATAAATAAGACTCCATGTTCATACGGACCAATACAATAGCTCATGAATACAAAAGAAACATTAAATCACTTAGGAACAACATTAGCTCAGGACTACTTTTGTTGGGCTTCACCATCATGAGCACACACGATAAGAAACCATGCCAAGAATGGCCTGGTTTAAACTTCATTTTGATTGCAACGTACAAATTACAAAGCAGACTTCTGTTGTGCACATTTGATACTGGCTCTGGAATTGACACTTACATTCACAAATAAAAAGGAATTGCTTAGTTCAGATACCCGGAGTCCCAGAGCTCAGAAATGCAAATCTGGAGCTAGTAAAACAGGAATCCTCAGTATTAAGTACTCAAAGTTTCAGATTTCAGGAATGTGAGGTATCAGCTGAAAACATGAGAAGTCAAAAGATAGGTCTGGTAATTTTTGAGTTCAGGAGTAGGACATAATGCATCGCATCCTCACTAGTAGGGACAAGCTATTTTGTAAGTTTACATTGATATTTAAAGTCAGGAGTACCATCAAAAAAGGATCATATCAAGATGTGTTCTTTCATATGCAACAGCCTAGGACTTTGTTCTACACACCCTTAGAAGGAGCTCAAAGTGTTCCCTAAACATAACCTGGTGTCCCGAAAAATGAGTCCATAAATGCTGTAATTTTCACTTTGCCTCTTGCCATTTACTCAATTGTACTCTAATCAAGATTTCGCATGAGGGGATATGTTCCTTGCCATGTAGAGCTAATGAAGCTTGCGGGGAGCAACAATCACTTCAGGTGCTTATTTGCTGATAATGACAGCCAGCCACTGAAAGATGGGGTTCAGTAGTTTTGGAATTCACTTAATTCACATCATTGAGCAAGACCTACCTTATTTAGTAGAAAGTAAGGAACCGAATGTTTTCAATGATTTCCTACTAGTGCCGACAGCAATCAGCTCGATTCCTGATCATTTTGGAACACTGCGATGAAACATCAATTACATTTCCTGAATGAATTAGACAGTCAGCTCCTCCTCCTCAATTGCTCAACAAGGTGTATTCAAAATGCTTACCTCATGTGCCTGCTCTCCAAACTCAATCCAGTGCTTCCCTTGAAGGATGTTGGGGATGTATTCTTCACACCACAACCGCTCCACATCCTATCAAATCTGTGATTGCTTCAGCATGAGAAGGACTTGCAAGCCTAGCCGGCCCTGTTCTATATGAGGTTGTTGTTGACAAGCAACCTGCCTGGATTGTACTCTAATGGTATTGGCACCAAAGTCCTTGGGAATTCTTCACTGGCTTCCATAATCCTCATCAAAAATACCATCAACCTACTTGTCATGTGCTGTGATCATTATGATACCTTGGAAAACAATGCAATTGAACTATAGGAAATCAGAGTAGTAGCAGTTCAAAATGTAGAAAACAGGTGTTCTAAGAAAGAAAACAGGTCTTTGCATTTTAACAGGTACAGTAGAGTAGCAATTTCTCATTACATTGTTGAAGATATAATATAGTAGGGGAAATTACAAAATCATCCATAAGTTTTCCCTTTTTTCCTAATCATGCCATGACTTACAATATCATTTTCGCCGATTTCTTGTTCAAACTGTGGTGGTCAAGCAGGATACAACAAGCGAACCTGTTCTGCAAAAACAAAGGACAAGCCATTGGGTATCAGCAAACAATCCGATACCATTATTGAAGAGACATCAAATGAATTGCTGCGCCTCCAGGAAAAAATGAAAACAAAGAGGATGACAATGGAACAAAGGATGAATAACGTACACCAACAGTAGACAATACTGAATAATTGTCCGTGCCCTAACCATCTACTACTAATGTAAGGATACTACTATGTAGTAATGTAATTTAGCTGAATGCCGACAACAATCTTCAAGTTTTTAGACTGTGATAGTATGATGGTCATAATAGTACTAGTGAGTTGGGATCAAAGTACAACAGGCAATACTGAGTTATTCTTGTCCATGCCGAGTAGTACCTACGAAGTATATCTAAGGATACTAGTACTATACTTCTACTATGTACCTAATGTATTGTAATCATGTTAAGGCCAACAATGTAGCTACTGTACTACCGTATTCCTCGGTATTTTGTACCCGCCAAATGTACATCGAAAATGTCCGAAGGGTACAGGTCACCGAGGAAATTGAAATATGCGCAAACGGGTGAAAAACTATAAAATGAAGATTTCAACTCAACAGTTGATCATTTAAGTTATACATGAAAAGGCAGCTTTCAGCGTGTAGATTTCAAATGACCTGACGTTTTAGGGAAATGCCAGAATTTGTTATACAAAAGGATCGAAAAACGAGCAACATTTTTGAATCGAGTGGGTCAAAAATGTACATCGATATTTATCAAAGGGTACAAAATTCCGCGGGGTACAAAATACCGAGGAATACGGTAGTGGGTAATTGTATTAGTGGGTTGACTTCTTCTAATTGTCTCCATCAGTAGCGTGAAGGTCAGCCAGTACTTGCTTTGTGATCTTCTCCTGCTTTCTTTTTGATTTGGCTCTCACTATAAACCACCTCACCAACCTTGCTTCTGCTCTCGTCTGTGGTCTGTACCTGTTCCTTAGGAACCTTCAAGCTACACACCGCACTCACAACTCTGCCGGTGTGGTCCCTTGTGTACAAGCAAGTACTCAAAAGGGTTGTCAGCGCTGTTTGGAAGGGCCTTGGACAAGTAAAATCTGCTGTCCTCATTGACAAATGTGTCATCCATGTCATCATCATCTTCATCATCAACACCAATGTGTGGGACATGTTCCTGGCCCATAAGGACGTCGGCGTCTTTCTCGTTGCTGAACTTGCTCTTTGTTGATGCAGTCAATGAGTTTTTGCTACGAGTCTGGTTCGAATGAAAAAACACAGACATGTACTATGTATGACAATGTACGTGCAGCACTGGAATTGCGTGCGCTTGATTTTCAACAAGAATTCAAGACACACGATGATGCTAGCAATGTTGAGGCATTGAGGATCCAAACAAGCCTTGCTGAAACTATGACCACTCTCAAAACTGACAATATTTCTAACATTGCCAATGGCATGATGCAGCTTTGACACCAACAAAACTACAATGATGGTGAATAACTTCATGGCAATGCAACGCATCAGGTTTATGTTGGTGCAATGTACACCACGGAATGCAACAAGCAAGTGCCGTGGAAGACAAAGAAGATGGCAGGCGCTGAAATTTGACATGGATGACGATGTAATGCAGAAGCGCAAACAAAATGAATGATATTGTAATATCATACAAATGTTGTGTATGATTTTAAAAGCAACGTAAAAAATGACAAAATGATATTGTAAGTTATTTTATGATTTTGAAAAAAGGGAAAACTTTTATGTATGATTTTGTAATTTCCCCTCTATAATACGAGTGTAATGAAGCGCATACTTGGTGCAGGACGGTACCAGTACCAGGTACTCGTACCAATTCATTACACTACCGGTACTGTAAATGATGTATGCCTGTGTTCACGTTTCACTTGCGCTGGAGTGCAGAGCCAATTCATCGTCTCAGCTACTGTACCTACCTCTGGTACTCAGGTACAGTACTTGTGTAGACCTTGACGTATTCGTAGGTGAATAGAGGGCTACTACCAGGCACCAGTACCGTATGATTGATGCTCATGTCTCATGTGCATATGATTGTAGAAGTACAGGGTTTATCCACGTACTTCAGTACCAGGTATACGCCGTGCACCGTGCAGTATCTCGTATCTATGATAAAACATAAATATATGTCATAAAGCATTCATTGTGGTTCACTTCGTCATTGCATCTGTCGTTCATTCATTAGCAACTATCCTGAGCAGGGTTGAACAGATTGCTGTGCGCCCTCAACCATCGCACTCTCTTGAAGTATTTCCAGTTCCTTTCTTCTGTCCATAAAAAGATGCGCTGGAATGCTGTGTTGGTGATCCTGGCGGTTCTGCTGGTCCTTGATGCAGTCTTGATCATTTCCAGGGACTTGAATTTCGACAGGTTGAACCAAGAAAAGATGATGCAAAGCGCAAGCGTGCCTCGCACTCGCAAGGAAGCACATTCAAATCGGAAGAGTGAGGCAACTAGGAAAGACCGCACTCCTCCCCCCGAAGATGTCGCTGAGGACGAGGAAGAAAATGGAGAGGAAACGGAAGGCGAAGAGAAAAATGGAAATGAAACGGAAGGCGACGTGGAAAATGGACATGAAGCGGAAGACGAAGAAGAAAATGGAAATGAAGCGGAAAGCGAAAAAGAAAATGGAAATAAAGCGGAAGGCGAAGAAGAAAATGGAAATGGATATAAAACGGAAGTCGAAGAAGTGAAGGGGGATGAAGCAAAAGGTGAAGAAGAAATTGGAGACGAAGCGGAAGCAGAAGAAAAGGAAGGAGAAACAAACGAAACCGGGGTACAAAATGGTGACACGAACCAACACAAAGTGGCAGGTCTCAATTGTGATGCCTATGGGGGCCCCTCTGAGAAGGATGCGGCTGAGATGGTCTACTGGCAGGACATACCGTCTGATGCGAACTACGTCTCCCCTCTGAAGGCGGCTGGGCCAGAGGTAAAATACTTGACATTTGAACCGGACGAAGGTGAGTCGAAGGAACATTCTGGGTTTTTCCTACAGCTCATAGTCTCATTGATTTCTATTCTGCTTGAAAGGCGGCTGGAACAACATTCGGATGTCAATGGAAACAGCTGTAACACTTGCCCATGCCACCGGACGAATACTTGTTATGCCACCCGAACAGGGCATGTACTTGTTGCACAAGGGCGATAAACAACAAAAGAATCGATTTTCATTTTCAGATTTCTTTCACTTCGACTCGGTCGCCGCAGAGCATGCAGGAGTCGAAGTCATCTCCATGGAAGAGTTTCTCAAGAGGGAAGTCATGACTGGCCATGCCAAGAATAAGGCCACTGGCTTGGTAACGTTTCCTCCAAGGAATCGCACTAATTGGGATGGTGCTGCACGTAATGAGGCGAAGGAGTTGGATTTGTGGATGCGAACCTTTACTGACAACCCGAAGTGGCCGTTTGATACATGCTTAGTGGGGCTACCGGCAAAGCCAGGTTCCACAAAACACTTGTTGGAGATGGGAGACAAAGTTACCGCGGTTAACTTTGAAGTGCGCATCAACAATTTTACTGGCAATCCTGTTCCAGTCGATGCTGCGCCGATAGATCGCCTGTCGGAAATGTTTGGCGGTCGATCGTCCGTTTGTGTGTACGACGAGTACTACCAGAATGCCAAATTCTTCATATGATGGGCGATAATGCCTCGGGTGCGAGATTGCTTGTGCACTTCTACGCGTTTCTGTTTTTCGAAGATTGGAAGGCAGACGTATGGAACAAACGATTTGTACGTGATCACTTGAGATACGTTGATGAGATTCAATGCGCAGCGGCAAGAGTTGTCAAGGCCATGAGACAAAAGGCGCGCGAGCATGGCAACGAGGATGGTATCTTTGACACGTTTCACATCAGACGTGGTGACTTTCAGTACAAAGATACGCGTGTCGATGCACCTGTGATTTATGAAAACATGAAGCACTTGATTCCTGAGGGGACGACAATCTACATTGCTACTGACGAGAGAGACAAGCGTTTCTTCAAGATTTTTCACGAGCACTTCAACGTCTACTTCTTGGACGACTTCGCACCCATTCTGGAGGGTGTCAACACAAATTTTTATGGTATGCTGGATCAACGCGTTGCTTCCAGAGGTAGGACTTTTATCGGGTGTTTCTATTCGACCTTCACTGGCTATATCAACCGCATGCGCGGCTATCACTCCCAGATGGACAAGGCTGAAGGCTGGGAGCAAGGTGTGATCAATAGCTGGTACTACATTCCGAAGTCCAGGATAAATGCTCTTCGTGAATACCGGCCTATTGCACCCGCCATGTGGTCGCGCGTGAATTTCCCATTGCTTGGCGAGACTTGAACAAGGGAATTGAATAGGGACGTTTCGTGAAAGAGCGAGATGCTTTGTTTCTCCTATTATTTATTAGTTCTTGGTTATAGAGAATTTCTGACAATGGTTCTCTCATCTTTAATTTACTGGAAGTGAATTCTTGTTTATAGAGTTCGTACTTTTTATACTTTATTATACCATATAATGCACTTTGTTTGTTTCTTTCTGGCGCCATCGTCGGCAGTGACAGTGCTCGAAATACCGTAGTCACACTTTCCGTGTACATAGATTGTGGATGGACGATGGACGAGTGGACTTCGACGTGAACTACGACTGTGCTACATCTGCCAGTGAGCTAGTACAACACGATTTCCCTCGTCGATTATCAATCGACAACAGGAACAATGGAGACTGACGACTGATTGCATGAAGGAGAAACTCCCACAGCATTGTTCGATCGAATCTTTAGACAGAACACGTGAACTATCCGACACGGTTGGCGTACAATGAGTTTTTTGTCGATGAGATCTCCATTTTGGCAAGCGCGCCGGAGGGATGAAGAAAAATGCCTTCAAGTTAGGTAAACCAAAACGTAAGATACCACCACCCCCACATAATGTGAGATAGAATTCGAAAGATGACATTGCCGAGCCAACAGGAAACGAAGCAATAAAGGTGAGGATGACCCGGGAGGAAGAGACGGACGCCTGTTGGATAGGTGGCGATAAAAGCGAAAGCTAGGCCAAAGGACCGAAACGACGGGAGATGGTCACAAAATCACCGTCCTCAACTGCGCTGCCCATGGTTGACAAGACTCACGGACATGTGTTCCGAGTGCGGTAGTCAGGTGGCGAGTGGCGAGTCTGACGCATTACACGTTTCAACGCTGAAGGCAGCAGATCTGGAGATTACATTTTTGACACTCGAACCAGACGATCGGGGTGACTCAACGTTCAAAAGTCGATGGAGACGGCAGTGGCGTTGGTGCAGGCTTTGGCAGACCCTCGGCATGTCTCCTGCTCTGCATGGCTTCCTCGACGATACCGAAGGACGACAAACCTGCAATTGACTTTTCTTTCACTTCGACGCTCTAGTCATGGACCACTCCCGGATGAAGGTGATTTTCATGGAAGTTTTCTGGATCTTGGAAAACAGACGTGTATATGCTGGGACTACCTTCCGACCAGATATCGCAGGACCCGCACAACTCCTGTGGATACAGCAAGGGGTGCATGGCTGCGGTGTCCCCCTCGAATCACGTACAGAACGTCAGGACGCAACCCCTATCGACAACGCACCCACTTGTTTCCTCGATGATATCCTGAATGACCGCCATGTGTTGTGTGCCTACGATGAAGTCAACCAAAATGCAAACATCGTTCAAACGAGTGGTGACAGTGTTGTGTGCCTAAGATGAAGTTAACCAAAATGCAAACATCGTTCAAACGAGTGGTGACAGTGTTGTGTGCCTACGATGAAGTTAACCAAAATGCAAACATCGTTCCAACGAGTGGTGACAGTGCTGCAGGGGACTTGAGGTTGCTATTTCACGTTTACGCACTTTCTTGGGATACATCAACCATCAACCGCATAAGAGTGTGCTCCGTTCCGAGAAATCAAAAAGTCGAGGACTGTTGCCACTACATTGCATAGTACAAGGTGGTCCTTCCTGACAACTGGCCACAGCTCAACCATTATGGGCGTGAGTGTTTCCGCACGCAAGGACGGATTGCTTAGCTGCGCTTTTACTAGGCATCAATGGACATTCGTACGTTTTCTGCGTGGCGAACACTATGGGAGGGACGGAATGGTATCAATCGACATTCGTACGTTTCTGCGTGGCGAACACTATGGAAGGGACGGAATGATAAAACGTTGTTCTCTACACACTGGGTGTTCTAGCCACATGCATCTGCTCCATGCAATTAGCACAGCACAAAGTTGGAGCGGCAGTGAGTAGCGCGCTTCTGTGTGCTGGGAGCTTGGTTCGTATGAGTCAGCCTGCAAATGGTCAACTTGTCCAGACGAATTTCAGTCGTCGCGACTCCAAGCGTCTCGAGACCCACAACATGACCCTTGCTAGCTTTTTGTTCCACTGCGGTGGATGTTGTGGAAATCAACAAGCTCGAAAATCCTTCCAGGAACGCTACAATGCCATTGGTGGCAATCAGGTCATCGGCGGCATTTTCTGGGCCGTTGGCGAATTGGGGAATCCATTCGGTCTCCTCCTTGATGGTGGGGAGGCCTTCCTTTCGATAACGAAGAGGAGCATTTACGGCAGCCCTCTGAATCCTTGCATGCATGGATTTCTCCCGCTTTGGAGTAGGTATCTCGATCGCCTGGGGAATCGTGAGGTTGTTATCGTGGCATTTCGTCTCATCATACGACTGGCACGTCAAAGATGATGTTGTGCTGTAGGTATCCATGGCTGCTGTCGAGGCGTTGATCCCTAGAGTATAGCTTCTAGAATTGTGCAATCGCGATTTTATGGAACGATTTGTGCATTGATCTACATATCAAGGTCTGAGGACTGATTCACATCCGTTCTGTTTCGAGTAATAATAGCATGCCACGCGCGTTGTTTTGAACGTGAAACCCAGTCAGTTCACAAATAATACGTTATAAAAAAATCAACGTTGAAATTCGTAGTTCACGATTCTTGTGCCGCTGTGCATTTCAACACTCAATTCGTGGTAGAGTTAGTTAGTGCAAACAGCAACATGCATGTCTCTCGTCATCCGCTAAATCCTTGCATTAACATTTGTGATTGTGTGTCGTCGTACGATCGCGCGTTCTGGGTTGAAGAATCGACGTCCTTCCAGAATGCTGCAAATCAGTTGCGATTCAAGCACATGCCGCATGCGGATGCTTCGGATATGGCAATCGATGACGAAATGACAGTTCATTCGGTGATATGCGCATGGCATCGGTAAAGGCCAACATTGCTTCCTTCACACTTCCTTGTTCTATGCATAAAATGCCGGTGATGTTCAAGAGTTTGGCAGCAAAAACACTCGCCTCGCCGTAATGCCTTCGGATTATCGGTAAAGCCTTCTTGTAGGCAAGCAGAGAATCATCAATTGAACATTGGATATGATGAATTCTCCCAATGTCGACCAAAATCATAGCTCTTGACAGAGAATTCTCGTCTGAACGTTGGAGTGCCTTCTCGTAGGCTTTTAGAGCACATTCGAGGTCGCCCGAATCGTCCAACAGCTTGCCTATTGCGTACCAGGTTTCAGATGATTCAGGTTCCAGCGTCAGTGACTGTACGAGGTATACGAAGGAACGACGGAAGTCCCCTTGATGCCTATGTGAAACCCCGATGAAGTACAGTGCAGTCGCCAAGGGGTGGCCATTCGCCTTGAACTTCTTGACAAACATCTGAAAGTTCTCTAGCGCCAACACCCAGTCGCACAAATGATATCGGAGAAGACCAATGTTGTATAAGAGACAAGCCTCATCTTGATCTGTTAGGTTCGGAAGTGATTGAGCTCTCAGGCATAGCGTTAATGCCCCTTGGTAGTTGCACTGGTTGAACTGAATGAATCCAGCAGTAAGAAGAGTCCGCACTGTCAACACGTTGAGGAGCTGATCTCGATTCACCAGTTCACGCTGCAAATAGTTGTAAGCGGAGTCGATACACGTCTCGTCAACCCGGTGGCCTTGGTAGCAACGTGTCATAGCGATGTTGTTGAAGCATGCTGTCTTAATGGTCACGTCAGTGCTAGTTATGGCAAGAGCAAAGCACTCGAGTGCATCATTGACATTTCCAATCTGATAGTACACAACCCCCAAGTTAAAGACAATTGAATCGCAGCAATGATTTGGCTTGACACCTTCTTTCTCGTTGGAGATGGAAAAGGGGTGAGGAAAGGGTAAATCAAATGGCTTCTCAATTCTGGCGTCCAACATGGAGCCAGACCTGAATAGGAGTGGGAGACTCCGGTTTTCATGGGTCGACTGCTTCTTCAACGTGAGGAGGAGGGTCACCAGCTCATTTTCCTCCTCCTCGAGAAAATTCGTATGTGGATCCCTGATAAACCTGGATGCCTCAAGTAGGACTCGTCCTCCGGCGAGGCACAACCCGTTCTCAATAAGTGTCGCTGCAAGATTGTTCAGCAAGCATGCGTGCCTTGATGCTGCAAATGATGCACCACTCATCTTCCTCTCAAGCAAAACCGTTGGGTTGGCAACAATAGCAACAAGACTTCCTCTCGAAAGGGTTCGGATTTGTTGCTCTCCGGTTCATGCTGGTGAATGGCTCCTATGTTCTGTGCAGCCAAAGTCATGGTCTCCGAAAATGTGACGCGAAAATGACGCCGTGCTCTCCGCAAACAACTCTGTTTTTTGCAGTCTGGTGTCTGGTGGGAACATGTAGGAACACTGTCGGAACATACAACATTGATTTATTGTATGCGTTGTACGGTACACGACTGTACAGTATGCGGTACAATAGCTCGATCTCACAACTTGACCTATCCCATGATCTATACCCGTTACTAGCATATCGTTGCACCGTCTCCCTTAGCACGTCTACTTTTACTCAGTTTATCAGACCCATCGCTCTGGATGATGACGGACGAGGTCATCTGACGATTTCGATGGCAATGTACATGCTCTTAGTGAATAGGGCTGCTCCCTTCGCTCGCGTCGAGTGACTCGTCAGCTGTGCCCAGGCATGCGTTGAACTGCCATAAAAATTACCCGTTGAAACCAGTGAACCATAACATGCGAGATGGTGCATGTGGCCTGAATCGGAATGAGGTGATTCGCTGATCCCCATTCAATTTGTCGAACCGATCTCGACAACCGATTGATGGATTGATCACATCCATCCTTCGATCCGTACCATCGCGGATGAAAGATTCATACATCGCCCGTTAGGCAAGAGTATATATTATACAGTACGAATGATTATACTCGCACTGGCGTAATACGTGATCTCCGTTGAACGCATCCAACAGGGATTGACCCCGGAACTTCAGGGAGGGTCCTTGATCGCTCTTTCGGTTCTCTCCCGGTTTTGAGTTCTACGCCGACATGGATATCCTGCAATGCGCACAGCCTTTTGCCGTATCGGGTTCTACGAACAGGCTGCACAAGCCCTCGTCGAGGACCAGGGCACCAACTCCCTATAGGAGATCAGACTTCTGTCTGATGACAAGATCGAAAGACGCCCCGGAGGAACGATTCCTCCACCCAACGGGGCCGCCGTTGGACCCGCGCAGGTCCAGAACCGTTCTACCTTCTCCGTCAGGCACCAGGTGCCTCGGAGTTGTACAGTGGTCATCGCAAACGTTACGCTCGACAACATTTGCAGCATTTGCGAATATCGTGAGTACGAATCCACCACAAGTATCCTGATGACTTGCCCGTCATCAACTTGAAGGACTGGCCGAAAGGATAGAAGCCATCGGCAAATGCCCGCCCACGCTTGGTGGTTGAAGAATATAAAATCCTGCTAGCGTACACCATTTGTGAGACCGAGGCGATTGCGCCAGATGAGGAGAACTTCCCAACAAGTGCAAGACGAAATGATAGCGACGGCAGATCCTGTCTACCTTGTCAATCGTAAGAAGGTAGGGTACAGGGTCTTGCTCGCGTATCACTCGTAAAGGCCCTGTCTGGACGAATGACAAACCAGCGCGGAAACTGGAGATGGTAGGATGGCCTATTAAAGCTTCTACGGCCATTACTTGGGCCCGCCGCATGGCCACGATGGCCGAAGACAAGCTGGAGTATACAGTCTACCACAGCGAGCAGCGTCGCTCGAATTTCGACAAATACGTGCACAAAGCAGCACTTGGTGTTGGAAGGCTTGATAGAGCACGGACATGTGGGTATTGATCCACATTCGAAGGCTCGACACTTGTCTTGTTGATGGTATCAAAACCGACAAGTTTGATGCCGTCAAAACTCGCATTACATCTGTGGAAATGTTGCGTTCCGACTTTGAAGAAGCGTGCGTAACTTTATCCCTGGTCTACATTTGCCAGACTTCGAAGAAAGGATCTTGCTTCCAAGCGCCTCAAGTGTGGCATGGCGCGAGTGATAGTGTGATAACGAAGCGCAAAGAGAGCGACGTGCCGTCAACCGCTAGATGTCCCAATCGGCGATGCAACTGAAGAAGACCTCGGTTGCAGTAATGACAGCACTCTTTTCACAGGACTCCGGCATGTCAGCCGATGAGCCTTGCAACGTGTGCAAACAATGGCACCAGCAATCGCATGAACGCGGCGCTCACGCGCCAGAAGAAAGTCTCTAACGAAGAGCCCAAGAAGTGATGCTGTGCACGCTTGGCCGCCATTCGAACGTTGGGATTGCTCGACAAGTCGGTTGCCCATGAATCTGCATCCGACCACTGTGCCATAGTAGGCAGTAATTGTTTAGTAGTCCGTGACTACGATCGTCAGATAAAACGTGTCGGGTTACAACACATCAGGTCCTGTCGCCACGGATCTTTAAACTGTTTCGGCGGCGCTCGCGTTTGATGATTTCGTAAGCGGTGAAACAGTGATTCGTCTCATGGTTCATCAGGCGATACATATCCCTGATATCGCACCGAATGATGTTATTCTTGTGAACAACATTCCTCGTTTCTTAACCGAAAATGGCAATGACCTGACACACTCGTTGCTGGTGATTCCCACCGCTGACGACACCTCCGCCCCGTACGTGTCTCCGCTCTCGGTGCGCGGCGTCACCTTGACCTTTCGGACGCGACAGTCGCCCATTGAAGCATATGGGACGCTCCTCATGTTACGCTCACGGGCGAAGATCTCCCGTGGGACCCCTATGACAACGTTTTCACCGACGAGGAAGCTGCCTCACGAAATACCTGTTGGAAACAGGGGACCGAATCGGAGCACCGCCACCGTCCAGGCGACTACTATGCTCGGTTTCCAACATGTAATTCGCTCGGAAACAGGGGACCGAATCAGCACCGCCACCATCCAGGCGACTACTATTCTCGGTTTCTAACATGCATTCGCTCGCAAGCGAATTACAGAATTATAACGAGGACTCGATGCGACGCGCGACTGCATCGCTTCGGTCGTTGCTCGCCGGAAAGCCATTTGGTCCTCAACGCTAGTTGGCAAGGGATTGGGGAATTAACATGCAAACTGCGAAGCGTATGCTGTACCATATACATGACGACTCGTCAATGTGCTGGCGTAGTACTACGCACCACCGTACTGCATCCGATGCTGTCACGTCGGCTCTGCACTAACGTCTATCAGCTACGGTACCTGGTACCGTTGTCATTCACATCGCCTGATTGCTTCTTCACTGACACTCTGATATTGAATACTACTAATTCGCGAAGGAATTGTAAATATGTACAAGTATTCGCAACGTCCGATGGCTGTGTCGTGCGTACTGTGTACACCATGATGAAAACGGACCACGGAGCCACACACGCTGTGGTCAAAACCTGCGGAGGCCGCAATCAGACAATGGAAGAAGGGTGTCGGGAGGCAAACGATTCGATCCGGTACGCCCAAGCGCCTTTGGGATGATTGCCTGGAATGAGAGGCGTATGTTAGATTTCTAACCACGCACGACATCTGTAAACTTGACGGGTGAGGCCGTTTCCAGCGGCTGAACTGCTGTCGTACCACCATTTGCGCTGTTCGAGTGCATCGCTGGTGTTGGGCCACGATTTGGGCCCTGATATCCAGAAAGGTCCCGCCCGCTATGACAAGGAAAGTCCTTACTAAGCGGAATGGCCAAACGGTTTATTGTTCGACTGTTCGCTTGTTGACGCCAGACAAATTGGCGGACGAGTCGATGAAGAAACAAAGTGCGAGGACTTTACGGAGAAGGCAAACTCGATTCTAGGGGACGAATACAAATGTGAGGATTTTGCGACAAACCCAGGATTTGTTGACCTAGAGACTCTGCCTAACATTCTCGAATTACGTCGATGATGATGACGGCGAAGTGTCTTGAGTTCCTGACGCCGATGATGAGCCTGGTGCTGACACGTTCAATCAGTCTATTAGGGCCGAGGTGACTCTGCCAAACGACGATAAGATATTGAGTGCAAAGGTTCAAAGCTGACAGGTTGCACTTGCTTGATGGAAGTCCTGTTTGAAGGGCGAACCACAATCTGATCTTGCTTGGACACTCGAACTTTTAATGTTGAGTTCGCCGACGGCCAAACGGCAGAACTATCGGCCAACGTGATGATGCAGAAGACGTATACAATGTGCAACACAGAGGGCAATCGATTTCTCCTGCAGAAGGGGATTGTTCATCATGAAGAAGACGGTTCTGCGGTCTAACTTGCAGATATGCTCGTCCAGCACGGATTGAATCGCCATCATCGCGAAACGACAAAGGGTTGGCAACTCTATGTCGAATGGAACAAGGAAGCATTTGTTCATGAGAACAACTCGCGGACTTGGAAGAGTCCAATCCCGTGGAGTTTGCTGACTATGCAATCGCTCAAGGAATCAAGAGCGAACCCGCTTTCGCGTGGTGGGTCCCATTCACAATTAAAGCGGCGCGATCGGATAATTGCGACTATAAATAACCGATACTACAAGCGGGTGCATAAATTTGGACTCGAAGTTCCAAAACATATGAGGATTGCACCCGCGTCGACCTCGAAAACGGTAACATTTTATGGCGGTATGCCTTTCGGACTGAGATGACTAAGGTGCGAATAGCCTTTCAGGTAATGAGAGGTGACTCGGAACCTCCTCCATTTTGGGAAGACCCACTGCCATCTTGTTTTGATATTCAGATGGACGTCGAACGGAAAGCTTGCTTGGTGGCCGGCGGCCACGTGACGAAATCGCAGCCTACGTATGTGGCATACGCAAGCGTTCTTTCAAACTATTGGCTGATCTCAACGACTTAGAGGTGACAGTTGCCAACATTGAAAATGATTACCTGACGGCACCAGAGAGTGAGAAGATCCGGTGTCGACTCGGTCTGTTATTTGAGGCCAATGCTGAAATAGCGGCAGCAATTGTTCGGGCACTATACAGTCTTTGAACTGCTGATGCAGATTTCATGTATCGTTTGGCCGACTACATGATTGCGGCGTTTGGGCTGAGGATCATGCGTGGCAGATCCGGATGCGTGTCTAAGGTCTACCTCTATTTGCGACCCTGAGTTTTACTTGGGTACGACGTTGTGAAATGCCACCACGTTGCCGAACGGAGTGCAACGTTGGGCGATGAGCGAGTTCGTCCAGTGAGTACATCCACGAGGCCGTGCACAAACGTTCAGAAGTTCCATGATGTAAACTTCCCCACGCGGCATTGGATATAGCAAGCAGAGAGACCGTTCCTTCCAGCTATGTGCCTGGAGTCGATGTTACTAGCCCGTTGTTGGACGCGACCTCTCTTCGTTCTCCCAGACGCAGATTGGTGTTCTGCGATGGTGCATTGACTTGGGGCGAATCGATATCACAACTGAGATGTCGGAGTTGTTGTTTTGTCTTGCTCAAGCGACCTCGTGACGGCCATTTGACCGCTGTCTTTTATACTTCGCGACTATCTCAATACGAAGAAATACAACGCAAGGACTGCGTTCGACCCGACGTATCTCGTGATAGACATGCCCTCGTCTAAGTAATGCGATTGGAAGCAATGTTACGGGAACGTGAAGGAGGCGAAACCTCCGAATACGCCGGAGCCACAAGGGAAGCAGTAGATCTTTGCCTACTTGTGGATTCCGATCATGCCGGAGCTTCACGAACAGGTGAATTAGCTTCATCATCAACATGAATCAGCAGCCGCTGATTACGTGGTTCTTCTCAAGGAAACAGTCCACGATTGAGACTAGTGTCCTCGGGCCAAATTCGTGGCAATGAAGCAAGGCATGGGTACTCTTTGCAGTCTTCGCCACAGGCTCCGAATGATGGGTGTACAGCTATCCGGTCCCTCCTTCATTTGTTTGGGGACATGTGATACACAACACGCAACGACCCGAATCGACTTTGAAAAAGAAGTCCAATTCCGTACGTAATCATACAGTTCGCGAGGCGGTAGCTCTGGGTGAATGTCTGACTGACATGTGTCAATCCACGACAACCCCGCGGACATAAGTATGAAGTTTATCCCAGGTGGACAGAAGTATGATCACCTTGTGGGATTGATCTTCACGACCTTGCCGATCATCGTTGATAACCCCTCATTGAGGTTCGAAGGGTTCTACGGGTTACCTTGATCGTCTTTTGACGACTAAATATCACTTTGATCCGATGTTTCGTTTACATCTTGCTCGCTATATTACGACGAACTAAGCGACTCGCCCGACTTCGTCTGATTAGTTCGAGGGGACTGATTTATTGTATGCGTTGTACGGTACACGACTGTACAGTATGCGGTACAATAGCTCGATCTCACAACTTGACCTATCCCATGATCTATACCCGTTACTAGCATATCGTTGCACCGTCTCCCCTTAGCACGTCTACTTTTACTCAAAAGTTCAAAGATCGCAGTTGGCATTTGGCAGACGCCGACGGAAGGACAGGGACAAGAGCTACTGCCCCTCTGCCGTGGTTGGCGGAGTTTCATGGGGAACAACGATTCTTCCAATAAAAAACATTCCGTATCAATCGTACTTGTACTGTTGAAATGGTACTGGTGCAAATACTCCAGTAGCGGAACTGTCGACAATTAATGCTACATTACCAGTTCTGAATACACAGAGTCCTAGAGAGGTTAGGGCTGAAATATATCGAATGCTCGTCACTGTAGCGGCAACATAAGGTTGGATTGGATCTAAGTTACATGCCTGTGTGTGAGCCAAACAGTCTTGTCTCTTCTTACACAATTCCTCTAGTTACCACCCCTCACAGACGAAGGAGTTTTGGGAAAGAATCAAGGCGACAATCAATCCGTAAAGGCCAAGAGCCTCGGCGAAAATCAGAATCAAAATCATACCGACGAAAAGCTTCTCCTGTTGTCCAACAGCACGCACACCAGCATCTCCAACAATTCCAATAGCCATACCAGCAGCCAACCCACTCAAACCGCAGCAAAGACCGGCGGCCAAGTGAGCAAAGCCAGTGTAGAGACTGTATTGACTCAATCCATTCTGAGGAGCAACAATAGATCCCTGGATAATGACGGCAACAATCAATCCGTAGATACCCAACACTCCCGCCATGACAACAGGAATGATGTTACGCATGACCAGGCCAGGGTTCATCACTCCCATGCTTGAAATGCCCACACCAGACTTGGCAGTTCCGTAAGCGGCGCCTATGTTAGCAAAAACCAGAGCACTTGTCACTCCCATGAACCCGAAAAACGGCGCTGACGCCGGGCAAGTCTCCATCTCGACTGACATGATGCTTTAAGTGGTGCTGGGGAGCTTAACGAGAGGAGGACGGAGACAACTTGATTAGTGAACGTCATTGGACATGGAATGGCCTACAATGGGTCTAGTATCAACATCATGCACTCCTAGCCGTCTATTCCTGTCGCATCCCTGCGCAAACACTTTTCCAGAACGCCCGCCATGGTGAAGAAGAACGAAGTCATCCAACGTACCTGAAAGGAGAGTTTGAAGTGGTAGATGTGGTACGAGGCGCTGTTTCTAGTTTTGTTGTCCGCTCGATCAGGAGGGGCTTCGCGAGTTGGTGAAATGCTATATTCGTGTATTAATAACTACATTTGTTTTGTAGGATCATTGGAAAATAAACTGCGAAGGTATCTAAGTAATATAACGCTTAAATCGCCAGCCTCAGGCCGACCTTTTGTCCGTCTGGCTGTTCCAAAAATTCATCAATTGACGGAAGGTTGAGAAGGTCATTGTTGTGTTTGTCTGTCCACGATAGTTGTGTTGTACTCCTACGGAGTACAGGTTTAAACACAGTACCTGGACGGTCAAAATTACGACGAGTACCTGGACGGAATAAAATATTAGTGATTTCAAAGTATCCATCCAGTAAGATCGATGATGCACCTGAGTAAACATCGATAGTACGCCACGAACGATAGGGGGTTACTGTAGGACTTTTTTGTTGAAATGGTCGTGTTCAAAAGTTGGAACGAGAAAAAAATGGAGATTTTTCCGGGCTCACCTTAGTTTCAATTTCATAATTAAGCGCCTTATCACCGTAGCATGTCACGGAAAGGAAAGAAAGACTTCAGTGCTCTTGTGATCCCAGTGGTAAATGTTGGTAGACCGATGCTGCAGCAAATGCCTGACTCTGTTTTCCTATCGGTAAGTTTTTCATTTCTAGCGGCTACCGCAAAGTCGACATCGTCAAAGTAACTTATGAAAATTTTAGTTTGTTCGGGAATCAATTTTTTCATCCTACGGCTGTTTCCCTACAAACTACCTCATGCTACTAATTTAATCGCACGAAAATCAATAATTTTATTACGAAACCAGTCTGGCGGGCGGCCGTTGGCCGCGGTTGTTGCACGACGGTACCTGGTAGAGGAGGTCTGGTAAGATCTATACCTAGAGTACGGAGTACGACAGGTACGTACTACGTACTATTGATTCTGGACATGTAGTTTCCTACTGCAAATTTGTACCACTTTATTAGCATTGGAATCTGGAATTCAAAATACATTTTCCAGTATTTCTAGACAGATCGAACAAACTGGATATGGCATTAACGGAGTACTTGTACATAAAATTGTTGTCCGTTCTACACAACGATTCGTACCACGTTATACAATATACATTTCTGGACACAGTGTAAAAAAGTTTTCATGTAGATTTCTACTGAAAAATTTGTACCATGTACTTTTCTACCGCAAATGCTACGTCAGTACGTGGATTAAAAAATAAATATATACGATTACTTTTGAAAATACAGTAAGACAATATCTGAGTTATTTTATTATTATATAATTAATACAATATATTCACGTTGTGCAGATCAACTGCAATTCGAATGCCCTCGTTACAAATGTGTCACTTCTAAGGCAACATAATCGTAGCACATACGCCTGTGATGTATCTTTAACGTGCAAAAAACGTCGAACAAATATGAGATAATGGAAATGGACTCAATGCACTGCACTAGTGACTGAACTGTCCAGGTACTATGTCAAAAAAATTCGACTAATCATCTCTTAATCAATTATCTACCTTCAGTACCATATGAAGTGCTTAAAAGTATCCCCAAGGTGCTGTCTATGGTATCCAGCCTTCAGAATTGAAAAATGACGGCGCCATTATAGCGAATAATTTTTCTAGTCCAGGTACTATGTTTAAACTCGTACTCTGTTCTCTGTTACCAGTACTCTGGACTGTGGACTCTGGACTACAGTGTACAGTACCTTTGTCGTCCATTAATACAGTAGGTATCAGATACAAGTACTCGAGTACCCTTGCGTGCTGCCCGGGGCCCGTTGACCGTTGTATTCTCTGCACACTGCACTGTACTCTGAACTTGATAGGGTTCGGGTTAACAGAACCTGTCGACGCTTAGGTTGGCATAGGGTTCGGGATAAGAACCAGGACGTGACCGTTACGGGGCACGCCCCCAGTAGGTAAGTGTCTAGTACGACACTGACTAGTACTGCTTAATGTATCTGTGTACGGTACAGCAGTACAATGCTGTCTACCGCTACGGATAATGATACGTATACTATCTGTCGTTCTATCGCTACATAAATGTGCAAGAGACTGACTAGTTGAAATATCGCTTTTGTCATAGTGGGCACTGTCTTACTGTTTATCGTTATGTACGGTAACGATAGACTAAGACGTGCACGGACTATGGCTGGGCAGAGGAAGTGATGAGCAAAAAGTACTGCTGTACTGATTGCCCTGTTGTGTGCTGTCGTAATAGTGAGTACTGTCATACTGACTACTGATATTTGTACAGTATGGTGAGTTTGACAATTTGATGACCAGCAGTAAAAATTTGTCATGGTCAGTTTCATTCATGATGTGCAATATTCACAGTATGTGCAGAAAAAGGCAAGTGGCACTAAAAATGAATTATTTTGACAATTGTGAGAAGAGTGAGGAGCAACACGAGGCGAGAGGTCTGATCGATGGGGAGTGTTCCTTGGAACAATAAGGAACACTCCTTGTTTCGCGGAGACGTCGTTTCGTGTCGCGGCGTGGTCTTCGGTACACAAGGCGTTGAGCCTCGTTTGAAAATGAGTGTTCAATCTCATGGGATGAGATGAACATGAAATTAAAACGACGAGAGATTTGATTCCAGTCGTGCAGTGTCACACTGGTTACTGGAGCACGGATGCAATGTTTTACTGTGCACTCGGGCGACAGTAATTAGGGATCGGGATAGATGTAAAAATATGTATGGCGATATGGCGATACTGGAAGTCTGTCAGTACTATAGCTAGTAGTACAGTACTACCGGTAGTACTCAGATCCATGGACATGTACGTAGTACGTAGTACGTAGTATCCTGTTCTCTCGGAGTATGCATGTATGACATACTTGTGTCTTGTACCTTGTACACAGGTATTATACTGTAGGGTGGGATACTTGTACCGGATACGCACATACAGTATGTACTCACATGCCATATGTATGCCGTATGCCATGAACAGCACCTTCAAATTCGCCACGAGACGATCGCGAGTGTCTTACCTCTTACCCCAACCTCTACGGAATATGTGATCCGGAATACCGCTACAGTACGTGCTATGTAAACTGGATGAGGCTCTCTGAGTCATCTGTTGTGCTGCGTGTCCCCACTCCCCACTTACATTGTTCGAGCTCTCATTTCTCATTCCAGTATATTCACTTTCTGGTCGCATCTATCATGGCAGTTCCCTCGCGCAGCAGCGGCTTTAATAGCCTTTGCAGCCTCTTGGATCAGCCACCTGTTGTGTTACGACGAAATGAATCTTCCAACGAGTTATACTTTGATGAACTGACTCACGCGAACGGTACAAATGTAACAAGACAAAGACGCCTCCAAACAACGGCCACTCCGGCCATTTCCGCGAAGAACCGTCAGTTACAGCAAGTCGCTGCAGTTGTTCGGTCTTGTCCCTGCAGTTTGGATTTGAACAATCCATTTTTCTGCGAAATCAAGTACGATGTGTGTGAATTGACCAGGAATGGAAGTGTACTGTGCTGGAAATCATCAGTTAAACGATTCGTTGGCAATCTACTTCCGTTCATCATGTTTTGGATAGTATTCCTTCTTTTCATGATGGGAATTACTCACCGCGGTCGTCTCGCTCGCGCCTACCTCAAACGTGTCCTATGTCGGGACACTGTGGAGCAACAATTGGATCGGATGCGTCGCGACCAGCCAAATCGAGTTCACCAGCTTGTTCACGACTATGAACTTCGCATGTTCCGGACCCGACAGCGTATGGAGGCTAATGCAGCTCAACCGGGCGTCGTGGCGGCGGCGGCGTCCACAAGTGATGATGCTGATTCGCCGCCATTGGAATCTGGTCTTGCTCCTGGACAGCCATACTTGGTACTGCGGACTAAAGTGTTCACCACAAGTAAGGAAGGGACAACAGCGGATGTCGATGAAGATCAATCGTGTTCGATCTGTCTGGGGACTCTACAGGAGGGAATGCGAATTGGGTCTTTGATGTGTCATCATGAATTTCATGTTGATTGTCTCAAGACTTGGTTGCTCGGAAAAAATCACTGTCCCCTCTGCAATCAACAAGTTGCTGAGTTAAGAGTCAATGCCAATGAAACTCCTGCGCCTGCCGATGGTACTCCGTGAGAGCCTCGTGGGTTGCTTGTGATAAGTGTCTTCACCTAGCTTGCCCAAACTCATCTCCACTTTCCCCCTTCGGCACGGAAAGCCATTTGTACCTCTGGCTGTGTCGAATTGACTGCCCGTCATAAATCTCCCCTGAAACGTGGTTAATGGGTGATGGGTGTGAAAGGTGCACACATTCCCGCAACCGTAACGCCTACTTTTTTCATGGGACCTGGGACTGCTCGTTTCTTCGTATCTTGTGATAGGACCTTTGTTCGTCTATGACACTATGGCTGGACGAAGAAAAATATGCATAGTTCTTTGGGTAGACCATAGTAGCTCTGGTATGATATAATTTTAGTAAAGAATAAACCCACACTAGTTAAGTGGCGTCAAAACAGAAATTTGTGAAGGACTGCAAACTCACAAACATTCAACATCATTGTGATGCTTAAGCACTCATGACAAACTTGTGATCAAAGTCGAATGCGCAGCGGTGAGTCTTAAACTCACCAATCACCTTCGTAAGTGCCACGGGACCATGCATTTTGCCATGGTGTTGAGTCTGTTCATCCACCTGTTTGGTATCGATGGCATGATACGCCATCATGTATTGTTGTGCTCGTCTCGCAAACTTTCTTATTCTCACTGTTGTTATCACCTCCTCTGACAGACAATGGCGAACACTGGCTCTAAAGTTGTCGTTGCCTCGCTTCTGTTGGAGGGGGCTCATGTTTCGGTAAGCACCCTTGGTGCACGCCCAAACGTACTCGACACCCTCGCCGGCAAGCTCTGCATGGCACTTAGGTGTCACAAGAACTTTGACACCGAGACCTTTTGCAATATGCTGCATCATACCTTCTTCATTAAAGAAGTCAGTGGCTGCACATCCCCATGATATGTCGCAAGCTTGTGCTGTTGTCCACTGTACCGAGTTCGTCCTTTTTACCGGTAAGCAAATACTTATTCAAATTGGCGCCGTCAATCAAGCCACGCTCCCAAAGGATCTACAATAATCCTTTGGATTTTCCTTCCCATCCTTCCTTTACTTTGTCGACATTTTTTGATGTTGCAATTTGATGCTGCTGACACAATTCAACTAACTCCCGCTTGTTTTTTCCTTTTGTGGTTATTCCCCTAGCTTGCAGGTCAATGTCCAACTCGGTTTGATTGCGCTCAACAACAATCTCAACGTCCTTTTGGGTTGAAAGCCCATGTTGACTACAAAGATTCCGTAGCTGCGGTATGCTCTTTACGGTGAATCCTGAATCATCTACACAGTTCTCACGCAGCTGTAGTATCAGCTCTGGTCCCTTGAGCTGGATATGGGTAGTGTTCCCAAGGTGTTTGTCCAATCCTCCTTCTCGGCATCACACATCCAGAATGGCCCAGCGTCCGATGAAGAAAAGACGAGACATTGGGTATCTCCTGGTTCAACAATGCGAGGAAACGGTCCAAGGAATCCTTCTTCTTGTGTGATGGTTGTGTTTTGCATTGGTGCAGTCTTGCCACCAAAGGCTCGGTTCATTCGGTGTTCATTAAGTCCGTCTGGTCGTTGCTTTGCATGCCCAGACCTGTGGTCAAATAAGAACACGCAATCATACAAGGGAGCAATGCATGACCTTGAGAATGTCAACGGCGTCCTCGAATTGAAGCACCATATTGCTGTATGCCCAGTAGCCTTCTTTGTTCTCGTCGTATTCAAAAAACACGAGAAAGGGCGACTTGTCCAAGGTAAGTGGTCGTTTGTTGGGGCTGCCATAAATCTCAATTGCTGCTTCTTGATCTGCATATTGCTCACCGGCGCGCCGCAGATTTACCTGTGCTAGAATGTCAGAAGTGATCTCTCTGATCAGTCCATCATGCTCGCGACTGATGAATGTTGATATCATCATGCCAGTGCCCTCATCCTTCGGTAGTAGTGGTCGTTCTCCATTCGGACCAACCCACATCTTGTATAAGAATAGGAACTGCTTAAATATAGCTTCGTCTTGACCAAAGAATATCACAGTTTTAGAATCAATTGATTTGCGAACACTCAGGTTGCCTCCAAATGGAAGGAGAATTAGTCGCTCATCAAATGCGTACGAAGTGTCGATATGATATTCAACCATATTGACACCGTCGTCCGTGGTATAGTTGTAACCGCAATGAGGCGCAATCTTGTCTTCGGACAACAGGACATTTGACTCTTCAAGCGTCATTTGAAGCCAACGATGAGCACGTATTTCATATCCAAGGTATTTTTTTGTGAACGCAGGTCTGTATTTAAGTGTCACTGGTCGTTCATGACCATCAACGAAATAATGCTTCTCTCTTTTTTTGTATCGGAACCCGCAGGCATGCATCCACCTTGCGATTGTTGAGATGCTCATCGTAGATAGACCGTACAAATGTAAAAATGCGGTTCTTGTTGAAGGCATCACTAATACTGCCTTTGCTTACTGCTACTGTATTGTTGTTGTCCACAGCAGCAGTATCCTCCTCCTCGTGGCCATCGTCGTCTAATAAACAACCACGTTTGATGCACATATTCAAGCATCATTTCAACCCGAAGGTCCTTAATGTTTGCAATGGCATACTTTTTAAAGGCATCCATTGCTAGATACATACTCTATATCGTCGCAAGGAAAAAACATCCGATTCGGAGTAATGGCCTTTTGCTTCGGAAGAAGAAGAACACCCTGCATCAATCACATTCTTCCAATTCATTGAAGAGCAATTGACGGACTCCAAAATCTCGATCCGCTCCAAAACAATTGCTTTCACGTCACAATTGCTGTCATACAGAAGTTTGCATGGTGCAAAGAGCTTTCGGGCGTCACCAGACTCCCACCAACCATCAGAACATCTCACTTCTATAATGATATCATCAGCAGCGGTAGAAGCAACTGATACAACTGCTTCATTTTCACTTGGTCCGCACTCATCAGTATCCAACAACCCTTGTGTCGTTTCGGCTGTCGCTCATCCTGTAGTAAGCACCGAGTGCTGTTACTACGTGATAGCAGTCTTGTTAAGACCGAATCTTGCTCCCAGACTGATGCATATTTCTGTGAAGGTGCTCCCACTTTTGTTGTCACCCAGAAGAAGTATCATCGAGTCCGATGTTGGAGTGTGAATCTGTAGATTTGTAGCGGCAACACAAGGCCAGAAATTTCCATTGTATTGGGTTCAGAGTTAACTGATGGCAACAACTTGTTGATCACTCTCATCATGGTCGTCAAGGTGAAGGCAATCTCATCACCAATGTTGCACTTCATGTGCATGTATAGTCGGAGTTGTTCCGCAGGCAGCCATCTGTCGTGAAGTTGTATGTCACCAAAAACAGTCCTCGCACATGATAAAATAAATGTTTGCCGCGTGCACAGATGTTGTTACAGCTCATAATGATGTTGACAGAGCTTTTGAGCTATCTGTGCACGCGGGAGACGCAATGCAGCACGAGAGAAAGGGTAATCAATGTCGACGGCAAAGAAGCATGGCAATCAACGAGTTAACAGTTCTTGTGTTGGCTGCAATCTAAATTTATAGCATAGTACCAGACCTACGGGAGGTACCCAAAGTTCTCAAAATTTGCATCCAGCCACATGCATATGCATATATATGCATTATGACACCTTGACGCAATCAGTTCTCAGAAACTCAGAGTAGTGTACAGTACCAGGTACTGTCGTACGCGGCAAGGTCGGAGACGGGTCCGACTAGGTTTCACTCTTTTGACGTCAGCGCCCACGTCACAGTACTAATGTCTGCACTTTCAATGTACTGACATACAGTACTACAGTAAGACAGTAATATACTGAGAGCATCTTGATTGGCAAGCGCTGACGTCAAGAAAGAGTGAAACCTAATCGTTATCAATTTTTCCGGCTGGAGTTCGACTCGATCATACTACAAGTACCAAGTAAAAGTAGCTATGATAACATTGACAGGATCGATCGAACTTACAAAGATTAGATTAAAAGAATTATATGTCTATACCATGCATTCAGTTCGGATTGCTCACTGATAGATGATGGAACGTGCAATCGTATGAAGACACTGACATTCGTAATGCGAATACGACAGTACGGTAAGACCGTATCATACCATAATTTATTTGGTCCCCTCGAATTGGGTACAATGAGCCTCATGAACTCAATTCGACAGTAAGTCTCAATACGTCCATTCACCAAACAAAAAGTCACGTTTCGCAACAGGAAGTCGTTTAGTAAGACAGTCAGCCAAATTGTACTCCGAACGGATATGAGTAACTGAGATATACCTGCAGCAACTGACCATCGGCAAAAATGATATGCCACGGAGGAATGCTTCTTGTTTAACGTAGATTCCACATTTGAAGTATTTTTAACGACACTCTCATTGTCGCAGAATACGTGTGTTGGCTCGCCTTTAGGTAGAGGAACGCCGAAACAACGTAACTTAAATCGCAAATGTTCGATTGCCTCTAAACAAATCTTCATTGCAATGAACTCCGCCGAAAAAGCACTTGTCTCCGCTGTCTGTTGTTTCTTGCTATACCATACAATTGGAGCGCGATTAAGAAAAAGGATAAAACCCGTATGTGAACAACGTCGTGTCACCTTGTTGGTCCCATGAGAAGCGTCAACGTATGCCGTCGTAGTCACACTGCGTCCGCGAGGAATGGGCATGCGATGGGGCATTGCCTCCTCGGCATCCCTATAAATTTCCGCAAAGTCATCCTTGTTCGTTCGGAATTCTCCATAATCGATCATCGGCAGCTCGGGAGATAGATACAATGTGACCTTTTTGTGTCGATGCAAATATCCAAAAATATGTAGTAGCTGCTCCAAGTGTCCTTCACGCGGGTTGGCTTGGTACTGTGACAATAACGAAACTTCCAAGAGGATGTCGACGCGTCCAATTTCCGTTGCCCATCGGAGAACACCAATTAATTCTTGGAAAAACGTAGTGTCCTTCTCATTCAATTCTTCAGTAAAGAAGTCCAATTCCGGAACATACGATGCTGACATCGGAGTCTCTACGTGCTTCGTAGGTAGCTTACGTATCTTTGATCGCTTCTTGGACGTTCTGGATGGCTGCTTTGACATAATTGTGGCTCGATACCGTCCAACATTTGATGTTATTAATGGACTTCTCTTGTAGTTTGGCTCCGAGATAAAACTCCGGAAGCTCAATCTTATCGTTCTTAAATTTGAACGTGGACTGGACGTCCTTGAGAATGGCGGCGGCATCGCTAGAGATTGCCAATATATCATCGACATACATGAGTACATACTCATAATACTGTTCCCCATCGTACTTAGTCGCAGCCCTTAACCGTACATCAGGATCAGCCAAGGAAGATTGAAATCCAAGATCGACAAGCTTCTCTGCCATATAAGAACGGAAGCTGAAGCTCGCTGACTTCAACCCGTAGAGTGCCTTAACCACCAGGAATGTCTTTCCTTCATCAGGTCCAAACTCGGGTCCGGCGATCATCCAGCATTTTCTTTGTTGGGTGCTGTTAAAAACGCGTTCTGCACGTCAGCTCCTAGAACATTCAGATCATTCAGGGCAGCAATTGTCAACAAGATGCGAACAGAATCTCGGGATACTACCGTACTATACGTTACCGACGCAGGTGCTCCCGTCTTGTGTCCATCTGCACAGTACCTTGCCTTGCGCCTGAAATTTTCTCCAAGTTTCACATCAAAGACCAAATGTCCTGTTATCTGTGTGTATCCGATTAGAGTACTCGGGTCGCCATCAAACTCTTCAAATGCGACGCGCACGTTACTCATTTCTAATTTTACCGCGTCCATCCAAAGGGTATTCCCGTTCTCTTTATTGATCTCTATCGCCTCCTTGATATTCTTTGGTACACGCACGCCGTATTTGTGCGTACGTGACCAGTACTTCGATTTCGCTTTCACTTTCTGGAGTATACGTTTCTGTTTCTTTAACACGTAGGAGACCCACCACGCGAATGCAGGTTCATCATCAATTCCGTGTTCAACCGCATACAGGGCCAACTTGACGGGATAAGATTCTTTGAAGTCTTTCAGAGCATCCAAGTCTGTGGATCCGTCTTTCCACTGAATTAATGATTCCCAGCCTCGGGTTGTCTGTTTCTGACGCTTGACTCCGTAATGATTGACATATGTCCCCTGACTCTTCGGGATGGCCTCCGAAGTGGTACGATGATCCAGTATTTCCTCCAATATCATTTGTCGGCGACCCTCATCGTCCACCTGTGCAATGAGATTCTCTGCAATGATATTTGCAGTGAGCTCCTCGACATGTCCATTAATGAATTCAACCTCCTATGCTCGGGAATCGAGTAATGGGTTGACGTTCGCCGTACCAACGGGATTTCCTTCGTCATCCCTAAGACGCTTAATCACCTCCGCATGCACCATCATACAGTCATCACCTCTAGGGAGAGCCAATTCCATGCCAACATACTGATCGCTTTCAACTTCCACTAGTCCTTTGTTGTCGTCAATCTCGTCTTCAGCATGCGGGAGCATTGCATCGTCATCAATCACCCTTGTGAACTCACTAAAGAAGGTTTCATCTTCATTTTCGTGATCGATGATCTTACTTGAGTCAACACCTCGAATTGCATTTGCGATGTCTGATGACCGAGCTTCAAAAGTAGATTTCACTTTCTCTTCGTATTCGTTCATTTGTTGCTTCATTTCATCTGTGGAACGCTCATCGTTCGTCAATCTCTGGACGGTAGTGGCCGAAACTGGGATTGCGCTGTCGGGTAGAATCCAATCGGACATCAAACGTCCAACCCGGTGAGATACACTGAGCCAACGCCCAAGTTGGACTTCACCAATGCCGGCATTGCTGCGGAAAGTAACCCAGTCATAGAATTCAAAATCAAGGTACTCCGAAATATCCGGTGTCTTGCCGGTAATTATCTCTAAAGGTGTCCTACCCTCGGCATACTTGGAGAAGTTGGCACATAAATTCTGAGTCTTGCAGACCCAAACAAATCCGTAGTGCCATAATCTTGGTGGTACCTTTTTCTTCAACATAATCCGGTACCATCTCTTTTTGATCTTGTGGATACTCTGCTCTGCCGGATTTTCATTGGGTCGTCTCGGACCTGACACATGGTATTTGATTTTGTAACGTCTAATAGCATCCATGAACCGCGTTTTTGGTCCAGTTTGCACGGAAGCACCGTCAAAAGTCAACTGAGCCGCCGGTACTCCAAAATCACTGATGAATTGAGTAAGTGAATCTCCAACATGGTTGCCGTCAACCTTCATCATAGGGTAGGCAACTTTGAATCCACATTTGTGTGAGTAAACCTGGCAACCAACATTACCACGAAGGGACTTGAGCTTCCCGTATGCTGTGTCAGTGGCAAATTTGCCAGAAAGCCGTTTCACTTTGAACACGCGATCTGCTCGGTTGCGTCTACCAATGGGCAGTATTGCCGATCGCACTCCGCGCTGAGTAGTAACTCTAAGAGTACGTTGCGCTCGTTTAGGTCCAATGCCGAACCGGTCAGCTAACAATTCCGCCGAAACCTTGACGTGTCGTTCGGTGCTTACAAAGGTTCGACGAGATGGGATGTCTTGATGTTCATGCGCTGTTGCATCGACTTCAGAGGCTTGTCGCATTCGCTTTGACAATAGTTCACCAACCTGTGCAAGTGATGGATCAACCGAGTGCAAAAGGGCATCGTTCGACGTTGCTTCTAAGTACGAGTTTAAACCATATAGATGGACGACCGAAATTCGAGTAATACTAAAAAATCTTCTGTTTTCCTTCAAACTTTACCAAAGCATGCAGAACGTTCCCAGACACAGTCTGAATCAAGAATATCTGAAAAAGGTGTGATATTGAGGAAGTTCTGTCCATTCGACTGTTTTGGGTACCCGGAGGTTCTAAACCATATAAATGGACGACCGTGCATGTAACACGATACACGAGCGAAACTAATCCTGACAACAATGCAAGCAGTAAAGAAAGTGACATAGTTGTACAACAAGATGGAGTATTTTAGTCCAAGCACTTGCAACACCACTAGATCTATGGTATTAAGAAGTGTCGACATTCAAATGGGAGGTGTAGACGGAATGTATGTTGTCCAGTCTCTCTCCAGTGTTGCAAGTTTCGCAATGATGACATCTCTGGTCTTCAAGTCGCGCATGAGTCCTGGCACCTTCGCCTCTGGTAGGACCCACCTCACAATGTTGCCCCAATCTTTATTGGTCAATGTGCTGCTACCCTGTGTTCTATACTTAGCGAGCGCAAGCTGCGCATTCTCCAACAACTTTGCCTGTCGACCCAATCTATTCTGATTTACCAACGAATTCTTCGCCTCATCAATTGCAATCAGTTCACGCTGTGCTCGAAATGCTACACGAGAGTTGCCGACCCTCGTTCCACAATGCTTCCACAACAAGCCTGCAGTTAAGCCCCCCCTCTCAGCAACCAGTCTGCGAACTTGTTCGTCTTCATCGACAGCCCTGTTCAAGCGCTGGGCAACCGGAATCTCAGAGTCGAAGATGCCCGGATTGATGCCCACTTTCTCCGCCTGTGCCACAACCTCAGAATAGGACACTTGCAGATTCTCCAAGTCTTCGTTAACATTTGCTTGCCCAAGCTCGTGGCGAACCTTCTTATCAGATGCACAGTTCCGAGTAAATGGTACAAATCCAATCTTGGTCCATGCCTTCAAAATCTTCTCTTTGGTGAAGCTCTTATCGAAAGGTTTCATGGAGAGCTCATCATTCTCGTTTCCATTGACAATGGTGGCTAGGTCGTCGAATCCGAGTGACAGGATAGACGATGCTCCTTGAGCTGCGCCCGTTGCTCGCCGCATTCCTCGATCCTTGATCTTCTCGATCAGAATGGATTCGCTGCGAGCATATGTCGCGGACTTGAAGGGCCCATAAAGGGCATCCATTTCTTGGTGGACACTTGTTGAATTAGGCAGGCCCGACAGGATGATGAGTCCCATCTCAAAGTACTCAGCTCGCTTCGATATGCTATGAAGCGAGCCGACTATACGACCTGGACCAGAATCCACCTTGAGCACAACAGGACCAGAGAGAAGCTTTCCTGATGGGATGAGAGAACGTGTGAGTTTCAAAATTGACGGCTGTTCAATCACTCGATAGCAACAAACGTACCAGTTGCTGCACCAAAGGATGCATGCTTCGAAATATTAGGAAAGAGCGGCAATAAAACATCGTCAATGTAACTATTAAAAAGGGAATCGTCCATTGATCCTTTCGTTCTCACTGCATAGAAGCTAGATGATTCGACAATCGATGGGCAGCCAAATCTTCCAGTGACAGTTGGCAGACCATCAAGCCATTGCATCTTCACGCGAAAATTGTCCTCAATCTTTGCCCCAGAGTCAAAGATATACATCGGCGGAATACTTTCGCCTGCTGCACTCGTTGCATACACACCAGTCACATGACGAGATGATTTCACACCTCTCTTACATCCACGCTGGAATCGGGGATTGTGATACATAACCGAACGTGGCCCTCCGCGATCTCCTGGCACCGAAAGGTCATGATGCGTCTCGTCCATATTGAGGATTCGACGCTTCACTTCGTCGGAGCGAAAGTCCAATTCGGAAACAAGAGTTCCATCGGCACCTCTTACCTCTTGGTCAATACAAAGGCCAGTTGCAATCAGATCAAGCTTTGCATCGTCAAACCATTGCTGAAGGTTCTGATGAGTAGTCCATTGCACCCGAGCGTCGTCAACACTCAATTTGTTAGCAGCCTGAAGCTTATCAGGGAATTCACGTCGTACCCTCCTCCACACAGATTCCACAGTGAACTGACCTTCGAATTCGGTACCGATGGTGGCAGCACCAATCAGCCTTTTAATATCACGACCTCTGAGTTCACCGGAAGCACTCACCTGACAACTTCGGCATGCACACCACAAACCTCCACTAATTCTTTTGGAATTCTTGCATTCGGTCCTTTCTTTTTTGGGCTCTTACCTGCATTTCCAGATGCAATAGCACTGTACACTGTACTCTTCACAAGCTTCTTTGTTTCATTGGTGAAACCATGCTTGTTATTCAGTCGAACAATTGTTTCGTTGGCTGTCTCACCTCTGCTGATGGGATCAACCGCAAGTATTGTCGTTGCCTCCTTGAAAGCCGTTGAGTATCGTTTCCTCTCTGCATCTTGTTTTGTTTTGGCATGTAGGCGTGCTATGCTTGCCTGACGCGGAGATCTTCTGGTGGACTTCCTCTTCCAGCACTCAGAACTGTTGGTAGTGCTTGTGCTCTTCGATTCATTGGTTGCCATTGTGAGCGGTGATGTCTCCGTGAGTAACGTGGAATCTTCCTCGTTACGACCTTCTCTGTTTGTACTGATGGCGCTTGGAACAACCATGCCTCCTCTACTCCTCCTCCTTTCTCTTTCAAGCGAAACGAAGTACTGAAGGCGTTGCTTGGTCAGAGACCCTTGCAAACAAAGAGCATTGATTGCCAAATGGTATTTCAATCCATTATCGAGTACCTGCGAAAAATTTAGCAGTACAAAATGTGAGTACAGAAAGATTTTACAAATCGCAAATCTCGTGTCAAACTCAGATCGATTTTGCAATCAAAATGGTGAACTTCGAAGACCCTTTTCTCAATAAGGACGTACCAGTTTGACAGCATCATGAGTGGTGTACTCTGTTGAAGGCCTCCCTGCTTTCTTTTGTTTCCCCGTGTCAACAAGATTCGGGCATGCCTTCCTTTTCGTTGGCATACTAATAGAATGAGCAATTGTTGTCAGGTTTTCTGACGTGCGTTGACAGATTTTTATGACATCTGCTGTTCAATGTGACTCTTGAGCTGCGCCAGCATTTCAAAAAGAACCTACAGTACCCCCTACGGAAATAGAGCGTAGAAAAGATCTCAAGGGGTGCAAATGATTCATCTTAGTTGACGAATACCTCAATAATGGATCATTATAATAGTGTCTAGCTACTACCTGACAACAATTGCGTCCATCTATATGGTTTAAACCTGTACTCCGTAATATGAGGATATGAAGGAGCCACAAACGGTAAATGTCTTTGCCATGGCATAAGAGTTCCGCCTTGATTCAATTCTTGCACCATCGAAAGGTTGGTGGGATCCCAAGGAGAAGGGCTGGTCAGCTGGACGTGAGCACAATCCTGTAGTTCTTGGGCAGTAGGGATGCGTGTGCGAAAATGGATCTTGGTGCCCGCAGTGTGCAGGGTGATAAATAGGTCATCATCAACTTCGATACCTAAATTATGGGTTGCATCATAAGGGTTATCCCATAAAGGAATGCCATAAGCACGTACTTGATTGGGATTAATCAGTGAGTGGTCAAGGGCGGCGCCGTAATAGAGGGATTCATGAAATACTAAAATGAAGGTGTCGCCGGTCACAGGATCGTCATAAGCCATGGCGCCTGAAACAATAGGGACATTCTCAATAGCAGGCTTAATGGAGGAATCGTATGCATACACGTCTGCTGTCCGGTAAGTAGCATGCAAAACAATGAAATTCATGCCGAGACAACACGTATCCGCATTTGAATCACATTCGTTGTAAGCTGCCGTATTGGGTGGTGGATCATCAAACGCTGATCGAAGCAATGGCATTGCGGATGCAACGTGTCGGCATGACGTAAGGGCAGCAATGCGCCTACTGTTCTGTCGGTTTTGGGCTTGTTCATTCCGCCCACCCATGACAGATTGGCCCGTTGTAACTTGACTAACATGGGTGCGTTGAGAGACTGAGGCGGCATCGGTAGGTAACGAGACTTGCATCGGGATGTCGGAAGCTTGTGTCCTAAGCTCTTGAAGTTCATTCCGATTGCGACGTTGCTCATTGTAAGCTGCACGTTCTCGGCGAAGTGCCTCTTTGTCCTCTGCCTTGAACTTCATGTAGATATGGCGAGGAAAACTGAAAGAGGCATGGTACTCAATTTGAGACCCATCGGTGAGCGTGATAATACGACTGTCGTTACGTGTCTTCTGCACATTACCACGTCCACTGCGGCCTGAGCCTCGCCCACCTCTTCCACCGCGCCCATACCCTTCACGGCCGGTGTGTCCCCTTGCACCACGTCCGGCACTCGTCTCGTTAATATTGCGCCTAACTCGGTTTTGAGCCACTCCCATCTGGGGGGGGGGGGGTGCTTTTGATTGACCATATTGCAAAAAAGCGAAAGTGCCTGTTCATACGTCATAGTCATCGGCGTACGTGACAATTCGATTTCCATCTGGGCTTTGGTTGGCGTGAGAAAGTCTGCTTTGATTTTGTCGATTAGCAATCGAATCTTCATTGAGTTCGAGTGGACGATCCGGCCCTCTCGTTTAACGTATGCATTGAACGCACGAGTCAAACGTTTCTCGAACTCAGACCACCACATGTGGGGAGGTTGCTCACCGGAATAGAAGAGACTTTTAATTACCTCGTCTGCCTCTCGAATGTCTATGGCATGAATGCCAACTCCCTCATAATGCTCAACTAGGCGGCGAAATGCTTCACGTCCATCATTAGGTCTCTGAAGGCCTTGGATCTTTGCTTCGGCAGTGTTGTTACCTGCAACAAAGTTCACCAAAAAGGTGTGGACTTGTGCCGTGTCAATTGCAAATGAGTCACCAGTCAGAGGGGCCTTAGCGACATAATCATCGAGGAAATCATCATGCAATTCGACTATGGGCTCGTCCGAGTCACGGCAAACGTACTTCAATGGAACGCCGTCGCGGCCAGGAATGGATCGTATATAATTCAAAAAGGTTGGTTTCCAGTCCTCCCATTTTGTGCCTTCTTTGAACCTCTCAGGCTTTGCAGCCTCAGCAAGAGTCTTCGAGTCAACCTTGAACTTCTCATGAGTCGTATGGTAACGACGAATAAGGTCAGTAACCTGCTCAATCGGAAATGCAATGTCCCTCGGGTCACGGCCAAGACAAATTTTGTCACGTGCCCACTGCACAAAAGCTTTGATTTTTTTCGGATGCCAGGTTTCAGACAAATCTGACCCTGGACTGCGGTGAGATCAAAATAGGTCTTGAAGTGTTCTTCAAGTTCTTTAAAGGTGATGTCCATGCAAGACGTAAAGGTATCATCAAAGATGTCACCAGCGATACGTTGGGCTTGCGTCTGTTCCATAAACAAGACCTCATTGTTTACACCGCACGCGATCAACGCGTCAACGACAGTAAATGCTCCTTCCATTTGTCTGTAAGTTGAATGAGATCTGTCTTGTGAGCATATTGCATTCGTACCACTACTATGGTGGCCATTTATATGTGACCAAAGTTCAACATATGAATCGCATGACCGAAGTCAGGGAACACATGACCAAAGTCAGTATACGGAGGGTGACCTAGTCGAAACTAGTCATTTCCTCTTCCTTCTTGCTCCATTCCTTCGTACCCTCCATCCGTGGGCCTAGGAGCACTGAAGCTTTGGGTCTGATAAACCAAGTAAAAGTAGCTATGATAACATCGACAGGATCGATCGAACTTACAAAGATTAGATTAAAAGAATTATATGTCTATACCATGCATTCAGTTCGGATTGCTCACGGATAGATGATGGAACGTGCAATCGTATGAAGACCCTGACATTCGTAATGCGAATACGACAGTACGGTAAGACCGTATCATACCATAATTTATTTGGTACTGTACTCTCTATCATTTAAAAGAGTCGAAGGCAATCATGAATGTCACCAATTCGAGAACTCAATCGTTATCGATTTTTCCAGCTGGAGTTCGACTCGATCATACTACAAGTACTGTACTATCATCATTTAAAAGAGTCGAAGGCAATCATGAATGTCACCAATTCGAGAACTCCAGATGTCGCCCGTATTTGAACATTTATTCTTATTTGAAGCCGGACTTCGTCGTCGAGAGTCACATACGGTGTGATTCGGCAATCAGATTCGCACGCATAGCTCAACTTGAACTTGTTCCCTATTTTCCGATTTTGACGACAAAATTCGTTATGAACAGTTGTCCAACCGATGTGTCCGACGATTTTTTCGCGTTACTTTTGAGCGAAATGAGATCTCACGAAGTCAAGACCGCAGACAGTACTCGTAGCTGAGATTGATCACAACGTTCGAAGATGTACATCAATCATGCCAACGCCAACCAGCAGAAGTTCATTCGGGCATTGCAGCCTTGCAGATCAGCCGACTCTTGTGATGATGCGAGATGAATTCACCAACAAATTGTACATGAAGCCGGTCGATGAGTCGGTGAATCCGGATCTTGATGGCAAAAGACACCTCCGAACAACTACCACTTCATCCCATCCCCACCAGGATCGTCGTCAGCAGCAAGTCGCTCCTTTAGTTCGATTGTGCCCTTGCAGTCTGGAGTTGACGAGCAGTCCGCTTTATTGCCCAATAGAAGATGACGTTTGTGGAACGAGTAGGGCCGGTGTGCTCGTTTGTTGGAAATCTTCCGGGAAACGAATGATAGGCAGTTTTGCTCCTTTCATCTTCATGTGGATTCCCATCGTGTTCTTGATCATGGCTGTGACGTTTCGAGGTCGCCTTGCCCGATCCTACGTTAGGCGTATCGTCTGTCGAGATCGCGCAGAAGAACAGCTGGATAGCATGCTGCGCGATCACCCGGATCGTGTCCATAACATTATACAAAGGTATGAAAGGCGCATGGCCCGCCGTGCTCGAAGATCCCGCACGGAGCAGGAGGAAGGACAAGATGACTCGGCGACAGTTGAAGATGACGATGCGTCAGTGGATGAAGCGAAGCAGGCAATGAAGTTAATGCCGCATCTAGTGTTGAAGACCAAAACACTTTCTGCGAGGAGTTCGGGTACGGAGGAAGAGGAAGAAGAAGAGCTGACATGTTCAATTTGTTTGGGGACTTTGCAGGAAGGAACGCGAATCGGGTCCCTGGTATGCCATCACGAGTTTCATGTTGATTGCCTCAAGACTTGGTTGAAACGAAAGAATCATTGTCCCTTATGCAATGGGCAGGGTGCTGAATTGAGAGTCACAGAGAACGGTAGTACTGCTGCTCTCGATGCCGAGCCCTAGGCTGTTAATGGCGATCCTGACGAGAATCGCCTTCGGTAACTCGACTTCGTCGATTTTGGTTTAGCGTGAAGAGGAGGAAGAAGAGCAAACATATTCAATTTGTTTGGGGGGTTTGCAGGTAGGAATGCGAATCGGATCCCTTGCATGCCATCATGAGTGTCATGTCGATTGCCTCAAGAAGTGGCTGAAACAATACAATCACTGTCCCTTGTGCAATGGAGAGGGCGCTGAATTAAGAGAGGTGGAGAACTGAAGCTGAACTACGGCTTCTGGTTGAGGAACGCCTTCGGGAACACCGCTTCTTCATTGTCCCTCATGGCCCCTCATTCCCTCTCAGAAAAACCAAGGTTGTTACGTATAGAGACGGTTGGGTTTCTCTCCTACAGGGCTACTCCAATACAACGCAAACTTTGTGACGAACGTATTTTGCGGTCTTGCAAACTATACTGACAGAAACTACGTAACTCACGTTCAATCGCCAGAAATTGTTGTGTACCCTTTTCGTTTTCTCCCCAAAGTCTATACCAAATAAGCGACTTTCATTCCGAGTCAAGACTTTAGGCTCGTCTCATTTCCCAAATGAACTTGTGGGGCAATACCCGGTCATCTGATTCCTGCTGAGTTGTGTTAACCAAAGGGCAACATCCATCACTGTTACTCCGTAGCGTGTCAAATTGTGTCGATTCATGTACATCTAGTACACCAACGTATTCAATAGTTCATGATCGTCCCCGACCCTGTTTAAGAATTTGTTTGCGTTAGACCCACTACGGTGAACATTTGGAATAATAGTATAATCACCAACTCTCTAGGGTTGCAATGCTCTACTCTCGGGGTCTTGAATGGTGGACAGTCCTTGCCGAAAAAATCGACTCGTGGCACAAAGTGATAAGCCCCATCTGGTTGCTGGTTGGTAGGACTTGTATACCGCACGTACCTGTACTTGTCCCTGCCAGTCAATGGCAAAGACACACTGCTATTGTTCTCTCTGGAAGAAACATTGAGGTTTGTATGCGTTAGACCCACTAGGATGATTCAGGATGGTATACAATGTCATCCACTCTCGAGGGTTGCGGTACGACAATGATAAGTTGGACAAAGTGCCAAGATTTCAGAACGAAATCCATGGCGTGCGTCCCATTGCGATACTCTACCACAAATGTAACAGACCACAATCGATGGGGTAGCGAACGAATCCTGACTAATTTGTGGGAGGCATATTGTTTTTGTTTTTGAAAATCGGGAAACCAGAAATTGTTGGTATTGTTGCTCAGAGAGAGCTCAGCGGAACTTACCAGTAATAAACCAAAAACAATGGCCCCAACTCGAGTACTTTTGATTGGCAGTTCGCACCTTCACAATCTTTGAATCCGAATCTAAAGTCAGTTTGATCAAAGTGTGAGTGTGCGAACGCTTGTGACTCTTTCCTTGATGGTCGGCAGGGATAGAGTGTCTGGGAACAAGGTATTATTGCGACGCTTGCATGGAAATCTGATTCATTGATTTGCACATGATACAAACGCACCGGTACAAGATCAGATTAAAGTTGAAAGCTGTTGAGCCGCGAGCCGCAAGGTCAATGCACGATCAGTGCGAACGACGTACAAAGAACGCCGAATTCATGCAGGGGTTGAGAGAGCGCGATGGTCACTGCTCAGTATGGCATTTTCAGGTGTACTCTAGCTAGTAGTAGGCACTTGTAGCATATAAGCATATCAGTCATCATGGCTTTTTTTGTTCAGTTCATCGATCTCTCGATGTAACCATCTCAACGATACCATGATGCATTCGGGGGATGTTATGAAAAACTACAGAAGCTGTGACAGGACGACAGGACCAGAAATCAATGGTTGTTGAAAATGGGGTGTTGAACATTGGTTATCCTGAACCTTATCAATTTTATATCTCAGCCGAAACAAGGGAACAATGCTGCTCCTGTGCTCCGCCGATATCGGAGTTTTGGTTCATATACCAGATGATTCTACGGGAAGTGCCGTACACATATTCGCAGACAAACTTTCCGGATCCTGCAGGCATCCCCAACATACCATTTTGCACCGCACACAATAATTGTTTCAGGTAAGCAACGGCGGCAGTCGGCACCGACGATTCAATTGTTGCATTTATCGTGACTACCGAGTAGATAGGTGGGAAGGCATCCTGTCATGAGGGAATATGTCAAGTTGAAATGATGCTCATTTGTGAGGAAAGGGTTGGTTGCAATCGGTCAGGAACATATTGAATCGCTACCACTTGGTTTTGCTATTCTTTTCTATCTTGAACCCCCTAAGGCACAGCGTTGGTTGTCCTTGGGTGCTGTGGTGTTTTGATGATCTCTATGAATAGAGACCGCGATGCAAGGAGAGCTGTGGTGGTCGCCATTGTTACCTGACGTTACGGTCGATGAAGTCGTGTTCGATCGTTTTATATATACATATTCGTGTCTTTTCCCTATATATCCGGCCGGCTCGTTTTGTATGCGAATTGTACAAAGAATCTTCTACACACGAACACCGACCCATGTGTCTCACTTCATTGTTTCTTGCTGCAGTCACTTCTCGTATTTTCAAGTAAGCAAGATGACTTCGTTCTTCTCCACCATGGCGGCCTTTCTGGAAAGTGTTTGCGCAGGGATGCGACAGGAATAGACGACAAGGATTGTATGATGTTGATACGAGAACCGTTGACAACTGTGTGCTCTGTCCTGTCCAATGACGTTAACTAACGCTGTTGCCTCCGTCCTCCTCTCGTTTAGATCCCCAGCACCACTTAAAGCATCATGTCAGTCGAGATGGAGACTTGCCCGGCGTCAGCGCCGTTTTTCGGGTTCATGGGAGTGACAAGCGCTCTTGTTTTTGCAAACGTAGGCGCCGCTTACGGAACTGCCAAGTCTGGTGTGGGCATTTCAAGCATGGGAGTGATGAACCCTGGCCTCGTCATGCGTAACATCATTCCTGTTGTCATGGCGGGAGTGTTGGGTATCTACGGATTGATTGTTGCCGTCATTATTCAGGGATCTATTGTTGCTCCTCAGAATGGATTGAGTCAATACAGTCTCTACACTGGCTTTGCTCACTTGGCCGCCGGTCTTTGCTGCGGTTTGAGTGGGTTGGCTGCTGGTATGGCTATTGGAATTGTTGGAGATGCTGGTGTGCGTGCTGTTGGACAACAGGAGAAGCTTTTCGTCGGTATGATTTTGATTCTGATTTTCGCCGAGGCTCTTGGCCTTTACGGATTGATTGTTGCCTTGATTCTTTCCCAAAACTCCTTCGTCTGTGAGGGTGGTAACTAAGTGATTCTCAGCAATTACCGATATAGTGGTCCTGTCGAAAATAGCAATGCGAAGGACAGCGTCTGGCTGCCTCTAATAGAATATTTCTTCTTTGTCTTCTTGGTACACCCATTTTAGTATAGCCTTGCATTCATACTACTATAATGCGGACAGTTCTACTCGATCAACTCCGAAGTATTGGGAAGTCTGTGTAGGTAGACCCTTGCAATCGGTCTAGAGGAACAATACTTGATACGGGATGGAGGGATCAAATGCGATGAGGAGGAAAAGCATCTCGGGAATTTGCTGATGTAGCAAGTGAAGCCTTTTGATTACATTTACTTGTAATAGTTGTGTTACTGAACAAGTTGATAGACCATAAGGTGCTTTGCTGATTGAAGGAGAGTGAATGAGCATGAGACTTGATGATCTTGGTCAAGACTGGGAGATCAGGAAGGCCGCTATGAAGCGTGGTCGGCGTGAAAAAGTCAGCTATACGGCCAGATCATTCCACACTGACAACAACGGATTCACTAATTTACTTGAGTGCCTTCTTGAGGGTCTCGAGAATACTGTTGGTTGCTATGGCATTGTCACAGCAAACAGTCAGACTACCTGACCCATTCTCATCACACTCCACCACGATGAACAGTTTGTCGGTACTCGCGGGAAGTTGACCAACAAATCGCAATCGTCGTTTCGCTTGACAAGTCTCTTTCTTGTCCAGCGGCAGGAGTGCGATATGTTTGAGAAGGATACTGTCCAGCGTGACAACCTGATTGGCCGGAATCGCAAAATTGGAAACAACACGTTGAAAACCTTGCATGCGGTTCATGTTGTCACTGAAGACGTTCCCAGTGATCACTAACGGTTGGACCAGTTCAGTCAACGACGGTCGCAAATCCAAAGGATTGGTGCCGCGATCCGATTTCACATCCAGGCGAGCCTGCAGAGATCCCTCGCGATCGGACACCGACGCGAACTCGAGGCCCAGAACTGCGACCGCCATTTGATCCTTGCCAAGCGCGGCAATTTCAGGAGGCACTGCAGCCCTTTTGGGACCGATGTATCCTGAAGTCGTGCTTCGGCTGACAATCCGAACTCGTCGCAAGACACCCAGATCTGTTCGCATGTTCCGAAACTGGAGCTGCAACAACACAACGACTGGGCTGCTGGGATCGAGTCCAATGAGTCGAGCCTCCCGGTCACGTGTTGGGCCTCGAAGGTATCTTGCCTTGACATACAAGCCACCGCCCAACTCGGGGCGTATCAAGTCGACCCAGGCGCTGGAATCCCTTTCAATGTCTGGATTAACCATTTCCCTTGCTTCCAAAACAACAGGGGCCATTACGAGGCCCTCCAGCCCTTGTGCGTATGAACCATTCGATTGAGTCGGTTTTGAAGAAGACGAAGGCATCATGGGTTGCTGTTGGGGTGGTCCAGATAGGCCGGACGACCCTGCTTGAGCTTGGTGCTGTTGCGACATGCCCAACAGGTTGCTCGTTGCGACTGGAGGTTCCACGTCGTCGTCACTGTCATCGTCTTCATCCCAACTACTATCGTTGCTATCGTCGGCGTCATCGTCGTCAGCCGCTTCAACAAGTGCAGTGGTTTGGATGGGAATTAGGGGCGGCTGCACACCAGCCAAGGCGGAGCTCTGGTCTCGTACGGGTTGCTGAGCCTGTGCTTGGGAGGTCGTGGTCAATACCGATCTACGATCTCGTACGGCGGGTTCGGAATCATCAGTATCTTCATCCGTGTCGTCGTCGCTATCGTCATCGCTGCTGTCGTCGTCGTCATCATCTTCTTCATCTGAGTTCCAGTCACTTTCGTCTGCTTCCGCATCCGAATCGTCGTCATCTGAATCATCATCGTCGCTTTCATCTGTGGGATGCAATTAGTTACGAATCGACCTTAAGCACTAGGGCAGCACGATGACATAAGGAACGTACCGTTATCACTTTCATAGAATCCCGAATTCGTTTTTGAAGAATCAACTTTCCAGCCCCCAACACCCGTGGAATCTTGTTTGTTGATACCAGCACCGCCGCTCTTCGATGATATCTTCGGCCCATCCCGCAGCGACGATGGACTGTTTTTATCTGCCCATTTGGGTAAAGGAAGGTACGCCGCCTTGGCTCGACGATTGACCAAGCTGCTGAGGGTGCCGAAGCGAAAGGATACGTTTTCTTCATCTTCATCCTGGAGAGGCAAGGATGACGAAGGAGGCTTGCTTGAAAGCAACACATTCTTTACGAGATCGATACTGACCGTTTTTCCTGAGGTATTCGCGGTGATGTTGTCTGTGTCGTATTGGAGCCCACGGGAAATATGAATGAGGTTGCTTTCCATTCGAGCGCGGTCCCTGACATCTGCCAGAACATCAGCACGAGCCATGGACAGAATAAACTCACAAACAGCGGCTTCTTGAGGAGAATCAGATCCGATAAGGAGCTTGCTGGCAAAGTGAATGGATTGCAGCTTTTCAACAGTGGCCAGAGAAGGAAAAGCGCGCGCAATCAGTCTTGAAAGCTCAAGGCGAGTCCTGAGCCGGGCATGATGATCGAAGCCACGGACAGTAACGAGGCTGCTAGGTGAAGAAAGCCAGTCTCCCATAATCCAGAGAGTAGCTGCAGTCGCCAACGGAGGTATCCGAAAAGTAGACTTTTCGTCGCCGTTCTCCTCCTCGTCGTGCTCATCAGGGCCTTCCAATGGTCGAGACGACAAGGACCATACCAGCAAAAGCAGAAGTCGCTTCCAGCTCTCTTCCTGAATGCGATTGGGATCTTCCACCTTCAAATTTCCGTCATTGTCCGAGGATAGTTGAAGCAGTATTCTCTCCATGACAATACTGCATTCGCCCACAATGACAGGATCTGAACTGGCGCGTGTCAAGGTCAGCAAACCATAGAGCGCATTCAAAGCAACACTATTGGCTTGCTTGCGTTCCTTCTCCACGTTGCCAGTGTTCTGACCGTGACGGTCATGAACAATCCGTGCTAGCTCAGCCACCTTACCCACCGCACGGATGGCAGCACAGCAAAAGGGTTTATCATCGTCATGGCGGACATAGGTTCGTAACTCCATCAGAACAGCATCAATAGAATTGGGTTCTAGTGCGAGCAAGGTCAAAATTTCCAGCTTGATGAGTCGAGTAAAACTTGGATCCATGCCTTTTACATAAAAATCTTGCAGAAAGGGCGTGAAAGCCGATGGACACTCCTTGACGAGAGCCTTAATCGAGGTGAGAACAGCATACTGGATTTCTCTTCGATCGCGATGAATTCGCACCAGGGCCTTGCCGAGGGAGGATCGCACCCGGATGCTAGCAACTCCGCAATAGTAGTGAAGACTGCAAACTGCCAACACCACGGCAGAATTACGACTCTTGAGAAGTGGCAGTGTTGATCTGAGTAAGAGCCGATGATCCTCGTCCAAATGCTCATCCTCCAAATCGTTATCTTTCACGGTGCTATTGGCAGTTTGGGAGGTTGATAAGAGCGCGTGCTGGCGTGCAGCTGCAGCGACTTGCAGCGCGGTACCACCACTTCCAGCGTAGACTTCTTCTTCCGTCGATTCATCTTCTTCATCGGAATAAAATCCCTTCTTGACCACTCGACGTTTGACCTTGCGAAGTGGTGCCCCTGGAGGCAGTGTCGCTGTTGCTGGTGAGGCTGTAGTGGTGCTCTTTCGCGCTGCTGCAGCTGCAACTGCCGCAGTGGCTGCAGCCTTCTTGATCCCTTGCATGGTCCGCACAACTCGTCGTTCCGCATCAATAGCTTCCGCCGATCCGATTCCGCTGGGAGCACAAAAGAATTTTCTACAATATCTTTGCAAGACATCAATAATAACAACTTGGCCCCATTCATCCATATCCACCAATTGATTGCACAATCTTCGATACGAACTGTGCAATAGTTCCAATCGCTCTGGACAGAGCTCCACAAATGCAATGACAGCCGACGTCAAGACCATGGACGAATCATCTGTATCCAAGAGCGTCTTCATAATGTCTTCCAGCATTTGTTTTTGTCTTTGATCGCTACAGCACTGATTGTGCAATTTTGCGAGTGCATTCGCTGCACACTTGCGAACATAGGGGCTCTTATCGGAAGCACACTTTTGAACTCCCAGAATTTGAATCTGCACGATATCTGATACTCGGATGGATGTCAAGACTCGGAGTGCCAGAGCCCGGATGAGCTGTTCAGGATCGGCAAGGCCGCGCTGGAAACTGTTGATCGACAGGAGGGACAGTTCACGGGTGGTGGCGTCATGATCGGCGTACTGTACGAGGAACATGTAGACCATTTTACGAACTTCCAAGGAGGATGCGCCGACCAATTTGACAACGTGCGGGTAAAAATCAGACACGTTCCTTCCCTTACTGATACTCGCCAATAGCCATTTCATACCACGCAGCAAAGTCGGTGTCGAATTAGGATTCGATGGATCACTGGATGCCAAGGATGTGCGAATGGTCGAGGGAGAAATGGATTCCTCCCAAAAATGAGCGTCTCCCATCGTACTCAGCGCATTGGCAAGTTGTGAATTTAGCAAGGCGGCAGGATCTGCAGCTCCCGATGCTGCTGCAACGGTTGGGACTCCGCCCCACACAGAGGATTGCATGATTTGATGCAGGTCTCACCGTTATGCAATGCGCCTTGCGGTACGGCAAGCGTTGCTCGACTTTGGAGGTCGAATGAAGATCAGTATAGAGAATTGACTTAAAATCAATTGAACTCGACTACCAGATACTTGTTTTTCGGAGTATTGTCCAAGTTCGTGAATGAATTGGAGGTTGATTGCGGGGCTGCCACTGCTGCTGCCACAGCCAAGATCAACAATGATCGATGAACAGTTCGATTGTAGTGCGCGCGTAGATCTTAATGCTGTACCACTCAAAACTCACAACTAATCAACAGGACGGGAGGTATGGAGAGAGGAATGATCCAGAGCGATGAGAGTGTTGTTATCGAGGGACGATCGCGATGAAATCAGATTCAGACTGTCGGTAATCATCGGTCATGGACGGACAGGAAATGCACGATGCAGAGACGGATAGCTTTGACAGTACTTGTAGCTAGTATCATACTCCAGTACTTGAGGATTGGAGCAAAAGTGGAAGTACGACGTACTTGTACGACGTACCCAGTATATGTACAACTTCGAACGTGAAGGGAACAACGCACAACGCACAATACCACGAGCGCAGGCTACAGCAGTACAGTATCGGTACTCGGAGTACAGTACCAGGTGCTCGTCCTGTCTTCTGAGTTCTGAATTCTGAACTACGTACACGATACTATCATAGTACATGATGCAAGGTATTACAGTACAGAGTACTAGTACCAGTACTGGAGACTGGAGACTGCCTCTCATGATCACTCACCATCTTCACCATCTCATATCTCATCAACATTCTTCGTTTATCACTCGTCACCTATCACTTTATCACTCATCACTCATCACCCATCACTGATCAGTTGATCAGCTCACAATTAAAGAGCATATCAAAAACAACAACACACACACATGTCCCCATGATGCGCAGCTTTTCCCAGCGATGGCTCATAATCGTGTTCTTATCCGTCGGGCACATCCCAAGCTGCGTATCATTTGTCTTGAAGAGCTCGCGTTTGCATCCAAATAGACCCTCAATTCCACGGAAAAGGTTCCTAAATCCGTTGTACTTTGAAACGGAGGATGATAACGAACTAGTGGATCATTCCTTCGCAGAGTCGTCGTCGCCGCCGGCAGAAATCAATACGGATCGCCTTCCTAGTGTTCCCGTGCTTCTTGGAGTCGTTGCCTTCACAGCATTCTGGCCGCTGTTGGCGTTCCTTCGCTTCGAGAATCCAGTTGGATATTTCGACATCGATACCTTTCTGGCCCTCCAGGGAATTCTGGGCATTAACGATGCTGGCACCATGATGCAGGATCCTGCTACTGTCACAGAAGTTATCGAGCTACCAGGAATGAGTCCTGCGGAACAAGTGGTTGCAGCATTCTTTGGTCCACCACCATCATCAACTCGATGATGTTATAATTGATGTTGATGATTTTTCGGAGGTGGTATGCCTCGATTTGAAAGGGTGGAATGCATCTCACAAGCGTCACAGTCACAAAATATGTGATCCCTACCCTCGCAAATCAGTATTCGTTGCTGTGGACGATGCGTGCGGCATTGTCGCCAGTACAAGTGTGTCATTTCGTCATTTCACTCGCCGTCACATAATCATGATGCCTCTTGACTCTCGACTCTCGACAGTCACTTAAAGGCTCTCTCATGATCGAACAAACGTGAACTTGACTTTCCTTATTGACACTGTATACACATTAAACGGAAAATGCGTGTGATACAGAAGCATGTGGCAATCCTGTCGATGGTTTTCCTTGTTTGTATATCATTCTTGGCTCATTCTGATGACTTTCAAGAGCTATACGTTGCGATCCCGAATATTTATTCAGCCGCCGTCACAACGAGCGCAAGCAAGTCCTCCGCATCATATCAGATTGTTGCAAAAGAGGTTGTCGACTACAGCGAGGACTGGTCCAACTGCACCGCTGAACCCTACACGAATAAATTTGGTCGCCGCCAACAGATTCGTGCACCGTTGCATCCCCAAATTCAAGAGTGGACCAACTTCTCTACTACAATGTCCCTTGAAAATCTTCGAATCCTTGTCATGGGAGACTCGGTCGCCATGCAATTCTTCCACATGATCGACATGGCTGCAGGAGGTTCGTTTGACAACCGTACTGTTGTTGAATACGCTTTTGGTCACCACTATTCCTATGCTCTGTCAAGCACATCCAAGGTTGGTGCCTGGCGCATCACAGACCTGTTTCTTCGGGCCAATGAAAACAAACCACCTCCAAACTTGCAAGGCGGAGGGTGGAACGCGACAACAGCTCGTGTCCTACTCAATTTGACAGATCCAAGTAATGGCGAGCCCATTCGATCATTTGACACCATTTTCTTGTGATTCCACTTCCGTGGATGAAATTGCAGAAGTTCAGAACTTCCGATCTCAACGAGAGTCTACAATAGGCGAATGAAGTATTTGGTGTCCAAAAGGCAATCCTTTTGACGATGCCTTTCATGAACAACATCGACTATGATAAAGTCCCCATGTTGTTGGAAAAGAATCGAGAGATCCAGTCGCTGGTAACAAACTTTGAAGCCAACCGCACAATACCCGGGATCACGGGCCTTGTTGTGATGGATTTTGCCGAGCTCATGTTTCAATTTATTCGTGCAAACGCCGCTTTCTTGGGATACCTCAGCGGGACGGACTCTCCCGAAATGCCATACTTGCTGACTCGAATTCAGGACTATACGCCACGCGTACGACCCGCAGCGGCTCATGTCTGTGCAGGTCCAATGTTTGGAAAGGAAGGAGGCTCTCGCAACTTTACTCTTTGTGACAAGAACGCCATCAGTTTGGACGGAATACACGTGTGTCCCAATACGTTCGGTGGTCGAATCGTCGCTGCAACAGGGTGTCTCCTACAATGTTTGTATCCAGATAGAAACAAGGGCAATTCGAGGCAGCAAGCGCAAGCGTATGTTCTAAAATGCCAAAAGGAATGTAATGACAAGTTCATGACATTAAGACCCATCAATACCTCTACTAAGTTGTGATCAAAATGCCGTGAACCATTTGCGACTGCCTGCAGTGGATAGGCGGGACAGCCTTGATTTTCAAATTTGAAGAGTGACCTCGTTGCTGTTGGATTGTTCGATCTAGCTACTCCTGTGATCTCACGGTAGAGACACCAGGGTCACGTTATCATCTGGTTCGATGGATGGGACCACTCAAATGTAGCCATCGATTCAACTACAGGCAGGCCTGCAGCCTACCAATGATTCACATTCGGGTCTCTGCTGCCGCGAACTCATGAATTTCGTTTCGCAATTCTAACAAGGCCAGATTTCAGCCAGTTTGTTCACGACCCAGTCGTCGCTCACTTTGGGGTTGATGTGCTTCCTCGCAATCCAAATTGAAGACATTCCAGCCAAGGTGATGCAAAAGGCAACCCTTCGCCTTGGGTGCTTCCTTTTCTCTGTTCCATGTTTACCATCAAGTGACAGGTGGTGCGCATGCAATGCCCATTGTAACTGGACGGGGACGATTCAGGTGGGTAGAAAAAGTTGGAACATTTGATTTCTTGTAAATACAAGCACCTTCAAAAATCTGATTACGGACTCCTGAGGGTTATGCCATATGCGGATGATGAACGCACCACGTCCAAAGGTAACCTTCATCACATCGAGATGTGTGCTCGGAATGTCTGCAGCCTTTTTCTAAGAGAATGGAACATGCTTTCTCACCCAGCGATGGCGTAATCGCCACCATGAGATGAAGCTCCCATCAATGGAGCTTCTTCTTCATTCGTCTGGTGAACCATGTTAAACTGGGAGATCTCTTTTTCTTTCGCAGCAGCGTTCGGCCTCCGACAGCCTTACCACCATGACTACCTCGTTCCGCCAACCATGTGAAGTAAGCAAAGTAAAACATTGCCAATAATCCAACCACTAACCCAACGGTTGTCCACGAGGGGTGCACTGGATGCCATCCCGTAGATCTGATCCAATGTCGATGCATCAATTCCTGCCGATGCAATAGGGCATGGCAAGACAGTGGTTCACACAATGTGTCGATCAACATGCGACTCAAACTTGTCTGAGTAGAGTCATCCAGACGATTTTCATCATCATGATGAAAACAATCCTCCATGAGTTTTCGACAATTTGGTTTCAAAATGGTTTGAACGTGAGTTTCATGACACGGTTGGATTTGGGCGGCCCAAGCTCGTCGGACAGCGGTCCCGTCCGGGAGTTCGGCAAACCCACTGCCGCGGCCGTAGTATGGTTCAAGGTCCAAGGCCACCTGGTCGCATCCGCCTAATGCGTCACAGACAACATGGCCCAAACACACTTTTTTGAAATTCTTGGTGTCAGTATCATTATTGTGACGTAAATGTTGATGCCGATCAAGATAGTATCGACTTGAAAATACTTTTCCGCACATGCCGCAAGAATACCAATGCGGGTAGTTTCTTCGTGGTGCCAATTTGGGTGCTCGAGGGCGTACCATGTAGGATTGTTCTTCGAAATTACGATACACGTCCCAAAACAGAGGACACTCGGGGGACGCGGCGAGTCGTAACGTCTCCCACAAATACGGAGGTGACGCGAGCGATGTTTGCGCTCCTTTCAGTGCTGCTTCGGCATGGCGGCTTGCGCTGCTGCTCGCCCATCGAGATACTGAACCAGGCACTTTCTGCCCCTTGTCCTTGGCAATACCCTCGTGCCTCGAAGTCAACTGCAACCAATGATCCAACAATGGGACCAGCTGCTCCATCAACAGCTGTCGAGCGGCACGAGACATGCGACGATCGCAAGTTCCGGTCGCGTTGGCGGGAGGAAGCAACGTTGCCATTGCGGGTCGGGCAAACGACGAAGTACAATCATCGATCAACAACCATGTAGTTGTGAGTGTGGCCGAAGATTGCATTACTTGTACCGGTACAAGTAGTATTCATATGACAATACGAGTAATAATCCAATACTAGTACTTGTAGTACTGACGTACTGAGTACTGTGTACTGGATAACCACGTAACTGTAGCATTCCATGTGACCCCCTGCACTCAGGCCGCCGGGTCCCCGATACGTGTACTTGTACTTGTCGTACTCAACCGCTACAAGTACCAGGTAATCGTTGTGCACGACACAAGACTGCCACAAGGTAATACCAGTAATTTTTGCAAATTCGAGCCATTTGGTTGTCGCGTCGTCGCATATCCACCGTAGGATGGGTGCGCCACCTGTTGCACTTCCAAACGAGTGTGCTGTCCGGTCTTTCTTCCGGGTTATTGGTGGAAACTACTCAAGGCATGCACTGCAATTCGACGTCAGTACTCTGCAGCCCAACCAAAAAATATGCCTCGTTATGTTTTTATCAATGTATCTACCTCGTGAGAATCATGTGTAGAATCTTTTATTTTCACGGTAGAAAGTAAGGAATCTTCTCCTGGCAGTGGACATACGTAAGAGGTCTCAAATGTAGTACCCAAAGGTGTACGTAAGTTACGTAAGACGACACTCCAAGTACATATCTTTTTTTACGCTGGTGTGGTATACCGAATCCCTGTTCTCTGTGGAGACTGCAACCCCAGCAGTTTTAAGTTTCTAATCCGTAATAGTGCGGTATCCAGTACACGGAGTATCTTTACTACAAGTACTCGTACACCTTCTCTAACGTATGCGTATATCAAAAATTACAATTCCGAAAACCTGAAGCTGACCTTTCACCATGTCCCTCGCTGATATTGTCCCCCCAGGTGTTGTTACCGGAGATGATCTCCTGACTCTCCTCACACATGCACGTGCCAATGGATATGCGATTCCTGCTGTTAACTGCACCAGGTAAGGGCGAAACTCGCAGACGTTTAGAAGTGGTTTGTTTCACCTGAGATCTATTTGGATTCCACTGATGGTCATCAGTGTGTTTGCTGCCAACGTTTGACGTGCAGCAATGGTCACTTCGTCCTTGCAAAGGCTCTCTTGCACACATTGATATCCAGTCTCCAATTTATGGCTCGCGTGGCTCACCATTTAATTCGTGTACCTCCTTCCTCCCCATCATCAGTTCATCCACATGCAACGCCGTCTTGGAGGCAGCTCGCAAGGCCAAGTCTCCGGTCATCATCCAGGTCTCCAACGGAGGTGGTGCGTTTGTGGCCGGAAAGGGCATCAAGATCGACGATTCCGCATCGGTCGGATCAGTTGCTCTTGCCATGCACGTTCGATCCGTTGCCAAGTACTACGGAATCCCTGTCGTTCTCCATTCGGATCACTGCGCAAAGAATCTTTTGCCATGGTTCGACGGCATGCTCAAGGCGGATGAAGAGTTTTTCAACAAGTACGGCGAGCCACTTTTCTCTTCTCACATGCTTGATGATCTCTCTGAAGAACCTGATGAGGAGAACATCGCTATCTGCGTCGAGTACTTCAAGAGAATGGCCCCTATGAAGATCTGGCTCGAGATGGAGATTGGAATTACCGGAGGCGAGGAAGATGGTGTCAATAATGAGAATATTGACCCAGAGAAGCTCTACACTTCTCCTGAGCAGGTCTGGTCTGTGTACGAGGCCCTTTCCAAAATCGGAAACATGTTCTCCATCGCTGCCGCCTTTGGAAATGTGCACGGTGTCTACAAGCCCGGCAATGTCGTTCTCTCCCCCGAGAAGCTCGGACAGCATCAGGCGTACGCCAAAGAAGATGCTCGGTACCGACAGCGACAAGCCTATTTTCCTCGTCATGCACGGTGGTTCCGGATCCACCGACCAGGAAATCTCAACTGCCGTCAAGAATGGTGTTGTCAAGATGAACATTGACACGGACACTCAGTGGGCCTACTGGGACGGCCTTCGAGGATTCGAAAAGGAGAAGCACGACTTCCTCCAGGGCCAAATTGGAAACCCAACGGGCGCCGACAAGCCCAACAAGAAGTTTTACGACCCCCGCGTGTGGATCCGAAAGGCTGAGGAGGCCATGACGGCCCGCGTCATCACGTCGTGCGAGGAACTCAGCTCTGCCGGCACCTACGAACCGGCACCCTCTGAGGCTGGATCGCCGCAAATTGGAGAACCCAAGAAGGGAGTGTCTCCTTTGATTTTGGTCGTTGCCGGTGCTGTGGTCGGGTCCGCTGCTACTCTCCTCATGAAGACGATTGCCAAGTAAGTTGTTTTATTTCGAAATGGCGTGAGCTATCCAAAACAGGGAGCGTGAGTAGATAAAAACAAAGTGCTCGATTCGTACATGTAATTTTTAGTCATTTGGAGGCTTCTTGAAAGTTGTAGAGTGCTGTTGTATGAAGCACAGAATAGAATGACAGCTACTCCTGATATTGCTGCAGTAGGGCGAGGATGTGTTCGTTCGATTGTCAATCAATGCAACAAACACATTTTACATTTATGAGTACTTGAACGCTACAGCAATGTCATTGCCCTTATCGAGAGAGTCGTACGCATCAGCAGCCGAGTCCAAAGTGGTGATTGTGGTGAGGAGTTGGGAAGGGCGTATGAGCTTCACCAATTCCCATGTCAATTCAAATCGACGTTCCTTGGTCCACAGGGTTGACAACTCTGCGGGAATTTCGCTCACTTGCGACGTTTGGATGGTTTTGTGACTCCGATGAAAGTCAATGCCAAGTTTCAGAGTCACGTCAGAGTTGCCATACCACGAACCAATAATGATCCTCCCACCGTTCCGCGTGTGGTCAATGGCGGATTGCAGGGCCCGTTCATTGCCACTCACTTCGATGGAAACATCAAAGGGACCTGATTTTCTCGCGTCGTCGGGATGCAACGCTTGGGAGGAACCCATGACAGCCGACATGGCGAGTCGTTCTGGCAGCGTATCAAACGTGGTTATTGTTCCAAAATTGCAACCTCCTGGAGAGGAGTCTAGTGGCGACTTCTGCATGGCTAGAATGGAAGTAACCAGCAGACCGATTAAGCCCTGACCGTACACTGCAACTTTTTCTCCAAGACGAATATGTGCGTCATGAACCAGAGACAAGGCAGTCTCCACTGATGGCATGAAAATGGCATCTTCTGCGGAGATACCATCGGGCACCAATTGAAGCGATTCTTTTTGTAGCAATCACGTGGGTTGCATGAGGCGAAAACGTGAAGACTAGCTTTCCAACAAGATCGGTATCTGATTCACTCCCAACGTGAGTGATTCGTCCCACAGAACTGTATCCATACGACAGTGGATATGCCATACGTTCGTCTGCCATACCATCAATATTGACATCAAGCGCAGAGTCATCGAACTCACCCTTGTATATTTTGAGTTCTGTTCCAGAGCTGATCAGAGAACACACTGTCTGTATTAGAACTTGATCAGGCTTCAACTCATTGCTGACATCGATTGTTTTCTTCACGGTCTCGACAAAATAAGGGCCAGCGAATTGAATTTGTTCCACATCAACAAGTGAGCCGGTCGAATCACCTATGGATGATTCATCCGATACAATGGCTTCTAGCCGAAATAGCAAGTCAACATTGCCGACGAGGATGGTATCGTGGGCAGCTTCAGATCTTTGTATCCAACCAATAGAATCCCACCCTTCTACCATGAGCTTCGGTGCCGCTACGATGCCAAAAAAGTATAGCATCGCCTTCCAGAAGTACGGGGTTGTTTCCTTGTTGATATTCCAACGGGATTTGGCTTGTATCAAAAGTTCGCCACCGTGTCTTTCAAAGGCTTCCACCAACTGTCGAGGGTCTAGGTTATGGCCTTGATCATCGCGCAGCGACTGTGCGTACGACCGGAACACCTGTGTATCTGACGGAATCCAACCTCGTGCTGACTTGCCGTATGGTTGAGTATGAAGAAACTGGGTCGTTCCAGCGAACGTGATCGGAAAGTACACAAGAGGTGAAGGGCCATTCCTTGTTCCGACGTAACACTTGAGACTTTGGACTAGGGCAGTGGGCTCTATCAAGTCTGCAAAGCAGCATCCCACAATAGCGTGTGGGGTTTCGTCGTATCCGTATTTTTCTTCGTTCCGATAGTCATACCAATGCAAATGGACAACAATATCACGCTCCGCATGAAAGAAAACCTGAGTGTCTCCTCGCTTTGGTTGATTTCGTGGTGTCTGAGCGAAACCGAGTGCATACAACTTGTCGAGACAACCTTGGAAGAGGCCAAGGTTCGACTCGTAGGCATGATACTCTATTCTCTCAACACCCGTTACCAAGCTGACCAAGGACGCCTTATCCTCTTTTCCATTCAAAATCAACTCCAGCATGAAGAAAAGACCCGATCCCAAGTCTGCTATTCTCAAGATACCATCCTCCCCGATTTCAATCTCGTCCGCAAGTTTCTCCCAAGTTCCTCGATCGATTGATCTGGCATCGACGACATTCTTGTCTTTCAAGTATTCCACATCTGAAAAAACAAATTCTCGGTCGACATGGCCCATGGCTTTCGCCAGGGCCTCATCGATTCGACCACTCTCGACGTGAATGCCCTCGACGCCATGCCAACACGCTCGTTCCAAATTCAATTTGGAATCATCCAATAGGATTCGTCGCGTGGGATGCTTTCGAAATAGATCTTTAAAGAATGCAACAGGATTCGCCTTGGTGGGGAAGGGCGGGAGAGGTGGATCTGGACTGTCGTTGTCATTGTCGTCGTTACTGTTGCTGCGCGGCGTATCGGGAGTCACGATTTCCGCTGTGATTTGGCACAAACCCAATGCCTCCTTGACGTGTTGCACGTGTCGGATTGGAGAATTGGAAGCGAAAGAAATAGGGAAGGGACATGCGCGAAGCAATTTGTGCAATGGCACTGAAGGAATGTGACTGTATCCAGACTCATCTGACGATGGACCGATTTCAATGTTTTTCGTAAGTGTCGAGCTCGTTGTGATTCCAGTATAGTCAAAATCATCAGGCCAGACTTGATCATAAAACGTTTTCATGAATCGTTCCACGTCCTCCGGCTTGTGATTTGACCACATCGTTTGTCGCAAACCCTCAATGGTAGAACCGTACTTTTGGAACAGAGCATCGGCTTCGTCTCGTGTCACATTGAGACCTTCACAAAATTTGTAGGTATTGGCAATGATTTGCTCTTCAATGCCCCTGCCAGACGCTCGGAGAGCTTGAACTTCTGAGTAGAGGGTGTTGTCCACGTCCAGAATAAGTAGTCGATCCGGAAGCAAAGGAGGAGGGCCAGCACTGCCACCCCCGGGCAATGCAACCACGGTGATGTGGCATACGACGAGGGAGACAAGGATCCTTCGCATAATGTTGCTACAGCGATGATGCTAAGCTCGACTGAAGAAATCTTGTATTACGAAGAAGTTGACAAACGTCGCTGCACTGATCAGGTCGATTGTGAGTCAAAAGTCAAGAATCAAGATAGAGGACTACGGCTGATGAGTGTTGGAAAGTTGGCATTTCTCTCGATGTCAAGATCGTCGATCCTGTTTGGTTGCAGTTCACCGTTGACACTATAGTCGAGAAGGATACGCAGTACTAGTACGTTAGTCGAATGATTCAATTTTGGATGCTGGGAGCTTTGGTTAGGACAGTACTGGTACAACATACGTAGCGATGCAGCACATACTGTTTACAGACCAGGCCCTCTCTTGGTATGGCAGGTTTCACCCTGAACCATCCTCGCGTATATCCAGGTAAGATACATACCACGATCACAAAACGCCATAGTAAATCTTCCGCGAAATTGTTCGGTCATCAGAATGATGCTGTTGCCATCATTGTATCATCATCAATCATCACAATCACACTGGTACGCTTGTGAACAGCACTGTTGACAGTAGCTTCGTAGTGACTAACCCAGGTCTTCTGAACCTACCTATTCTTGCCAGAAGAAGCTGCTTCAGTACACGAAGAAGGTGGTATGTTACAAGCGAGTGGAACTCCAGCTCGGAGCTGTGGCATGCGGATTCTTCAAAAGTACGTTTACATCCATTCATTCGCAAGCTCCCTGAAGCAGCAGCCCCACTGGAACTACCATCATTGAAAGAGTTTAACCAGAATGGAGCACAACAGGAGTGTGCAAACACTGGCTCCTGAGCTTACAAATGAAGGTCTTTGAGAACCGGCGACATCCTAGGCTGGCCACAAGATTGAGCATGCTGTCATCATCATGATCATCATCGAGAATCACAAACAACGCTATCAAGTATTCAGAGTACAACCGGCTGTTGTATTCCAAGAACCACTAGCTACAATATTCTTTCCATCATCAAGCAGCAGGCTTGATGTTGGCCATGAATCTGCTAAACCCACGCCTCTCGTTGGATGATGTCCGTGATCCTGTCCTGCAAAGAATAGTGCATGCGAGAAGCAAAGCCATTGGATGATTGTGTTCTGCAGCGGAACTCTCATGCAAATTCTTTCTGTATTGTCATCAACTGTTGAATGCTGCGGATAAGTCACGGTTTATTTGTGTTTTTGAACTCTGTTTCTGGTTGCATGCGAGACAGCAGGCAATCCTCCACTATTGTTTTGAAGTGATGACAGTGATGAACAATAAGCTCTTATTGACAACGTCAGCCATGGTACACTTGTCGTGGTATGATCAAGTTCGTGATGGGTTGACAATTTGGCCCTGTACGAAAGCTGTTCGCGCAATCACAAATGCCTCATCGATTGCCCACATTGTTAGTAAGTACTAAAATCCTGCTATGAATGCATTCCCAACGCAACTCGCTCATGTATCCATAATATGTATTTTATTCTACAGGGTATGTTCTCCATTAAGACAAATGCAACATGATCTATACACGATGTAAATTATCAGCTCAAGTCACCAGAGGCAGTATCATCATGCCAAACCGAAATGACTCAACGGTGAAGGCAAGGATGCAAGCAAGGATCCGACGCGTGCTTGGAGAGCATTAACGAGAGAGAGAGCAGGTACATGTGCCATTGCGATGCACGTAAATTGAAGAAGATGACAGGGGAAGCGACATTAGTTCATAATTAGCTAGTTCAACTTGGATGCTGTAAGGTGCATGAGCCGCACAACAATGAAGGCCTAAAGTAACAATTGATCGGATTGCCAGGAGATACTAGCAAGACTGTCATTGAAACTGTATTAGGTTCTACATCCCATTGCAAGTCCAGTTGTGGAGAGGGCTAAACCAACACACAGGTTGAGAATTCAACAATCTGTATCGGCACATTGTGTTGCATCGCATGGAGGCGACAGCCCCAAAACCGTGTATCTGTGTCAGACACGGAGATAGACTACCCAGCCTACACAGACCATTGCTTGGGAGTATTTTGAAGGCAACTGTTGGGGCTGGGTAGTTTAAAAGGAGTGCATCTGATGTAAACGACGGCATGCAATCTCATTGCGAAACGCTTGCTTTTAGCACGACGATTTAATGCAAAGGTGACGTCATATGAGAACAAATTGCCATCTTATGTACAATATATACCATGTCCTGCGCCAGGATTCTGGGACGTGAAACCTGCCATACTAGTACCACGTGTAAGGGGCGGACAGCGACGAGATCGAAAGCTCTACCGTATTTCTCGGTATTTTGTACCCCCCAAATGTACACCGATGGGTGCAAAAATCCCACCACAAGTTCATCAAAAATGTCCGACGGGTAAAGGGAATCCGTGAAAAATGGACATCGGGCTGACAACTCAATAATGGAAAATGAAGATTTAAACTCGGCTTCTGATGATTAGAGTTATACATTCATAGGTGGCTTTCAACGTGTGGAATTCAAATGACCTGACGTTTCAGTGAAATGCCAGGATTTTCCTACCAAAGGATCAAATATTGACTTTCATTTTGGAGTCGAGTGGTTCGAAAAAATACATAATTTTGGGGTGGTGGGTACATGAATCCAAGGGGTACAAAATACCGAGAAATACGGGGGAATGAAGGTAAACTACCGGTACATTAGACTGCATTTCGTTTGCGCTTGCTGGAGTTACACATTGGTTTTGTTACAAGGGCACCAGACATGGCGAAACACGTCAACGACAACTACCAGAAAACGAACGGCACAATGGACAAGTAAGTATTCCACTTCATTACATGTTTAGCCCATGAATTGTGTTCGTACTTCTAGGGCGGTCGCTGCCGCGATAAGAACGATCGCCCCTCCCACGATCTCCACCGCGATCCCCACCGCGGTCACCACCACGATCCCCGCCGCGGTCATCGTAATAATCCCGACCACGAGGACTTCTGCTTCGACGATCATACCTGGGTGGAGATCGAGACCGGGATCTGGAACGACCACCGCGATAACGCGGAGGTGGCGACCTACGATGGTAATCCTTGTCATAGTAATGGCGATCGCGAGGAGGAGACCTGCGGCGATGATCGCCCGGACGATCGCGACTGTCTCGTCTGCGGTCACCACGGTCGCCCCCACGACGATCGCCACGGTCGCCCCCTCCGCGATGCTGTGCCACAAATTCCACTGTCAAGACCGACTGATCCAACTTTCCGCCATTGACTTCATCCCTAGCTCGAATGGCATGTTCAATATTTTGAAACTGCACAAAGGCGTAATTTCGCTTCATTTCAATTCGGACCAACTCGCCGTAGGGTTCAAAGAGCATGCGCAAGTCATCGCGCTTCGTAGTTTGTTCGGGAAAGTTCACAACGAAGAGAGTTTCCGAGGGTTGAATGCGTTTGCGACGATCATCTTCCTTGCGCTTGACGCGTCCATCACCACGAGCAAACTCGGCGCGCAGGGAGGTAGAGACGTTAGGGACTTCCCTGGTGGAAGGTGGAGGAATGAAGAAGGGTGAGTGTGCTTCTCTGGCAGTTAGAGGTTGGCGTGGTCGTAGGAGGAAGAAACAATGAAGGGTGTGAAACGATGTGGTTGAAATTTGGTTGGGCCGTTGAAGACGTTCGCTGCGTGAATACGACGATGACAGACGGAGCACAGGAGGAAGGACAGCCCGTCATCGAACATGGTGACAGCAGCGAGTAGGATCGGTGTTAACGGCGTGGAGGTATTGGGATAGGAAGTAAATGATAAAAAATGAAGTTGCTGAGATCGCGCAGAGCACGAACAAAGCACGCGTAGTGAAAAGACACATGATGGATGGTGAAGATTCGGTAACCTGTCATATGGCGCGCGTAGAACGTGGTACATGGTGTACGAAGAATTTCAAGTAGGAACGTACATGCCGTTGATGTCACTAACGAAGCGTTCCGCATTCTGTTTTGCCTCCTGTGAGACAGCATCCTTGAGGAAGACGAAGCAGTAGCCTCGTTTAAGGTCAACGCGTTCAACAGGGATAGAATTGAAGCTTGAGTTGGGAGGAGTGATCGGTCGCTCGAAGACCTCGATTACATCTTCGGACGTGTAAGTGTTGTTCAGGTTTCCAAGGAAAACAGGTCGAAGAACAAGGCTTCCAGCCGATTCACTTCCGCCGTTACCATTTCCAAACTGACTGGGGTTTCCATCGTTCGGATGTTCATCGCGGCTGTTTTCATCGTCCATGGTCACAGGTCACAGCCAACCCAAGATTTTGTGGGACTGCGTAGTGCGTTGCAGCCTTTGAAAAAGGTCGAAAGTAACCGACCGCGAGATGTTGAAATTGTTCATACTGTACTCGAGTACCTAACACTTGCACCACTACAATGCTATGAGAACGTAACAACGAATTGAACATTGAACATAGAACTGCGGCCAGACGGAATCTCGAATCTTGAACACTACATAACATCACACAATCACTATGATACAATTCACAAAACTGTACTGGAGTACATAAAAGTACATGGTACTGTACGCACGTGTACAGTGCCATTTTCAACATTTGTCTTTTGTATGGTAGTACTTGCACTGTATACGAAGGCGTGGTAAAATCTAAAACACTAGAGACCATTCGGGCCACGAAGGACTGGACCGATTTTAGGTTATGATTCCATTTTTATGAAAAATTTACCCGTCTTTTACGGACTTTTCTTGAATCTACTTAGGGGTTCGAATTTTTTGGATCAGGGGATATTTTTTATTCATATTTTGGTTCAGAGTATCTAACGGTCCATAGATTTTCAGTCTGGAGTTTCATTTTGCAATATCTCCACCAATTCCTGAAACGACGATAGAAACGTGCACTATGTCATTCTTTGTGTGGTGGACTAACACATAGTGCACGTTTCTATCGTCGTTTCAGGAATTGGTGGAGATATTGCGAAATGAAATATGGGACTGACCCAAAATCGACCGTTAACACTCCGAAAAAAAAAATGAGTATATACCTCGTTAAACAGTGATAGTCGAAACCGCCGTATACCGTTGACCGGCCGGATCGGTCCACTCCTTCGTGGCCCGAATGGTCTCTAGTGTCCTTTACCAGGAGAAGGAACCCGGAAAACCTGTCCGGTACCAGGTAGTTTTGTTATCATGAATTGCAGCTCACAGCTTTCTAATCCTAAGCACTAAATGAGCCTGATATAAAGATTGGATTGTCGTAGATAGCATTCAAAGGTGACAGGTTACATGAACTCTTGAATCCTGTCATTAATTGAGGAAGCTTATGTAAGACCGAAGCAAGGAGGCAGCTCTCTTCACAACGTCTTTTATCACACAGGCTTTTCTTCGGGAATTGCGTACGACCTGGATGATAGCTTCTTTCGCCTTCCCACAAAGGGCTCAAACACCACGGGGTTGTCTACGACGGTGCATGAATACATGTCTGCCCCATAAAAACATCCCAATCCCTTCTGCCACTGCCATCCCACACAAGTGGTGTCCTTACAACACGCCTCCATGCATTGCTGAGGACTTCCACTGGCTTCTACCCGAACATCTCCAAGTCCGAGGCACTGACCCATTTGCTCGTTTGGATCCCAACTCTCAAGATTGCACCCATTCTCCCGGTCCACAGCGACAACACCGTCTCCTCGGGGCTGTCTGAACATTTGTCCTTGCCACGGTGCTGGTGGAGCATGATGACACCAGGCACCAGGTCCGTCTTTCTCCAAGCCCACACGCACGTCTGGTCCGTGAAGACAATGTGTTCGATATTGCCAGGTAATGCACTCGGGATTTGCACAACAGGCTTCTGCACAAGCCTGCGCTGATGTTAGGTGATCCAAGCCATCCGGAACCAAAACGCCAGGACAGAGCCCAACTAAAACTTCATCTGGCTTCCAGGGCGACGAAAGGCACTCAGCGATTGTCTCTTTTGACGACAAGGCATCCCACGATACTCCTATCTGCGACGAAAATGCATGAAAGTAGACAGCAACAATGAAGGTCACGCCGACAACGACTGAACCTATACCACATCCCTTGGTTCCTCCCTTCTTGTCGTTCGGGTCGTCTTCTAGCAGTCGTTGTACTTCATAGTCGTTGTCGTCGTGGCTCGGTTGTTTCGATTTACTTCTGAATATCATGTTGTCTTTTGTGCTGGTCCTGAGTGTTCCGAGGTGTATGAACAAATGTAGGGGCCGAATCTTTTTCGTTGATGCACATACAACACATGTGCATATTATGCCTTGTTTGATGCTTTGCAGTGCCGCAGTGTGGTCTTCGTGAACTTTTGGATTCATATATGACATATTCATACATACGACTACATGTTAACGTACTACAGTGTCTGTTTGTATGATACAACTACAATATTAGGGTACAGGTTAACGTGGCCGTTTGAAGCGACTCGTGACAGGGTTTGAGATATGCGATATATGCATCATGACGTACAGCGCACACAGAGCATGAGACAACTGCGGAGGTTCCTGAACATCTATGTATGACTCGTTGCACCAACAGTACTGTTGTAGGTCTACCACTTTACACTGGGCACAAATAGGTCGAATTGACACAATCGTAATTTTATGTAGAGAACGTGTGGTACATGTGTACATGCGTACAATCGAAATCGCTGGTGGTACTGTACCATACACACTAAATGTACATAGGTTGTACGTTTTCTTGTTTTTTGGGTGAACAGGTGTGACGGCACTTGTTGCTTGTTGGTGAAGAGGTTTGGAGCTGTGACAGCACACAGCTCGCAACATAAGTAGAAATTTTCTAACATAAGAAGATATGTTGTGCAGGTATGCATAGAGAATTTCAAGAGCCATGCACCTGCAAGTTTTGCTGGTTCAAGTTGTAGCTAAGGAGCAATTGTCTTTCAAACTCATCCTATATTTGAGCTATCATTCAATACATCCATTTTTAATCCTTCAGTATGTAATTTGCATGTCATTGGTGAGCAGGTGTGACAGCATGCAGCATAAGCAGAATTTTACAAACATGCGAAGAACTTTCTTTAAATGTAAATGCTGGCTGTTGAGACAATTCAACATGCATCACAATGAATCCGCCATTCATACCAAACTTCTACCACAGAATGACCCTAAGAGCCCATATCAGAACTGAATCAAAATCAAATTGTATTCTTTTTGAATGGCGTGAATGGCGTGATACATTCATGGTGATGGATAGACCTGAGTGTGCAGCATGTGGCTAGCCAGGGGAACAAAAAAAACTAGAAATCTATGTTACGTGCTGCCGCGTTGCTCATGATTAGGAGCAGTCGACCCACACGACCAGATATCCTCCAGAACTAATAGAGAACGTCCAGTATGCCAGAGCCACTTAGAAAGAACAAACAGTACTGGAATGCTGATCATCATTTTGTGTGGTGTCACCCGCGCAGTAGTGAGATATGAGAACTACCATTCTATCACCTGAGGTGTGCATGTTATCATGATGTTGGCAGGTACTCATCACAGAAATCATCATCTGCAGAGAGTAAAGGCTGTGCATGGCACAATCATATGTAAATTTGACACATGTGAGCGAGTGGGAGGCTGTGAGGAAAATGAAATGAATGCTAACAGGGAAAAGTAAGGGACAATTCTCTCATCATCTCTTTGGTGTTGCTTTTCATTGATGTGTTGGCTTTGGTCAGCCAACAAGTTGTGGAGTATAATTTGAAAATGAATGTCGAAATCAAATTTGATGATTTTGAATCAATGTGATGCGTTATGATTGTTACTCTTTTCCAGTATCACAGCGTTTACTGCTGGAGCGCGGTTGCTTGCAATGATGTACTGCGCATATGATTAACAGTGAATAAGAGAAGCAACAAATGTAAAGCAATACTGCTGATCTACCATACTTTTGCATGAACCTGTTGTACAAACAAGGACAATACTACACACTATTGACAAGCAATCTTGCAAACATATCAAAACACTTCTTGCTGTAGGTTTTGTTACTCTGGTGTTCATTTAAACAACCAAATGCTGTGAAGTCAGGCTACTAATTCGGAATTTTTGGCAACCCTTGCATCAAGTTTTGATATAAACCAGCCAGTATTTTGCAAAAAAACGCTCCATAAATTGAAATGTTCCAGTTGGCTTCTTGGTCATCACGCTGCAACATGATCAGTATTTTGTCCGTGCCATTGGTGAACGGCAGTTTTCACATCAATTAATTTGGGAGTCAGAACAATTGGTCATACATTACGCACACACGACATAAAGGAAGAAATGCTGCTTGTGCCTTTCACAAAACATGCAGCAAAATTGTTTCAATTTTAGCAAGGGCGGCCAGCAGTATTGCTTGCACTGCAGTTTTATCATGGTGAGCATCTGCCTGCTGATCGCAGACAATATCTCATGTTGAATGCTGTTGATGAGGACAGTGTATTCTTGCATCCTACATGACTGGAGTGCATCCTGGCAGTTTTCCCCATCTTTGATAAGTGTAGGCTACTAGCGACAGCTTGTTGCCAATAGAATATTAGATAAAATGTCAGCAAAGAAAACTGGAAGCAAGCGTTCTGAAAACAGATTTGTGCAATTGCTGTACTCAGCAATAAAGTTTATGATGCATTGTCTTGTGTTACCGTTATCATAGAATTGCTCTATTCTTTGAGGACTGTGTAACTGTGTAAAAACTAGAATTGACTCAAGAATCCCCGACAAATCCGCAGAGAACAATTTCGTCCAAGATTTTGTGCCACTCTTGCTTGTAACTGATGGTGCTCTCAGTTTATGCTAGTTCTCAGTCCCAACTGTTTGCTTGAAAATGCAGTCAAGTATCAAACTGAATGGGTAGTGAGATCAAATTAGAGAGTCATTACTACTGCTGTTTGCTGTTGTTCACAATAACAAGGTCATCCAAGTATCAAATGTACATGTCGCTCAGCCATGCATCATTCACTTTGGCCAATCCTAAGCATGGAAACAAACACATCACTTCAGATAACTTCTCAAAACAGGAAATTTGATTCAACACCTGTCAAATTCATTTGTTTGCAATTTGGACACGATGCTGATTTTCAGCAAAATACTGTGTTGAGCGAGGCTGCAAAGAACGACGTTGTTTTGATCCTCATTGATGAATGATTTTTCAATCAATACATTGATTGGACGTCAGCATCTCATGACATCCCAAAAATGTGTCCAGATTTTTAAAATATATCCTACTCCTTTTTTAAATTTGCTTTGTGCGTGCGTGTGTGTGTGTGTGTGTGTGTGTGTGTGTGTGTGTGTGTGTGTGTGTTTGTTACGGAGTATGACCACTCTGGGGTACTGTTGTACTGTTACGTGGATTACATGTACTACAGGTCTACAGTACATAAATCGACGGTAATTTATGTTGAAACGACGGTGTCTTACGTTACTGAATTACAATACTGTACGAATTCAAAGTTACTGGATGGAATGGTCATTGAATTTGCTGTGAACAGGTTGCTCGACATGTGCTACTGTAAAACACCAGTATGTATCATACTCCGATCAGTTGTGAGTAAAGTACGGCAAGCAACGAAGTTGGTCAGACGTAACAAACGTAAAACTAAAGTTGTGCGCAATTACTACATGTACATGAACGAGCGTTACTTGTACGGTGTGTACTGTACATCGTATACCGTCCACCTTTTCTCAGTCCCCCTCGACTTAGTATGGCAAGTGAGGATGGATGGCATACTAGGTCGTCGCGGTGGACCATTGATCATAACACTGATATTTAGCCGCCACATAGTGTGCGTGCAAGGGAACCCTATAAAACCTGCGAACCTCGTATAGAGGGGGAAATCAAGTGTAATCAACGACGTCGTAGAGAACGAGACTCACTAGGTGGTCTCGCTTCTGACCGCCCGGTATGATCTTCGTACATAGATCAGCGGGGTTATCATGGGTTGAAATATGGGCCGTCACACATTCACCCATAGCGACTGCTTCACGCACCGCGTGATAGCACACTGAATTTGATTTCTTCTTCAATGTTGATTCTGGGCGCTGCGTGTTATGTATGACCGACATATTGTCCCCATATATAAACGCTGGGCCATCGATGGGTACTCCCATCATTCGTAATTTGTAACGGAGTCCTCTCAGCGACTCCATCCCGTGTTTCATGGCGACAAACTCAGCCCCAAAAACACTAGTTTCGATCGTTGCCTGCTTCTTTGAGTACCATAGGATGGGAGACATGTTGAGATATAACAGAAACCCAGTTCGGGATCGTCGAGTACGTTGATCACCGGCATGATCTGAGTCAACGAATAAGCGAAGATCCATATCCTTACCACGTGGAGGTGGTGCATTGGGAGGGATCGCTTCGGTTACATGATCGCCATAGAATGATTTCCAATCACATTCCTTAAATGCTGATCGGTCGATGTCCGGGTAGGACGGATCAAACACGATCCGGGCGTTATGCTTCTTTTCCAAATAGTTGAAGAGGTGAAACACGGCCTCCAAGTGTCCTTCGCGTGGCATGATCAGGTATGAAGCAAGTTCAGATACTTCGGTGATGATGTCGACTCGTCCGAGCTCAACACACCATCGAAGTACACCGATCTGCGATTGGTAAAATGTGGCCAGCTCCGGTGACAATTCCGGAGTCACATCAAGTTCTGGTGCGTAGTTCAAGGGAAATGGTCCTGATGACCTCTTCGCCCACTTCCTGGTCGGGTATACCCTGGTATGGAATGCCTTCACGTTTGCAACCGCTGCCTGAATGTATTTGCTGGAACTCATGCCCCACGCAACCACACCATTCGACAGTGTCACAGGGCGCAATTTGGCACCAAGGTAAAACTCTGGGTTGCGTATCGAGCCAGGTTTGGTCTTGAAGAAATGATCTATTTCTTTCAATGCCTTTACACCGTCGTGGTGAACGACGAGAATATCGTCAACGTATAATAAGCAATATGCATAATACTTGTATCTGTCATCCGGACGAATCTCGGGTTTAAACCACAGATCATGGTCGGCCTTACAAGATTCCCATCCGAGATGACGCATACAATCGGCGAGATGGTTCCTGAAAGACGCCCCGGCCGACTTGAGTCCATAAAGAGCTCTGACAATTATGGCACGCTTGCCAGCGTCTTGTCCGAATTCTGGTCCCAGTCGGCACCAGATCTTTTCGCCGACAGGGGCTGTCAAGTAAGCGTTCTCGATATCCGCCGTCTTGACTTCCAAGTCATTTAACGCGGCTATGGTCAATGCGATTCTCACAGACTCTCGTGAAACGACGCTAGCATACGTGACGGTACCTGATGATGGCTTTGTCATATGGCCACCTGCCACCAAACGTGCCTTACGCTGGAAGTCTTCCATCTTGACGTCGAACACGAGGTGACATTTCATCTCCTGAAACGTGGGTGGCGGTTCCATCCCATCTTCCAAGACATCGAATGCAATGCGAACCTTTGTCATCTCCTTGCGGATGGCATCCTGCCATAACGTATTCCCGTTTTCCCGATCAATTCTCACGCAGTCGTCATAAGTCTTCGGAACCTCGATTCCAAATTTATGAGTCCTTTTATGATATCGTTTGTTAACTGCAGCCACAATACGGTCCCGCCGCTTCATTGTGTACGGGACCCACCATGCAAAAGCAGCCTCCCCATCTATTCCACGTGCGATGGCGTATTCCGCAACCTCAATCGGATTCGATTCCTTGAGGTCCGCCAATCGCTCCCATGACGTGGTCCCGTCTTTCCATTCCACGCATAGATGCCAGCCTTTAGTAGTCTGGCGCATGCGTCGATTGGAACCTCTGGTGATCCACATGTCCGTTCGATTGACAGCAGCGTCGGTTCGTTTGTGGTCTACTATCCCAGCCAAGAGAAGGTATTGGTTGCCTTCCGAGTCACATTGCGCATACATGTTTTGCGCTATGATGTTGGCCGCAACCTCGATCCTCTGGCCATCGGCGAATTCGACCTCGTATGTTCGAGTGTCAAGAATGGGATTTGAATGCGCCTTCCCCTGAAGGGTCCCATCTAAACTGCGTTTCCTTCCGCAGACTCGTGCAGTCTTAACGGTGTCCCCTGTCGGTAGGGAGACCTGAGCTCCGACATACTTGTCGTATGTATCTTCATCCACATCATCGGCGTCAGGTGTGAATCGCATCCCTTCATCCGTGTCACCATCAGCATACGGCTCATAGGTTGGGGTCCCAAGGTCTTCCAATTCGGGATCCGATGCAAAGTCCTCAAATTTGAATGAATCACCCAACACCTTTTCAAGCGATAGGATGAACTTCGAGCGTTCGGCCTTGTGCGTCTCGTCTGCGATCTCGTCAGGCGTTAACGATCTGACAGTCGAACGGTACACAACTTGACCATTTGCCTTTATCACCTTCCGAGTCATGGCCGGTCCGATGTCAATCGCCGGACCAAGGTCGCGCCCCAGAACCATTTTATCGTCGGGGTACGTTGTCGACGTGTCTCTGAACATCACCCATTCAAACCAACCAAATAAGGCTAAAGCAGAGATATCGGCAGTCTCACCGCGGACTATGGTTTCCGGTACCTGCCCTTCTAATCTATACTGATCGTGGGCGGTCAGGGAACGGACGTAAGCCTCTCTTTCAAGGCAATGATCCCATAGTCGCTTGGGTGCTTTCGATCGAACCATCTGGCGTCCCACGCCACGCTTGAGTTCACGTATGGCGGATTCAGCGGCGTTTGACCAGGGTGTGTGAGGTTCGGTCTGTTTGATCCTAGCTCCAGCCTCTCGGCATTTCTTCCTGAATTGTCCGAGGAGTTGTTCCTTGGCACCGTCCATGATAAGAGTGTTCGGAACGCCTTCCCGTTGGAACAGCAGAGACAAGCCCTCGTGTGCCTCACTCTTCTTTCGCATCGGGTAGGCGCGACACCAGCCATCCGCCGTTGCGAATATCTGTGCGTATTTGTTGTTTCTCGCCGACGCTGTATTTGATATCAGCGTGTCGGTAAAACAGTCGATTGGCAACCGTCGATAACGTAGTTGCCTGTCATTAGTCCGAAATCTCCTCGAGAGGGTTGGGTGAAGGAGCGTACGGATTCCACGCTGAGTCGTCGCTTGGACTGTGCGGCGTGCAGCATGAATATCAATCCCCAAATTTCTCGATAAATGCACCGCATCAAATTGTTTCCCAGGCGCCGATGTCCGAACTGTCATGATCCCAGTACCAATTGCGTTCGGCAGGGTGGCGTCGTCTAAAGTGGCTGATATTGCTTGAAGGGACAGTTGGATCCTATCCACTCCGATGAGCGCGGGGGCCAAATGCCTATTGGATACCACGCAGATGCGATTGACGTTCGGAGCAGCCCAAGTCCGGTCCCCTGAATCCGATATGCATTTGGCGAGCATGTCTTCATGTTCAGCAAAGGTAGGGTCATGAGGGTCGTAGTCGGGCGAATCACTGGTCAGAACGAGGTGTGGTAGTTGCTCGTACTCGTCGAGCGTCGGCTTACGGGTAGGGAACGAAGACGCAACGCCTTTGAGTGTTAATGGAATAACATACGGCGGGGAGTCGGAAGCATCCATCGGGATTACAATCGAGTGTGTGAGTTCGTCGGGGTGTTCAGTCAAGAAACGTGGTATGTCGTTAATCTTGACGTCATTAAGTCGAACTTGCATCGTCGAAAGTAAGTTATGTGGCATTTCAGGTATGTAAATAGCCTGATTGACAATAAGAATGACCGTTCGTCCCATCAAAGGGTCGTCATATGCGAGTGCAGCAGAGACCGTGCGCAAGTTTGTAGCAACTGGTCCTGTAGGGTTATAGCCAGATACATCAATTGGTCTCTCATAATCATGCACTAGCTAATAAAGCGTTACGACCAATCGCACATTGGTCCGCATGGGAGTCGAGATCGGTACGCGATTCAGTAACCGACACATCGACAGAGCTGAGCAACCGAAAAACCGAAAGGGCACGACTATGTCACTTCGATGTCTTGGTGCTTTGACGAGTCAAGGATGAGTTGGTACGGTTAGTACCGGCCGATGCAGACTTGATCGCACGTGGTTGAGTTTCATCGGACGACACAGAAGCATCGGTCGTGGCGTCGTCAACCGCGCCGATCTCAGTCTTGCCCATTTGCTTAGCCAGTTGAGCCACAGTACGGTTAACGGCCTTGAGGTTCTTGATAACTCCTTTCGTGTCATCCTTGTCTTTCGCATTCTTGTCCTTCTTTGTCTTGCTATCCTTGGCCCCGGGTTTGTGTCCGCGTTTCAGGCGCTTCGCGGCTAAATCTTTCTTTTGGGCCGGAGACAAAGCGTCATACTCAGATTTGGTGTAGTAGCGGTCTTCCGCTTCGTCACTGCGCTTGCGTTTGCCGCCGTGTTGAACCTTAATTTCCGAGATATTGACATTTGGGTTGCCTCTAGACTTTGAGGTGGTCTGCTTTATAAAATCCTGGTAAAGCGTGACACAAGCGTCAAAGTCATTTCGCAGGGTAGCATCGGACATGATACGCGTTTTGACCGAATCGAACTTGTCGGTCTTGATACCATCCAGAAGGTACCTGACTTTCGAACGTGGGTCGATTCCGGTGTACCCGTGCTCAACAAGACCCTCCATTATGGAGTGCTGTTGTTTATGCACATTAACATATTTTTCGAAATCCCATCGCCTCTGTTCTCCATTGTAGACAGTGGATTTGAGTTTGTCTTCGGCCTGCGTGGCCATATTGTCCACGTTGTTAGGTCCAAGGAAATGAGTGTACAAGGCTAGGTAGGCCATGCGGCCATCCCTAGTACGTTGCGCGGGTTTAACGTACGTCCAACAACTGTGCTCACGAGTGATACGGGCTATGATCTCCCATACCTTCTCACGGTTCACGAGGAATGTTGGGTCGAGAGTGCGTACGGCACCAACCATCGTAAAGTGTGGTGCCCTAGCGATCATCTCGTCTTGTACAGTGGCGTAACCACCGTCGGGGTCTTCATCAGGGACGTTCTCATCCTTACGGACCACATAAGCCAATGGAATTTTCTTGTCGCCGAGATACGAGCGCAAGTATTCGAGAATGGATTCCATTGTCTTCGGCCAGTCTTTCGCGTTAATAGAGGGAATGTCTTCTGAGGGTTTGTATGTGGCTTCGAAGTCACGCAATTCGCGTATGCTGCGAATATTGTCGAGAGTCACCGCCGCCGGGGCAATCGTACGGCTCGTACGGACCTTGTGGCGTAGATAAAACGCGAGGAGCTTCATGTTAGTCTCAGCTCTTGCGTTAACTTGGATGCCGGGGTTGGGGATCGCAGGCCCATCAGCACCGGGAACAGTCCCGCCGGGGCGACGAAGCAACTGGCCAAGATTGGAAATCTCAGCATCAGTCAGGAGCCTGATCTCATCGAGAGAATCGATGCCCTGTTCTTCAACAATTGCCTGTGCAGCAGCATCCAAGAATCCGATACGGACAAGGGCGGTACGTATGGCGGCGGGTTCCATCGTGTCGAGTAAACTAGAAAACCGGTGCGAGCGCTAATCTGGTGCAAGATTATGCAGAGGTTTTGGTTTCGAGTGTTCTAGTAAAATGTCCAACTGACTGAACGTCCGTTGTATCTAATTTGTAATATATGAGCACGCTGAATTCATATATCTCGTACATTTGGTAGACCAAAATGTCGATGTGCGTTTTACCCGGATGGTTCGGGTGGGATATGAAGCGTCCTTCGTACCCTTTCACGTCATGCGGTATATCCCGGATACTATTTCCGTTTCGTTGGATATACACTCCAGGCCAGATGTACCATCTACATTTAAGGTGCACTGGAGCGAGGCAGTTCAACGCATGCCCAGGCCCGCAACGATTTCATCATGGTCATGACTCATGAATCCGGCATGGTGACGGCTACCGAGGACCGTCGTTACTCCTGTTCCATTCTCAGCTCTCCATCGTGGCCAAGTATGGATGTGGCGTGTCCATTAGAGGTCCTTGGGTCTGATCAACTGAGTAAAGTACGGCAAGCAACGAAGTTGGTCAGACGTAACAAACGTAAAACTAAAGTTGTGCGCAATTACTACATGTACATGAACGAGCGTTACTTGTACGGTGTGTACTGTACATCGTATACCGTCCACCTTTTCTCAGTTGTGAGGAACCCACTACACCGACTACAGTAATTAGTCTGGATATTTAAATAGTCTGGATTACTAAATAGTCTGGTCCATACTAATATATGTTAGGAGTAATTCTCGTCGGGATTGTTGTTTGTGTGCTGGCTGTATACTTGAGATAGGTTCCCACGTGCATTGTGTGTCTGTGTGATGGTGTGGTGTTCAGTGCGAAGTACTCATGCGTACGTACTAGTACGTGTACTAGGTACAAGTTGCTTCTACAATTGTTGAATCAATATGTGTACGTTCACACCAATGCCAATGCTGATTCATAGGCAGTCGACGACTATTGTTTTTGCTTCGTCGCATTGGAAATCACTTTTCATAGTAATTTAAAACCAAGAGCAAGAACAAATGTCCCGCTTCTCTGCATCTCCAATTGTAGCAGCCTTTGCTCGTGCCAACATTGGGCCTGCTGCTGAGGATGATGACGATGAGGACATCATTGGTATAGTGGCACAGGAAATGGCAGATGAAATCCGGGCACGTGAGGAGGAATCTGATACACAAGATATCGAACAAGATGAGAATACAGGAGTAGAGGAGAATGGGATACCTAATCGAAAAAGGAGCCTACAGCAGGTGGTTTCCATCGGAAGTCGCAGAGAGACCATACGGTGGATGATGAATGAATTTGATGCAAATGGAAAGAAGGAACTGCTTTCGAAAGCAGTGGCCAACTTTCCTGAGTATTTCAGAGGCAGCTATAAAGCCAACCATCAGAAGGCATCAAGTTGGTGGAAAGATCGACACAAGTACTACAATAACAATATCTTACCGCCAGCATCAGTGCAAAGGAATCAGATCTCCAAGGTGACCCGGGTGAACTTGAAGGCTTCAGCAGGTCGAGGCCGCAAAGCAAGTGCATGGGTAGTCCATGTTTATGCCGAGCTGATGGACGAATTCCTCCGTCTCCGAAAGACTGGACTCAAGTTTTCTACAGCACTCTTGGGAACTCTTGCACGTGACATAATTAAAAAGGAAGAAGGGGCATTCAATTCAAATTACAGAGATCCCTTTGATAACAAGTTGATTCACGACAAGATTACATCACGATGGGTGCAATGTTTTATGTCTAATCACAATGTTGTTGTTCGTTCCCAGACTGGAAAGCTGATGTGCAGCCCTGAGAAGGAACTGTACATACAGAAGACCATTGCGTTTCACATGGGTGAATTGCATCGCGGTTTTTCATCTGGAGAATTGGATGAGAACCTAATTGAGAATATGGATGAAACTCACTTTGTCGTCAACGTGGACAATGGGAGGACCTTGGGTGTTCGAGGTGACAATGATGTAAAGTATGCAGACGTTGTATCTGGAGGCGAAGGCATGACGATGATGGTTCGTCTCACTGGAGGTGCCACATCATACATACAGGCCCCCATGATGATATTCACCAACAAAAGTCGCAGCTACCCAATTGCCACTGTCGCAGACACTGTTCCAGGGGTATGTTACCGCTCAGGGCCCAAGGGATGGAACGATAAAACCCTCTTTCCACAATGGTTCATGGAACCTCGAGCATACCAAGGCGACCAATATGGGCGACAAAAACTGATGTACCTCGACAACTGCGGTGGGCACAATCATTCTGATGCATTAATAGCTGCCTTGGAAGCTACGAATACACACATCAAGTACTTTCCTCCATGTGCAACTGATAAAGTTCAGCCAGCAGACTCGTTTGTGATATCAAAGATAAAGGATGCCTGGAATAAAAGGTGGGACCTCAAAAAGATGGAAATGATTCGCGAGAACATGTGGTCGAACGGTGTTCGAAGGGATGGTGCATGGTCAGGTAAGCTGCAGAACCCGGGAAAGAGGTTTTTCCTACAGCTTGCTGCTGATTCTGTCCGGGATGTCAATATGCAGCGTGATGCAAATGGTCTTACCTATTCAAGGAAGGCAATGATTCGATGTGGGCTCGCTCTTGATGTTACCGGCCAATGGCGAATCCAGCAGCTGTCCCCGCAATTGCAAGCTATCGTAGCTAGACACCCCAATCACTTTGAAGGGGAAGCAGTCCCCCCACCTGGTTAAGTAAGTTCTCACACTCGGCATCATCAACGAGTAGAATTGACGTCATTTATGAGAAGGCAGGTCTACGAACAATGATGAGAATGCAGTTGGACACAGCCAGTACATGTACCTAAACGTATTAGGAGCCAAATTAATGCACACCAAGAAGCACACCCATTACCCCATTGCAACACCTGTCAAAAATCTTACTGCAGCATTGTTAGGGAAGTACATCCATTGCGACAGATTGAGCTGCATTTTTCGAGGCCTAGTAGTTGTTGACTGAGATTTTGTTCATGACCTCGTTTGCTATGCAACGTGTCCAACCGTCACATTAGGCTTCAGATTTGCATCTACTTACTGTACTATACACTTTTGTTCTTGTTTCCATAGTCGTGCGAGTTCAGAATTCAGGGCGATGCTGTCGCACGGATATCATATGAATGGCCCACAGTGGCGGCAGGTGCTGCTACACTGCAATATCTCTGCGAGATAAGATTGCGTTGGTATTTAGCTACCCCACTGCTGTATCAACATGATTTGATTGCTGCAAAAGGTACCCCGCAACATGAAGATCGTTTACTGTCTTCTTGCCTTGGACGGTTTTTGTTTCCAGTATTGTCCAATTCATCGCTTCAATGGTCATGTTGTTCAAATAAGAGACTCCTCTGCGCCATTTCCCTTGATGAGACCAACAGTAATAGAAGCAACAAAGTATCGTGTGAAGAAGAGGGTCACTACTCCAGGTTGGTGTTGCTGCTGCAATATTGACAAGAAGCTTATGGCCGGTGTCAATCTCCAATTATGACAGTGATGTATACTTCTTTCTGTCATCGGTCCAGATTCGTAATCCGTGTCATCAACATCATCCTCATCTTAAATCACATCTGGTTTAAATTTTAGGAGTTCGTTGTTAGAGAGATGGACGAGGTCAATGCGGTGTGAACAGCATGCATGACACGGGCAGTTCAAGGAAAAATAATCGACAGGGTAGATGCTTACTCAACTATTTGGCTGCAGTCAAAATTGTAGAAATATCCACTGTATGTTGCTTTTGTTTGAGATGGATGGCACAACACGGATGTTGTGGGTGTGGCGGCAGTTGGTAAGCAACTGACAACGATTTCGATTGCACAATTGTTGTACTCGCAAGATCATAGTAGTACATCATACAAATTGCACGATCGTGATCCTGGTATCTGGAACCCATCAGCTCAATGTATAGTGCGATGCCAGCCCTGTCACGCGGCCATGCAACCATGCAAGATATGTCTGAGTAGACTCGTACTCGTACACCATGAGCAATGCTCGGAGTTCACACCTCCAGCACGATGCCCGAATGCTTGCGTTGGATGGTGGATACAACATGCAATGATACTCGAGTACGAGTTCGTAGTCCAGAGTCCTGAGTACGAAGTGATCCAGTACTCGGAGTACTTGTAACTTGTATACGTCTACTTGTAGTCTGGTCTACAAAGTACTCGGAGTACTTGTAACTTGTAACTTGTACTTGTCGTCTGGTGTGCTTGTTAATAGGAATTCATCTTTCCTGTGGAGTTGGTGAATTACTCTGGTCCAGGTTGATTCCGAAGCTTCAGAATAAATCCATACTATTTTGGAATATTTATTATTAGTCTGGTCCACTTTTAATTCCGAAGCACCCTAATAGTCTGGATTCCAAAATAGTCTGGTCCACAGTAATATATGTGGGTGGTCGAAAAAAGCCATGTTCGAAAATAGTCTGGACCAGACTAATTACTGTAGTCGGTGTAGTTTGTCTGATGAATGTTGTCGTGCTTGACAGGAAAAATTGAAAAGTTCGATTTTCTTAGGTTCGGGTACGGGAGTTCCTGTGTCGCATTCTTCTGCAAGCTTGATCGTCACGTTTTGGTGGCTCCGCGTGTCGCGTCTTCGTCGACGCTATGAAAAAGTCTTACACATCATTGTTCCGGTATTACGTAGAAAGGTAGTAGTCCAGTATGATGTCCTATGTGAGAAACTGTAGTATGATTGTAGGTTGCGTTGTACTCGTGCAATCGGAGTATCGGAGAATTATGTGCAAGTCCCGCAGATGGCCATAAATGTTTCAAATCGCACCTAATGTCACTCACCCTACGACACTTAAATACTTTTTTGTGTGAACATTGTATTGCGTCTGTCAGAAACAGACACTTTTCGATTTTCTTAAAGATTAAATGTTGGAACCATCTGTTGCTTCTGCATAAGCCTGAAACGAAAGGTGTCAAGGCCAGTGGATGGTTCTGAATCGCACATACTATAGTCACAAATTTATGATGACCACATGAAGTATGCGGAACTCGTGTCCGCTACCGGTAGCTATCCGTATGATACATAGCGCCAAGTACCCTATACCCTATGGTACTGTATCAGCGTTGTGCTCGTTTTTTCTGTATGTACGACTCTCACGGCATGTGTGGACTGCTACCAAACAGAAATGCATCGCTCGGCGCAAGTTCTTTCATACTCCCGTGTGCGGATTACATCTTGGGCAAGCACGAACGGTTCGACAACCTAAACTCCCAAACTGCCCAAAGGGAAAAAAGATTGCACAATTGATGGCTCCTTTGAGCGTCTGACAAGAGCTTTGACGATCCATACAAACGACAAAATCAACAATGAATGAACACCAACAACAGCTTCAGAAACAGCTCTGGAAGTTGCCAGAACCACTATCCCTGACCTTCGACCCTCCTCGGTCGTTTACCCTCTCGCTTGGAAACTTTTTTGTCTATGTTGATTACCACAAGAGAAAGGGTCTGAAGCTTTGCTCTACTGTCTTTACGTTTCCAGATGGTGTCCCGGATGTTGAAATTCGGGCCTTCCTCAAGGCCTGGTCAAAGAGGAAAAATGGAGGCGTTGGAAAACTGGAATGGGGCGGTAATGATGAAGTGCTGTTTATTCAGGAATACCCCAGGAACATTATCGATGACGATTATTTGTCAGAGCTTGACCGCGCAATCACGTCATTTCGGGAAGCTTTGCGTTCTCTTCAACAGAAAATGATCATGTTACATCAGAAAAGTAAATCTACTGCCAATGGTTCCAACTTTTCGGAGTTTGGAACAGTCATCGAGAGTGAAGGCTTTCTGGAAAAAGGGTCGTTGGAGCATGCAAGTGGAAGGAATGCTCGACAAGAGAAGCGGCAACTGAGGATGGAATCAATGAAAGAACGGAAAGAAACTCGATCTGCCGATACGGCAGACGACAGTGAAGGATTTCGGGACCAAGGCTCCACCGATCAACGAAAGAACATTTGGCCACTAAGGCGCAATTCCCAGGAATCAACAAAAGAGCAGACGCAGAACAATTCAGAAGACGCTAGCGCCGACAGCAGTGAACAGAATGCGGAGCGAAAGAACTTCCTGGGGTTCGGAAGGAGAAAAAAGCAGGAGAGAACGTTTATGCCGCTGGATGACGACTATTTCTCCGACGACGGAGACAATTGCTTAGTAACGACGAGCTTGCTGCCAGGCCTTTGAGCAGACCCGTTGGCCGTCCAAGCGCCCAATACCATGAGAAGTATTCGAAACCCTTTGAGCAGATGCGTTGGCCGTTCGAGAACCAAATACCAGGTGATTTATTCAAGTTTGAGATTTTATGCCTTCGGTCAATACATTTTGCTTGACTTGACATCAAGCAAGCCATACACAATTTTCTAGTAGAAGTGAAACAATTATCTTTCACACGTCTAATACCTTTGCAGCATGGGTTCCTGCTTGGCATTTTGCCAGACCTCGACTTAAACAGCTTGTGCAGCCCTTCCGAGGAGTTATTGCCCTTAGTTGAATTTCCTTCGCCGATAAAAAAGAACATACGCAGCGGGCGTCAAGACACTGTCGGGCGAAACCGGTCGTACCGAGGAGTCGTCAAAGAGACTCCAGTCCTTCGACATGTCTTCCTTCTCATCCCAATACCGAGCGAAGGCAGTGTAGTGTCCGAAGCCAAGCCGCCCGTAATGATTCGTAACCGCAAAAAGATCATAGATTGCCGGGATTTCGTCTTGCACGAAGTCGGTCTTCTTGGCGTGACTGACGTACTTGGACATGTCCAAGCCTTCCATTTCGAAGTCAACAAATGTATCAAGTTTGTCGCGACGTAGCGCATTCTTGAACTCGAAGCGCTTTAAATGCACCACCAATACGTTGGGGAGGCGCCACAGCTCCATGGTCTTCATAGCGCACACATGTTCCTGGCACCTTCTGCAATACCACTTGTTGTTTTCGTCCAACCGCTCGGGGCGGGTGAAGGTTTGCAAGCACTGATCGAGCGTCACGGTCCGGCCGGCTCCCATAGTACGTTCTCGTTTCAAACCCTCGATATAGCTTGCATGATTCACTACCTGCACAAACATTGTCTTGTCGAAATATTCAATGCCCCTCCATTCGAACGATACAAATAGAAACCGCTCAGTGCAACCCTGACCTAAGAATTCAACGATCTTGCTGTCTGAATCCTTGGGAATAAATGCCGATTCTTGAGGGAAGACGGCACGAGGCTTCGAATTGTTGTCCGTCACGCACAGCTGTACCCACTCTTCTTGAATGCCCGGGACATACTTTATTCGCTCCCACAAATGATCGTACACTTGTCGACAAGTAAACTCGGCACTGAAAGAAGTGAGGAATGGAAATCCAAACGGTTGGCGTTCCCCTTCTTCAGTCAGAGAGCAATGCGTGCAAATGACATGGACTGTGGTATTGGTGTATGGATCGACATCAAAGGCAGCGAGCAAGTCGGTGGTGCGAATGGCATCAACTTTCTTGTTGTCCTGTAGTATTTCATACATGGCGTACTCGTATATGTCACAAAGTGCTATTCGTTGTGATGGGATCCCACACAAATCCGACAATGCTTGGCGCAAATCGGCCACAAAACTGCCTCGTCGCACTTCCACCATCCATCTTGCTGGTGGAGTGCCACAATTGTTAAACAACAGAATGGGAATGAAACGATTCGATTGCGTCTGCGGAATTTCCAACGACAAGTGATTGAAAGCATCAAAGCTCACTGACACACATTTGCATTGAGGGCAGACGCATGTTGATTTGAATTGCCCATAAAAGGTGCTCATAACCAACGAGTCATTGCGTCGTTGATGGGCATGCCATGCATCAGCCCCAGCGATTGCCATGGCGCTGTTCTCATTAACATCCGGCAGTTCTACATAGGGTGCTTCCCGAATCCGATTTAAATCTTCGTGAAGCCCATCCAGAAGGTACGCGAGGAACTCTTGCGCATCGTGTTGCGAACATCCCGCGAAACGAGGTGCGAAAATAGAGATTGCTCGTTTCAAGGTTGTCGGAGACACGGCAGAAGGCCCGACCATCCACACCTCCCGCATGACTTGACCATAGGCACGCGCAAGCTTGCCACCAGTTCCCAGAGGATTGTGTACATTGAGATCTTGCAAAAATCCATTCGACAAAAAGTGGCGTGTGAGAGGCGTCGCATGACTCAAGCACTGGAGTGCTGAATTCATAAAGCACGTATTGCCCAGATTATGGAAACCAACTTCTCCGTTGCGATCCTCCTGAGGAATTCCACACTGCGTCTTGTGGTACGGCCAGTGCGATTCTTGACACGCACGCCCACAGTAATATGCATCCAAACATCGAAAGCAGCGGGATTTTGCATGGGGCGCTCGGCATGCCTTGCACGTGTTGAAAAACTCTATTTCCAAGCAATCCGTTCCATATAGCGTGACAATCCCCTCAGCATTAGAACGTCGACAACTAGGATGTGTCGATTCACCGTACCATGCCACAAAAGCTTGATAGACTTCACGAGGAATCAGTTCGTAATGATGTCCTCGTACTAAGTTGGGAATAATCTTTTCCCCGGCGAACCATTGTCGAATGAACGAGTCCTCGTGATTCAGGAGGAGACCCGAGTTATCAATGGGGCCAAGCTCATCCCCACAATCATCGTCGGAAATATGTGGACACACAGCGCCAGGTGGCAGTAATGCCAATACTTGCAGGAAGGCACCTTTGGATCCATTAGGCTTTGGGAAAAAATTCGACTTTGAACACCAGAGTCTCCACCATCCATAATCTAACAAAAAGAACGCTTCTCCCTCCTTGGTAACTGCCGGTTGGAGAGCTCTCTGTCGTGCTTCCAGCAACGTCAATACCGAGTTTCGCTGAGATGCATAATCTTGATTCAAGTCCGCCGCTGTTAGTAGCAGATTCTGCGAAATGCGCTGCAGAGCCGCAGTTGCCACCTTTTGCACACTCACGTCGCCCCCATCGTTTAGTAATTCCAAACATTTTTGCAAGTCGGCCGATGCCGCAGCCCACTGGTACATCTTTTCGCGTGCCAGAGCACGACGATACCACAGTTTTGTTTGTGTCGAGTCCAACGCCAGAGCAATAGTACATTCGTCCTCGACGGCGTCGAACTTTTCCATTTTCAACAAGACCATGGCCAAATTAGATCGTAAGGCAACTTCCAAATCATGGGTGTCAGAATTGTCGAGTGCCAAACCCAATTTATATGCAGTAGCTGCCTTTGCGTATTCTTTGTTTCCGTAGTAACGATTGCCTTCAGCTTTGTAATGCAGTGCTCTGTCATTTAAGCCAGCTTGAGGCGGTGTTGAGACTTTCACTTCCTCGTCCGTGTCGGAGACTTCTCTCGTCGTTCTCAGCTCTTGGTCATGACTGTCCTGTATCGAAGGGGAAGCTGGTTCCGTCGGCGTTGCTGCGAGACTTGTTGGTGGCGCCGGTGCAGCCGAAGTCGCCATGGTCGCGGGTGGTATAAATCTATAAATGATGATGCGACAGACGACGATAGGGATGAACAGAGTGTAACAGGTACAGTACAATTATGTAGAGGTCATACATGAGATACATGTACACATACTACACTACACTACACTACTGCACACTACCGTAGTAGTAGTACTTTAGTTGCATTAAGCACTGTGTACATGGTTGTGTGGGTACCGGTACGGGTACTGAGTACAACTACTCGGAATAGGTACTGTACGTGCACTGGAGTGCAAACTATGACATATATTCATACTCGTAGTATTCTTGAACAAGTCATCTTTATGACTCTATATGGACAATCTGACGCGCAACATGTCCTACCACGTACGTACGTCGCCCGACTTGTACTCGGAAGATAACCATGTTTTTTACAGGTGCAGTCGAGATGGAAATTCATGTCCATTGCCCGTCACGTCCGTGATTGACCTCCGCGTGGAGATTGCGAATTCACGTTGTTGACATAATCACGCCAACATGCAGCCTTCATCTTGAGATATGATCTTGACAATACTTGATCCAAGCAATGAATGGCGACGGCGGCGACAATGACGAGCCTCCGTTACTCAGTCAGCTCATATACTCTCAATCATCACTGTACAACAATGGAGTTGATTCCATTCCGGCTGTCGCCACTGCGAACAACAAGGCGAAACAGCAGCAATCCGTGGATGAATTCTATGGCCTTGGACCGACGCAAACGGCGACAACGACGGCAAAAACATCAGCAACATCAACAACACCAATCACCGCAGGCACTGGTCAGGCCAAAAGACAGATGCGTCGAAGTCGCGCCAAAGGAAGAAGAGGACCGGAACTATATCTTGAATCTCAGTCGCAGGCCGATGACCGTCAACGTGCGATGAAGCATCATCAGCAGTTGGCCATGATTCAGTATCGATGGAAACAACGAAAGGTGGACATTCGAAAGGAAGTGGACGAGGGAGGCGTCTTTGAGCAGTTGGTACGAAAGCATTGGAAGAGAAAGCGAACTGAAGCAGTGGTTTTGTCAGAACAGCCCATCGAAACCTACTGGGAACAAGGTTTTCGTGCCCCGCTACCAATACCTGAGATTCCTAATCCGAGCCAACTGCGAATCCGAAAGCAGAATTTGCCACCAGAACCAAAGTTAAATCATTTCTTTCCTTTCAGCAAGACACAGAAAAGCACGATCGCCGAGGTCAAGCACATGGTTCAGCGTCAGCACCTCTTGAATTGTCCTGTCTCCGGTGTGCATTTTCATCAAGGAGCAGTCTCGAAGGTGATTGCACGTTCTTTGGTTTCTGGGGCATGTGCAAGCGAAGAAGAGCAAAACAAATTCTTAGCAACTCTGTACAAAGTTAATCCCAACTTACGACCCGAAGCTGTTATGAGAGAAGCATCTCATCATGGATGGAATTTCCAAGTCTTTCAGCGACGACTCTGGCAGGATCGAAACGCTGCTGCGGAACAGCTCTTGACAATCAACACGAGAAAGCGTCGCTCCACCCATCGAGGAGTTATGTTTGATACCGAGAAGTCACGTCGGAATAAGGTGATCGCCCGACTCAGCGGGTCCGACAAGGATGCTTCAAGTTTGCAAGAAATGGAAGCAGAAGAGGAGGATTCAGTAGATAGTTCGGACGGGTCGGAAGACTCAGGCTTGGATCCCGAGGTCATTGAAAGCAACGTTTCAAGGGACGATGCATGTATTGATCCACACAAGGATGAGTCCTTCCGATTTCTGAGTGGTGCTGTGCCACCAAAACCAATACAGCCTCCGGATATCTGTAGTGTTCAGTTTGGTGCTGAAGATCCATACGCTCACGCGGTGCGTCTAGCACGAGTCAAGCCTGCAACTGCTGAGCTAATCCTCGCGACGCTTTTATCTAGAGTTGCAAATGCTGACAAAGAAACTCTTGTGGAAGCTCATGCGACGATGGTGTCGTTTCTGGAACATCTCCTAAAAAGAAACAAAGTTTGCACGACAATCCTCATCAACAAATACAACAAGGGTGTCGACATAGACGTACCCGCTGTAGCGGAGTACCATGCATGGATGCAATACTGTCGCTTTGCAGTCAATCACAGGATTGCGTCTGGATTTGAAGGCGATGAAGACCCTTCTGAAGCTGGCTCTCTTCGTCGTGTCAATACTGTCGCCGACGAACTGTCTCTTGTACTGGAAGAGATTCAGACACGTCCGGGAATAAAGTCATTCCCTCGCGTACACCTCATCTACGCCATGTGCATCATTGCTCGAGAGCTTCCCCCTGAGGCCGCCAACATTTTTGCTCGTGGTGACCACAAGACTCCGTTTCACACCGTGAGGCTAACTCTGGAATTCATGGAAGGCAACGGAATGTTGACGGATGACCCTAGCAATGCAACGAAATCTCGCACGATTTTGGCAGCTCTCTTGGAACACGTGTTTAACGAAGCAGCAAAGGTCATCGAAACCCGTTGTGCCTCGATAACCGAGGAAATCGATTACCATGCATGGTTGCTAGCGTTGCGGCTGTCCAGTTTTCTCCTTTGTTCAGGTGTAAAAATTGGAGGTCCTGCCGTTAGGTATGCCTCCTTCAGGAGCAAAGTTGTAAACGTAGACTCATACTTTTCTCAGGATTCTCAACCCGAACACTTGCCCCACGAGGTGAGGCAGCGGTTGCCCAAGTACGAAGAAACAAGAATTGATGCCGCCGAAGCAATGAGAAGTTTCCTCCAGCTCGCCGAGTTACAACAAGGGGCTCGAACAAGTGAAATGGTCGTTGCCATATTGGAATGGGGTCAGACGATTGCTCTCATTGTTGGCCCTAGCAAACGGAGGGGCAGTACATCCCCAGAGCTTGTATGGCAGCATATTCGAGTGTTGCACTCGACGCACATGCTGGAAGTGTCTCCTTTGACAGCGTCACAATTGAGGGAACTAAAACTCAGAGATGCTCTTAATAGCAATGCCATTGCGGACAAGTTGGCGTTGAATTTGGAGAACGACCCGTCCGATATTAGCCATTGGCGAAATCTGGTGCGGGAGCTCGGTCCCCTAGGGGGTTCTTCGAAAAAGTGTCATAAATGCCAAGAATGCAAATTCTTAAGAAAGGGTTTCTTTGTCGATCACGCCGAGAAAGAGGCGCGAAAGTGGTGGGGACGAGAACGACTTTCGTGGTGGAAAGTCCATTTATTGAAGCTTCCTCCTACACCTTCGAGTGATCCGGCTTTCGTTTTTTCAATTGGACAACAGATGGAACAAAATCTTCAACGCGAGGAGCTAGAGGTCAGTACCACTAGAGAATCCGACACAACTGTTAAAGTCAGTCGCACCTGGTTGGATAGGATTATCATCACACTGAACGAGCAGCCTTCGAAACAGTCTCAGAGTATTCCAAGTATCGAGAGTCGCGGTACAGCTGTCAACGACCTTTTGCCACAGCCCATCTCCAAGAAACCTGAACCTGTTGCTGCGGAGTGCCGACCTTGCATACCCGGCTTGGATGAGAACGAGAGGCTGGAAGTCCTATGCTACAAGATATTCCTAATGGCATACCTTTACGGACCCAACGACGAAGCTGTTGCTGAAGCAGTGTGGTTTTTGGCGTCATGTCACTTTGGAAGCCAAACCAAGGTCCACAAGGAGGAGTTTCATTTTTCACCGCAATTACCCCCCTCAACCCCCCAAGACGCATGGCGGTGCATCGTGTGGCTCGCGTCGCAGGGCCTCTTCGTAAGTCTATGTCTCCTGACTTTTTACAAACGTTTGACATCTTCTGGTCAGGGAGGGTTGGAGATGCAAGGGAGTGGTTATTCGGAGGAGACCAAGGAAGCCATGCGCCTGGGTGTGCAATGCTTCGGAACCAAGTCACTCTTCACAATTCGAGACAATGTGCCCTTTTTTAACTCTTGGGATCGCAAGAGACTGCGGCGGTTGTACAATGCCATGAAGAGACACAATGAGCTGTAGATTCATCACCAGTGAGCGACACAACACGAAACGGGAAATGGAACTCGTGGGATCGATGATGCAGCTGTGGTGCATGCTATCGTTAGAAGTATGGCAAGAGTTATAACTATAAAAATGAAACCACCTCCTGCGGTTTTGTGTCGAACATCTTCCCCGACGAGCAGATGCGTGGGATAAGGAGGCGAGGATTGAATGTCAAGTTTTCAAGGGACGACCAGCTTTAAGTTCATACCTTCACTCGACTACTACTCTAGCTGTAGACACGGTACTACGTAAGGAAGAAGTCTAAATAGATGAAAGCAGTTGCATATTTAGATCTATTAAAGGCATTCCTCATTTTCGAATTTGAAATTTGCCCGAGGTGCGAGTAGCAGTGCCGACAAGGCAATCCAGACATTAAAGTGCCATAGCGGACTTAGAACTTCACTTTATCACCGTGTCACAATAGTTGGCGCACCATGGTCCATGGTCCTTTAAAGCTAGAGTATCCCACTCCAGTTCTACTTTTTACACGCAGTTCTGAATTACTGGTAGTAGTTAACAGGCCTTTCGTCCTCCGTCCTCAAATAAAATACGGTTTGACGACGCTGTCTTTTATGGTCATGGTGTGCTTCCCACGTGCACACCTGATATTCTTTCTTGTTCGTGATCCATAATCTTTCTTTGATTTCCCTTATTGTAATAGTTCCTTACAATTGCCTATCCTCCTCCACATCTGCAGTGCTGTTCCACAACATGCAATCATGGTCGTAATAAATCAGAATTGAAGCTATGGAACAGTTCATAGGTTTAGTGCTACTGTTAGTCACCAAGTGGAGGAGTGGCTACAAACACAATGGATGACCTGATCTTGCAAGTTGGATGACCGCCAACCACATTATGCCTTTGAGCCAAGGAAACTGGACTTTGCACATCTATCACTGTTATGGTGCATTGATAATATTTACTATCATAAACAGGGAAAGCAAACAACTAATTCTTGTTCATGTCAATAGCATGGCTGGTCTTGGGTTTTGCTCACTATGACAAACCTAACAAAAAAAGCTGACATGTGTGCATCATATGTTTACAGAGCACTATCCTCAAATTTTCCATTCATTAATCTTGATGTTGTTAATTGTCTTGCAAAAGCCATGACATGCATTCATATGCATCATTGCCTGCTTGCACCTTTTCTTGTGGTGATGATTTGCAATGCAACCATGCGTGCAATCGTACACAGAATCAAGCAACTGTTGGGTTGATGAATAAACCTCTATAGTACTAGAGCAACTAGAAAAACCTGGTTGAATAAAACCTACTACCTAGTGATGCCATGCCTGATCAATAAATGTTGACCATGACTTCAGCAATCTATTCATCCAATTCAACGTTTGGGAACAGTTGTGATGGGCATATGCCACCACTTTCCATTGTTCCTACCACAATTCTGGCTGTGTTGGGAAGTCGCAGCATAGTATCGACCTAGAGCACCCGGAGGCCGGAGGTCTTGGAAAACTTGGTGATGTGTCATTGTGGGGCGGGGGGCGGGGGAACTATCAGGTTCTGGTCCGAGCTTGCCGGCCAAATGGTGGCGCATTTGGTTTGGCGCATTGGTGTAACATACGTATGAACATAGACTACTTGTACTCGTCTACGAGTTCGAAATACTATGCATACGGTATGTGCGCATTCATAGTCTGATAGTAGTAGGTAATACTCCAGACTCCAGCATACAGTTACGAATAAAAGTTGCAAGTCGTATGAAACTACGAAAAATTGAATCTTTTCTGAAGACACCCGGATGTTCTCGTGATTGTTACGTCAATGTCGGATCAAACCCTCTCAACTCACTTCATCATCACTAATAACTACCAACAGTCTACCAACCCTACCAACCCCAGAGTATAGTCAACAATTTTGTCGACTTCATCGGATCTGGTACACGTGTGTACCATGGATCCGAACAGCACCTCTGGGGTCCACGAGGCCAGATCTTTGTCGGCTACAGAGTCATGGCCAGATGCTGAGGTGCGCGAAAGGGAACGTCCTTCTCTGGCAGAGCATTTTGCCAAGAGCCAACTCTCTGTCGCTGACGAACAAAAGCAAAAACAACAACAGCAACTTCGTTCCGAAATTCGTGGAGGAACTCGAAGTCTTGTCGGAGGATCATTTCCTGTATCTCTTACGTGCGATGAGGATATCATATCTGTAGATTCCGCATCTCTGTTTGGAACGAGTTTTGCTGCGAGTCTCGGCGACCACTCTGTGGCGACCCGATCGTCAACGGCAATGGAGTATTCAGAGGATGATCGATCCGAGCGTGGCAATCGCTCTGCTGCACCTCTGCTGACAACAAGTTTACTCGGTGATGTTCGGATTGCTGCGGATTCCTCCAGGTATTCTCACTTTCTGGTGGACCGTGAATTTGATGCCGACGCCCATTCCGTTCTTACTGCCAGCACGGATCAGGCATCCTTGTTCGCCGATGACACCACCGCATCGGGGGGCGATGCGTACTTCTCGCAGCATCGCATCACTCCGCCGCGATCATTATTGAGGATGAATCGTCCTTTGAATAGGAGTATTGACGAGGATGACGACGAGCACTACGCAGATGAAGAAGGTGATGATGGTGATTATCATCTTGATATGGAGGCTCGTTGGATTCTGGAATCATCAGACACGGATCATGTCTACGAGGATGAAGATGAGTCCTCGAACAACTTCTCACCAGAACCGCTCGTTGATGATGATGAAAGCACGATCCATGGTTCTTTGGATTGTTCCAATAAATATCATGTTCTTGAAGAACGCATCCAGGCGGTACAAGGTGCCACGACGGCGCCCACAACCACGGCGCCCGTTTTGGACTGGAGTGCGTACAATCAAGAACGTGGTCGCTTTTTGGCGCATCAACTCATTTCCAAGGCCCGACAGCAGCGACATCCGAATGACTCCCCATCTCCTCACACACCCTCCACTCTGGCATCGGCGGCAGACGTTTCAACGCCCGACGACATGGATGATGACGACGATGATGATGACGAGGATGCCCGTCGCAATCGACCCCTGACCATGTTTCGCAATCCCTTTGTCCGACGCCGTCGATTCCGCAATCCTGCTACTACCACAAATAAACCATTGGATGCAACCTATATTGTCGTCGATGCAACCATTCGTGACGAAGCACTGGCAACAACTCAAACTAATGATGCCGCCGACCTAGAAGGAGCATTGTCACCTTTATCATCATCATCAACAACAACTGCAGTATCACCCTTGACCATGAATGGTGTTGTTCTCGAAGATGATGTCTCGCGAGCCTCATCTCTATCCGACTCGCTCAAGGAAAACGACAACGATGAAGACGATGATGATAGTTATATCCAGGATGCAAATGACAGTGCGGAGGGCGGTATGGTGGATTCCTCGAACCTCGAATGCCCCGCATCACATCATCTTTTGCCGGAAGGCTTACTACGCCGAGCCACGGTGGACGATATAATTGACCAGCTTGGTTTGGGATCTCAAGGGTGGTCGGCGATTCAACAGTTGCGAGACTTGCAACAACAACAGCAACCAAATTCAACGTCGTGTTGCAATGACAACGAATGTCCGACGAACTCGTCGTCGTCATCGTCGTCGTCGTTGACTTGCAAGGATCCAACGACGATTGCTTTGGCACCGCCGTCCTGTAGGATTTCCATTCAAGGACATTCCATCCCCAATTATCCGGCACGCATTCAATGGTCCGTATCGAATTATCGTCGTCACGTATTGGACCTTTCCGATGAACAGTATGCCGCCATGCTAGAAGAAGAAGAAAAAGAGCTAGAAGTATCACCACCAGCCGAACCTACTTGGCCTGTCCTCCTGCAAACACGCTAATCAGCAGTGACTTGGGCAGTCCTGAACCTCACGTCTTCCGACAATCTCGCATAATTTCCTCATCATGAGTGTTGTTGGTTGGCGTGGAATGTCGTTCGCGTTCTACATGTTTATTCATGTAAATCCATGCATGTTTGTTTGTATTTTGTGGGGCGAAGAGGACCACCGGTCGTTTGGCCTAAATACGTTGTTGACCCGCAGAAGTCCACCGAATGAAAACACCGTCTCTAAATAGATGCTACTCCCGATAGAACTTAACGTATGCCAAAGACATAGATAACGTGACAATTTCTTGAAACTACTTGCACTTCTTGGACTACATTTGCCGACTGAATAGAGATATGCGGGTTCAGTACTGCGGCGAAAGTCCAAAGAAAAGTTACAAAAACATGGCCATGGTCACAATGACCGTCGAGAGCATACCGGCAGCGGCCGATAAGTTGACCAATATGTAGAAGGATTCTGGTTTGGAATGCAGATAACTCAAATACATCATGCCAAACAGAGCCAATTCTCGCAACCCACGTTCAGTATTGAAAAACAGTGTCTGCCTTGCCCTGGGGACAGACTCTTGCAACATTTGGCGTTCCGCCAAATCAAAGACGTAGAGACCCGTTCGAGAGGCCACGACAGACAACAAAAAGGCAGGCATGTAGGTGTTGTCATTCCCAGTCAGTCGATATTGATGAAACGCCATGGTGGCTAGAATACAGCAGGCGCATTGTCCGAATTGCGCCACAACTCCGGCTCTGAAATTGCCGAATCGTCGAATGAGTGGTGGTGCCAGTACTGTGGCGAGGGCCCCCACCAGGTTGCAGGCTGATCCAAAGCCAGCAATAGTACGCTCGGCTGTGTGCGTGGAATTGAGCCATGCTGTCATGACGGCCCCGGCGGACAAGACGGTGAAGTAGAGTAATACGAAGGAGGCAGTAACCATTTTGGCTCGAAGAGGTACCACATCGTCCAGGAATATGCAAAATGGATTCACGAGAATGGTCTTTTTGATGGGTCCTTTCTCCATGGCTGCCGAGGAGGATGAAGATGCAATGACTGCAAGATGCGGCTTCAATTGCATGGCCCTTTCAATATTGCGCAAGATAAGAAAGGCCCCGACGGCATGCTGACTGACCAATAGAAAGAGCACCGTTGGGTAGCCACCTCGTTCAACAATTAACGATACCAGTATGGGACTGAGAGTGGCCGCCAACAAATCAATTTGTGACAGCCTCGCATTGGCCGACGCCAACATGTGAGAATTTGGATACAATACGGCAACCCATTCTTTTGAAATGACCGTCGTCAATAGCGATGTGGACACGGCATCAATGCACGCGCATGCAATCGCAATTCCAAAGAGGATGGATGAAAAGGGCGCCTCACAGGTTGCTTCGTCTGAGGAATAGGCGAAAACGTAAAGGAGAATACCCCGGAAACAACGGCGAGATTTTCCAAAATGGTCGCCTTGAAAAACGAGTTATTTGTGGAGTGGAATAGATTGGCCGCAGTTGTTGATAAGGTTACAACGGCAAGGTTCTTGGCCAGTGTCATGGCTGCTGTTGCTCGAAGGCTTCCACACGATCGTGACAAGTATAGGGGCAGAAAGAATTTCCAACTACGCGTGGCAAAACACCGAATGGCATGAGCCAAGCAGATGCAATGCCAGGCTTCGTCCTTGTCTGATGCAAAGTGCGGCAGTGGTAGCGGTATAGGCAGTTGAAATTGTTGTGTTGGTGGAGGCTGTGATAGATTCGTGGGTTGTGACTGCACTGCACCAGTGAATGCCTCCGAGACCTTCGATGGACCATCTTTTACTTTGGCGGGCATCGTGATTTCACACATTCTTCACTTGAGGTGGGTGGTGTTGCTGTTGTTGCTTGCGTTGTTTGTCTATTTCTATTTCTATTGGGACTATCAATCTATCGTTGTATCAGTGTGTACTCACTGGTAGTCCCACGGACATCAGATTCGGAGATTGTGTTGATTGTTGAGAGACAACTCCTTGCAGTTCCACCGAACGGTTACAACATGAATCCATACGCGATCCGTACTACCGTAGCAGGTTACTGGACCTGGTACTTGCACTTGGTAGCAGTAACGGTAACAAATCAATTTGAATTCCGTTTCGGAACCCTATACGAAAGGTGCAGGAATCCCAAGGAACCATCAGTTTACGAATCTTCAAAAGACTGTAATCCAATTGGCTCAAATCCTGGATGACTGCTACATCATACGCGTTGGATAGCAGCGATCGGCGATGTCAAACGAATCTGCAGATGAGCGGCCAAAGCAGGAGGTTCCGGAATTTTGGCTTTTTACTGTATACGGAGTACTGCACCACGTCGAATCTGCAGATTTCCCACGTGATAAATCATGCATCATGCTATCATGAAGCAAAAAGAATCCATGCTACAAAACGTCAATCGCGACCACGACAAAAAGTTTATTCAATGATAAAATGTCACATCGATTGATGCAAAAATTCAGGCATATAAATAGAACGTGTATGACTTCAAAATAGAGGTTTTACTGTGTACGGATAAACGAATATTCGGTTCGACTGAAACGTTTCGGTTTTATGTGAAGCATTTCGCTTAAGCGTTTCGCTTCCACGAAGCGTTTCGCGTCAGCATTTCGCTTCAGTGACCCGTTTTGCATTAATAGGTTTTTTCCTCTTGCAGGACCTCGTCGCAGAGCCGAATTGGAGCACGGTCTATATCGTAGGGCTGGACGAGCTCATTCCTTCGCTATTGGTTGAAGCGTTTCGCTTCCACGGGAGTAAAATCTGGAAGCGCTTCGCTTCCACGAAGCATTTCGCTTCCGCGTTTGCTTCAAGAGAGCGAAATGCTTCAGTCCAAATTTATCATTTTCTGTCATTACCCCTAAATAAGAAACGGACAGATTTTGCAAAATGTCATCCTATTCAAGTCGGTAGATGTACCAAGTATATCTTTTTCACATCAATTTATCGCATATGACAGAACCGAAAATGACGTTTCGGATTGTCATGGCTTTGTCCATCCATTGAAAAATGAAAAACCTACGGTAGAGAGGAAGCATTCGATAATGCAGCGTGTACAGTACTCCAGTATAGTGAAAAAGTCAATATTCCGGAACCTCCAGGATTCCCTCTGTTTGAAATAAACGAATCTTTGCCACGTTTCGATTCCATTCCCAGTGCGACGTGCGACAGACTCAGAGGACGGGTGCGGCAAGCTGCCACTGCCACTCTGCCATCCGCAAGCCATCCAGTCAAAGGAGGCCAGCGTCAGGCCGACGTCCGTAGAACTGACAGTAACTCTTCACTTTGCACTCTGCACTCTGCACATGTACAAGTACTTGTTCGAAAAGGCAGGATAGAGGGATAGAGTCACTTTCATCATGAAGCTTAGTACTTAGTACATCATGTGACATGCTGCTGTATCGGTTCTCATTGTTGTAGTGTTTGTTTGTAGAACAGTTCATGAAGCAGCCAAAGATGTATAGACGACAGTGATAAAAAGTCTCAGGTGGGAAACAGAAAATAATTGGACACCATTTGTTGACACTGCAAGCCTTGAGAAGTCATGTTTTGTCAGTTGAAGCCATCAATGTTGATGACGGTTAGTTGGTTGCTCATCAAGTGATAGTCAAGAGTGCTGGATGTAAACATACAAACCCATTACCAGCACCAAATTGTTGTGCTAGATCTTCCTTACCCTTTGCAAGAAAAGGCAAACGCTAATGACGCATACCCTCCCTGATGAGTTCTCTGTTGGCTCTCGCAGTTGAAGCAAGGGGTACTGCACATACAATGGTGTATCCGTGGCATGCACCTAGTATGTAACAATTGTACTTCTTCTCCATTTCATTTTGTTTTCGCACCATCATTCTACAGTCATGGTGTCATGGTTCACTCCTCCTTCGAGACTCCTCCTCCATTCATACATTCGTTTCGTTTAGCAAATCCGTCAGTCATCCCTTCTACTCGTTGTGAGCCTACTATCTGCTCTATGCATATATTTGGACCTGTCTCGCCTACTGATCACAGGAATACAGTAATGAGCGTACTACCGTAGCTATATCAATTTACTGCAGTACTGTTACCTCACTCACCTTACTGTCGTAGCGTCGTAGCCCACCTCCCACCCTCCCACCTTCCCATCTCACACATCATGGCTTCCCAGTTGATGGTTCTCCTGTTCAGTTGCATCACTTTGATTGTCATTACATGGCAGTTTCGAGAACTAAGACCAACACAACACACTATATAACGAACACGCCAATCTCCCATTCAAACACGGAACAGGCACTTTTCTCTCACACATGTCCGTGATCAGAAGCACCATATTGCTCCTTCCATTCATGTCGCTTGTTCTCTTCCTGTGGAACGCTATTGCGCGAGGTACTTATGGTACTGTGCCACAAAGACGAGGTCTTTTCGTGCAGGCTTTTTCTCCCATGCATACGTTTCCTTCGCGAACAGAAATGGCGTGGAGACGTACAAGCACTCATCGCTGGGCAACCTCATCACTGTCGTCGTCGTCCAGTAATAAGAAACAAAACCATCACAATTACGATCCTATCCAACTAAAACAATTGGTACAGCAAGCCACTGACTTGCTCCATCAGAATCAACAATTGCCGTCAACAACGACCACGACGCTAACACCACTGGAACTTTGGGAACGTCAAATCGAAGATTTGGAACGTGATTTGTCGAGCGGCAGTGACATCAACGATGGCGCCGCCACTGGCGGCAGTGGCTCACTCTTATCCTGGGACGATCCTCAACGGCAAAAACTGCATTCTCAACTATCACAATTGCAAAAACAGGTTGCAAGGTGGAAGCAATGGGAACAATGGAAAGGCGATTGTTTGGCGGCACTGGAGATGATGATGGAATTGGAAAAGTCGACGACAACGGTAGACGAAACGGAACGCGTCGCACTGTACGACGAATGTTATACTACCGCAACGGCGTTGATGAACGATATGGAAGAATACCAATTGGAATCCTTGTTGCGGATTGGTCCGTACGATTGTCATTCGGCGCGCCTGGTCTTGACCGCCGGCGCGGGTGGGACGGAAGCGACCGATTGGGTTGCTGATTTAAAACGAATGTACGAGCGGCATGCATCCAACCGCAACTACCGAGTCACGGTCGAAGATGCCACTCCTGGAGAGCAAGTAGGATTCAAGACTGTGGAATTGCTCATTGAAGGAGAGAATGCCTATGGGTGGTTCAGAGGAGAAAAGGGCGCTCATAGGTTGGTAAGGTTGTCGCCTTTCAATGCAAATAATAAGCGACAGACCACCTTCGCTGGTGTGGATGTGTCACCGATCTTGCCGGAAGATGAGAAAGTGTTGTCTGATATTCATATTCCCGATTCGGATTTGGAGTTCACTGCAATGCGAGCCGGTGGTGCCGGAGGACAGAATGTCAACAAGGTGAATAGTGCTGTAAGAATTCGACATATTCCGACGGGGATCGCTATCAAAGTGACCCAGGAACGTAGTCAGGGGCAAAATCGAGAAATCGCACTCAAGCGACTCAAGGGACAGTTGTTAGCAATCGCCAACGAACAGCGACTTGAAGAGATCCAAGCGATTCGTGGAGATGCGGTTGAAGCCGCGTGGGGTGCACAGATTCGGAATTACGTGCTACACCCCTACCGCATGGTGAAGGATCAGCGAACCAACTGGGAGACAACTGATACCACTGGCTTTCTTGACGGTGATTTGGACGACTGCATAATAGCCCTGCTACGACAACGAGCGAAAGAAGAACAAGATGCGATCCTTCAAGCCCAAATTAACAAGTAAATCGGTTGGCATTTTTTCGACTGATAATCGAACTCTATTTCTTAGTTTTCAAAGCTTCTCGAATTGTCTTGAATCGTTCCACACATTCCTTCTTAGACTTTCCATCCACATCCTTGGCAATACTATCCCATCGCTCATTCTTGTCCATGGTGGAAGGATACTTTGCCAAGCCTTCCTGTAACTGAGAGTCCTGAGCCTCAGTCCAAACATTGAGTGTGGCATCACCATTTTGGCCGTTGGTGGCACCATTTGATCCTCCTCTCTTGTCCTGCTCCAACTTGACCGCCAAATTCGCTTCCTCTTGGGACTTTCCATCCTTCAGCATCATAACTTTGTTATGAATCACATCTACGCCCTCCAAATTCGGATTATCAACCTCACCCAACGCCGCAGACAGCACTCCCAACGCCTCCGCGTCCAATACCTCACAGAGGTATTCGACATCATCGTACATATGATCGATCGATGTCCAGTAAGTGTTTCCCGTCGCCTGCGCAGCCAAACACAATTTTCGCAAGGTGGCTTTCGCCTTTCGCATCATCTTCTTCTGTTTCTCCTTATCAGCCTTTTGGAGTGCCTTGCTTTCCCTTTCCCTGGCTTCCTTCTCCTCGCTTTCCTTCTTTTCCTTCTCGATCCGTTCCCGCTCCTCACGTTCCTTTTTCTCCGCAAGTTCTCTCCTCTCCCTTTCTATTCTCTCCTTTTCCAATTGCGCCTTGATCTTTTCTCTCTTGAGTCTCGGATCGGCCGCCATGGCCCGTTCGACCAAGAGCGTGATACGCGCCACTTCTTCGCGTTTCAGCGCCTTGGCCTTGCGATCAATTTCCTTCTGAATGTGACGCTTCTCGAAGCGTGAATCGACATTGTCGGCATCAAAATTTTGATTGTTGGTGAGCTTGGCCGCCTCCATGGAAAAATCGCGCCACGATTCGAAGCGAGTCCAATAATCGTAAAACGCGTGGACTTGATCGAGAGGAGTGTCCTTGTCGCCAAAGGAAGGAGGAGATGGGGGCTGCTGTGGTTTTTGAGAAGCTTTCTTTCGATTCTTTTTGTTACTGTTGCCGTTGCTAGTGTTGTTGTTCGTTGCGGACTGCTTGCGATCGGGATTGAGACGATCGTCGAATCTGAGATTCCGGGCAAAGACCGGCCCGTAGACAGTGAAAAATTCTTCGGGAGTTTCGTTTCCCTTGGGGATGCTGTCATCGAAAGGCATTTGAGAGTCATAGGCCCGACGCTTCTGCTTGTCCGTGAGGGTATCAAAACCAGCTTTGATTTTCAAAAAGACTTCATCATCCTCTCCGCGACCGGTCTTGTCGGGATGGTAGAGCAAACAGGCCTTGTGATATGCCTTTTTGACTTGATCGGGAGTCGCATGGAGTGGCAAGTTTCCCAAACATTGATAGTACGTCAGTTTCTCTAATTTTTTGGATGATACTGATAAAAGATTGATTGGTTTCTTGCGAGATTCGCCATTGAGGTCTCCAGCGACAGGAAGATCATCGTCACTGTTGTGTTCAGCGACAAGCTCGGGGACCTCAACAATGCCAAGGCGATCAGCTTCCCACTTCACAAAGGCATAGCCAGCGCACTGAATCACTTTGGTAGGCACGGTCTCAGTGGCGCTGGGCCAGCCAACGATAGACCCGAGCTTGGAGATTGATGGCATTGGAGATTCACGAAAAAAGCTGATGTTGGTTGCTTGTAGCTTGTGATGCTTCACTCTCTCCTCAGAACAATCGTTATTCTAGAGAGGCGACGGGAAAGCAATGAATCAACGAGCCTAAACCAGAAACACCAATGTGTGAAGGACAATGCGACAAAGGGCGGCGCTGATCGTCGGTTGCGTTGAGGAAAGACCAATCGCTGCAGTGTAGTGTGACGGTGCACGTACAGGTCCGCGATTCTCGGCGGGAGGAATTGATGGAACTCTTGTCGAGAGTCAAGCGGACGAAAAGTCTCAAACTTGGGTGGTCCTGCGTACTCCGAGTAGTTGTCTGTACGGATTACGTACGTGGCCAGATTCGGCCGATGCGCACGTCGATTCGCCCATGTGGGAGCCCGTCTGTGTCCCCTTTTCGAGCCGGTCAATCTTTTATTTGCGTAGGTTCTACATCACTGTCTGTACGAATACCATCCGGAGATGAGATTCTGGAGGTATTTTGTTATCCCATAAAAAGCACATGGTTGGCTGATAACGCATTTAATTTCACGAAGTCGATTTATTTAGATCGTTTGACCGGCTCGAAAAGGGGACATAGACGGTAGACGGGCTCCCCGTCATGCGTCACGCAGATACTCCGTACAGTTGGTTATACATACTACATACTATATGCATACGACGGAGTCATGAGTCCTCAGTATTCCAGTACATTGTATACCTACTGCGACACTACTGCTAGGTGATACTCTAGTAGTAGAAAGTAGAGAAACCGTAAACTACTAGTACTGTACCTTCAATTACACAGTAATTGGAGTACAAGTACCGTACCGTTGTTCTGACTTAGCCACGTACCAGTAGTCGATCGTCAACATACGAAAAGGAAGCATGCGATCGAAGATCGTCACGTCACATGCACCTAGTCCGGCTGAAGTCAAGGATGATGGATGATACGGGTAGCTCAGCGGGATTCCTTATTGTAACTATTGCCTTGTTACACTATGATCGGTGCCAACCCCGCCATGCTGGGATCACCCAACAGCGCCGTCAAGATTCCATTCGTACCATACCACAACAGAATCCCTCCCGTCAATGGAGTGATCCACGGCGCAATCTTCCCGTAATCTCCAGATTGCATATTGGCAAGGAATTGACCTCCCGTAAATGCCACCAATAAAAGGGGTGTGGAATAGCCCATTGTGTATCCAAGTAACAGGACAGCACCCAACACCGGATCATGTGAATTGGCGACATAGGCAAGGATCGAGGTCAATACAGGCGTGGCGCACGGAGACGACACCAGTGCCGACGATCCGCCCAACAAGAAAGTGCGAAATAATGAGCCTCCTTGTGGCGAAGACGAGGATGATGATTTTCCATCCTCGGGTGATGGTTGCAGAATGTTACCCTTAATGTCCAACAGGATTTCAGTTTGCTTGATGGACGACGACGACGAAGGCGACGAACCCTTCATAAAATTGAAATCCAAAGTTGGCACCTTCAGTTCCACAAAGTCAAGCAGTTGCAGTCCCATGGCAAGACATATACTTGACGACAGGAGCGCAACCACCACTTCCGTGTATCCATCTTGCTTGCCAAACACAGTACCCATGGACCCCGCAATCAAGCCGAATGTACAAAAGACAGACGCCAATCCCGCCGCAAACGCCAACGTCGGCAGGGTTGCTTTCTTATCATCTCGCTCGCCAGCAGCTGTGCTGATGTAACTCATGGTCAAAGGGAGGAGGCCCCAGACGCAGGGCGAGACACTGGCAAGCAGCCCTGCCCCGTACATTATGGGGAGGGACCCGAGAGAGGCCTCCTTGATGGAAATAGATGCCAAGTCGCTGGCAACGGATTGAGCATTGTATATCACGTCTTCCCAACCGAAAGCTGCATAAAGTGAACGAGGAACTGATATTGGACCATGTGCCCTGGTGGCAGGATTGGTAATGGTCATTGGTGAAACGAAGGCATGTGCAAGTTGTTGTGGTGTAAATAACAGTGCAAACGGCACAATTGAATATTGAATCATCGTCATGAGATAATTGTGAAGTCCAAGTTAGGTTATTGGTGATAGCTCTGACTGATGAGGGTTGTGGGATGCGTGATTGTGTGCTATGTTCTGCAAGATGGCACGATGTTCGAAGTTTTCATCGCATGTCGTAATTACTCGGAGACACACCGTACGATGAGGTGTCGCAGTCTGTCGTACAAGTACCGTAGTAGCCATGAGACACTGCAACTATGATATACTTGTAGACGTGGTGACGTGGACGTGGCAGTGTGCTGTTGGCGGTTGGCGTCATCTGTTCTGGCAGGGTACCATACTGGTACCGGTTGTACTTTGTCCCTGGTATGAAATCATACTCTGAGCTGTGAGGTATGTCATATTCGGGGAAGTAAGCAGTACCGACATAGACGAACCACAAACATCATCATGACATAAGGATTGACCCCTAATATGCCTCTTCCTTCCACTTCCCTGATCTGGATCCAGCTCCTCCAGTGTTGGATTGAGCACTCAGGCATAGCCAACCAGTCCTTCTTGGTTCCCAGCTAAAGTGGAGCAGAGTCACAGCATCCAGAGCAGCAAATTCATCTGCTTATCAACCTTGCAGACGCCAACCTATCTTGGTTTTCAACGCTTGTGCTGAACAGTCAAAAACAAGAAATACGTTCTACTTGAATGCACAGTGGTGCATACATGTATTCTTGCCCCCTTAAGTCACTACCGGTAGCATCGTCTGAATGACAAGAATAAACAGGCATCACACCTACTACACAACGCAAATCTAAAACTTACAGGCCATCAATTATTCTGATTTCTTCACTTTCCTTCTTTTCTGTTTCATGCCAATCATGTTCTGCTCATGATGCTCTCAGTCTAAGTGATACAGTACCATTAGTACTCACTTTCCTAGCATCAATGTTGTATCATGTATCAGGCAGGTCTACATTATCAGGAGAGCCACACAAGTTAGAGCCCAAAGCCTCGCTTCGAAGTACTTATGCTGGAGTATCCTTTAGAAGGAGTACAATTAGCGAAAGCATATCATAGGTTATTTCCCCCATCCGATTGATGGGAAACAACAAAAACGGACCAGGGACCCGCTGAACATCAACTGGGTCATTTTCGAGGTATTTGGTGCTACGTTGTGTAGTTCAAGCTGTAACGTGCGATCAATGATTGGAACACAGATCACAACATCACAACACATTACTAGTACTACTAGTACCAGTATAGTACGACGAGTCAAGGTACAGCAGCTAACAGCTGTTATTGTGCCGTTATTGACGTTGAATTTTCGTCCCCGCCAGCTGAGTCCCATCCGGCTTTGGATACGAAGTTTCTCACGCCAACTGTATACGGCGATTCGCCAGTACGAAAACTACAGTTGTCCCGGACTGCTTTCCGCCCCCATAACCTCCTTTTCTACAACAACAATTTGTCCACATTTTCCTTGGGCAATCCAACTGTGATTTCCCCTTCATGTGCCAACTAATTTACAACATGTGTCCCTCATCATGTTGTCTAAGTCTAACCATGTTGCAACAGTTGTTGCAATCACCAATTTACTCTTGGAAGTGGAGTTGGTGTTGACATTTCAATGCCCTTATCAGTGGGATGAAGGCTTTGAATGTTCACTCCCACAACCCTCTAACTTCGCGAAAGTAGATCGGCAAGATTCAATCGGTCCTGGATTGAATTGGTTCTTTCAAGATGAAACCTAGAAATAAGCTCATAAGTTAAACAACACTAGAATTTATAACTCTACGTTTGACCGAACCCGGATTTCTACGAACTAGTACGCAGCCTTGATCACGCCGTGTACTTCGACTGGTTATTTTCGCCCAATAATAAGACTTACCCTCTAACGCACTTTCCTCTCCGGCAAGCTCGTTTCAAGTTCCTTTCCAAGGAAGCTACGCTCAGCGTCAAGGCAGGTCTCCTCCGGCGATCCTGCGACAGCCCCACGTCTTCCCAAGACTAGGCTGATTCATTGCTCTCTGCCAACTCGAGTACGCAGTCAGCAATCTGTTGAGTGGTTGAAGATCTGCTTTCCAAGCCAAGACTCCAATCATCATGTCGGTTCCACCATCTGAAGGCTCTACGTCCCCGACGAATCTTCCAGACGAACCTGTTGTTGGAATCCTCGGGACTGCTGTCGAAGGCCGCGGCAATCCAGAAGGATTCGAGATCTCCGATCCTGTCGACGTTCGCCTCACCGAGGCAATCGCTCAAGCCAGGACTCTTGCTACTGATGAAGAGTCTGTCTTGGAGTTCCCAACTCCAATGACTGCCCCAGTGGAGCTCCCAGCTCCTTCAAGCTCCAAGCCTCTTGTTCCCTCATTGGGGAATCACTTTGGTGACCAAGGATGAATGGTCTGCTTGGACAGGTGGAAAGCCCAACCACACCTGGACAGGTTTGGATGGCTCCATTGCTCTCCTAGAGCACACCTCTCCCAACCAGCTCCGCCCTGTCTATGTTTCTGCAGCCCAGAAGGGCTACAACTTCAGGAGAACTGGGCACAAGATCTCCTTCAAGCCAAGTGATGATTTGATCAGCTTCCAGAATGTTGTCTGGGATCATCTCAAGGACACTGGCATGGACTCCATTGCTTACCTCAGGGACCCAACTGACGACGCCAAGATGACTAACGTTATCAAGGCTCACGCCAGGTACACGGTCCAGTCGGCAAAGTTGTTGGCGGAAGCTCAAGTTCAACGCTACGACAAGTATGACCGGACCAACGATATGGCAGCCAGGACCTATTTGCTTGCTTCACTCTCTACTGAGCTAAGCAATAAGGTGACTGAGAAGTTGGATGATTCTGATTCCTTCCCAGTTGTTTGGCTCCAGTTCCTCAAGTCCATCCAGTCCACCTCCATTGAGAGGTTTGAAGATCTCAAGGCCATCATCAAGGCCAGGCTCCCAAGTCAGTACTCTGGAGAGAACCTTGAACAATTGGCAGCTCACTTTCGCAAGGATGCAAATGAGTTGACAACTGCTGGCCAGTATGACCACAACCTCACTCTGGCCATGCTCAAGATCTTTCTTTTGGCTGGTGGTTCTGGCAATGAGGACTTCCGCTTCCCCCCTGAGATCTGTCAAGCAGAACTTGGAGCAAGCTCTTTTGGACATTGGATTCAAGGACAAGGAAGCTGCCAACCTTCACATGCAAGTCAACAAGCTGACCTACAAGGACATCTGCGCTCACGCAGAGGATGCCTACAGGACGCTCTTTGACAGGAAGGAGTGGCCACCTGCACGTCACACTCGCGACTCCAAGGCTCCACCAGCTGCATTCGGAAACATGGCGACTCCAATCACCAGAGCTGAGGTACTCAACCTCATCCAGTCCAAGGCCTCCAACAATGGTGCTGGACTTGCCAAGAAAGGAGTCTGTCACAAGTGCAACAAGCCTGGACACTGGTCGCGCGAATGCCCAGAGAACAACAAGGGCAAGGGCAGGAATGGGAATGGCAATGAAAGACCAAAGGATGTCAAGTCCTGGAAGTCTACTCCTCCTCCATCTGGAGCACCCCAAGTCAAGCAAGCCAATGGAAAGGCTTTCAACTGGTGCGCAAGCTGCAAGCGTTGGACTACTACCCACGCAACGGCAACGCACACTGGAGTCAAGAAGAGCTCTGAGGGCCCTCAAGGTGTTGGTTCTGCAATCAACAATGTCTCTCTTGCCTTCGATCCATCGGTGTGGACCACGGAAATTGAGGTCGTCCCAAGTGTGACTGACGCGCTCTTTATCCTGCGCACCATGGTGACCCGGATCCTCCCCGTACTCGTTCTACTGCTCACCTACGTGATGGCAATATTTTCAGTCCCGTTTGCAAAAAACTATGTGGACCTCCACGCTGGAAATTATTCAACTCGCCATGGCGCATTTTAACGCCGTCGATTGGAGCCAAGTCATGGCAATCCTTCGAGCGCATGTCATGGTCGTTCGCCCACACGTCTCGCAATTTTTGGAGGCTCACCAGGAGGCGCTCATTGCTCCATTGCTTTGGGCCTTACTGGCCATGGTCGTACTGTTCTGGCTTCCTAAGCCCAGCTCAACATCGCCTGAGCCTGATCCTAAGGAGCTACCTTCTCGCCGCCATCGTCGTGCTCTTAAGCAACACAATCGCAAGGTCACACGACGCGCGAATGTTCCCAAGCCGGAAGTATTCGCTCCCATGGACTGCATCGCAGGTACCCCATTAACTTGCGATCCATGGGACGCTACATTCGGAGGAATGCACCAACGTTGGTTGAACAACAGCAGCAAGTGCAGTTGAACGACCTTCACTCCAAGGTTGCAACTCTCCTTCAGCGTGTCGACTCGCTCAAGCGCTCCATTCCGCGATCAACTCACTGGACCTGCCGCCACTGCAACGATACAATCGTCCATGGGCCAACTGAACCTTGCCCCAAGCTCCGTAACACATCCCGCTCGCCATCGGATTTGTCGACGCAAGAGGAAGGGCCAAGGATCAACCACTGCGATGTCAACGACGCCTACCTCGACGCTCCGCTTCGCCAGCAGCGACGCCGCGCTCGCAGGCTTCCCAAGTCCAACGGCGTCTATCGCCCCGTCTCTCCCATTGGCTTCCAAGGCCTAGGGAACCATCAGTGGACCTCCAAGCAACTTCAAGCTGCTCGCAAGATGGCAATGCAAGTGAACATGGCTAAGTTTCCAAACGGCAACTACTCCACAATCCTTCGCATGGCTCTCCAGTCAACCGACCGCTTCCGCGAATCCCTTCCCAAGGCTTCAACGTTTCCAGTCATTTGGGACTCTGGTGCAAGCATCTCTATCACTCCTGACCGCAAGGACTTTGTTGGACCCATCAACACCCCTGGCCCTATCACTCAACTGCAGGGCATTGCAAAGGGACTCAGGATTGAAGGCCAAGGTCATGTGCTGTGGGCAATGCAAGATACTCTGGGCAACCTAAGGATGCTCAAGGTCCCAGCCTACTTGGTGTCTTGCATCAAGGTCAGGCTCCTATCCACCACAAGCTTGCTCCAAGCTTACCCTGGAGAGACCATCACCATTGAAGCTCATCAACTGACCTTGAGTGGCACCTCTGATGAAGCCAGAGGGCAACTCATTGCAAGAGTCAACCCTGACAACAACTTGCCTACCTCTGATGCACACCGCAGCTCAGATACTCCCAAGGCAGTTGCAGCTCTCAACATTACTCTCAACACTGTTCATGAGAGCAACCTCAACTTGACTGAAGCTGAGAAGGAGTTATTAAGGTGGCACCACCGCCTTGGACACCTTTCCTTTCGCAAGATCCAATTCATCATGCGAACTGGAGTCCTGAGTCGGAGTGAGTCGCATCGATCACTCCATACTGCTGCTTGCCGAATTGTCAACCCTCCCAAGTGTGCCGCATGCCAATATGGGAAGCAACATCAGCGACCAGCTCCTGCCAAGATCACAACTGTTATCAAGGATCGAGCTGGAGTTCTCAAGGCAGACAACTTGCTCCCTGGACAACAAGTCTCCATTGATCACTTCATTTGTGGAACAAAGGGAAGGCTCTTCTCTTCAGCTGGAAGGAGCTTGAACTCAGACATGTTTGCTGGTGGCTGCCTCTTCATTGATCATGCTTCCAACTTTGTGCATGTTGAGTTTCAGAAGCATCTGAACACTCATGAGACTCTGAAGGCCAAGCAGAACTTTGAGTTGATGGCAAGGGACAGTGGAGTCATTCCACAATCTTATCTCTCTGACAATGGTGGGAGCTTCACCTCAGCTAAGTTCACTGAGCACCTTGGAACTCTGAAGCAAGTCGTCAAGTTTGCTGGAGTTGGAGCTCACCATCACAATGGCCATGCTGAGAGGGCAATCCAAACGATCATGTCGATCGCTCGGACAATGATGCTCCATTCAGCGGTACATTGGCCAGATGTGGCTGATGCAACACTTTGGCCAATGGCAGTCTCCCATGCTATCTTTCTCCACAACCATGTTCCTGATTTGGCAACAGGTCTCTGTCCAAGTGATGTCTTCACTAAGTCCAGATGGGAGCAAAGGAAGTATCATGATCTGCATGTGTGGGGATGTCCTGTGTATGTTCTTGAGAAAACCATTGCAGATGGAAAGAAGCTGCCTCGCTGGAAGCCTCGGTCCATCCGCTGCGTCAACATGGGGCTCTCCAAGAAGCATGCAAGCACAGTCCCCTTGGTTTTGAATCCAGAGACAGGGTACATCACTCCCCAATATCACATTGTGTTTGACGATTGGTTTGCAACGGTGGCTACTAATGTGGATGCCCTCCCGGATTTTAATACAACGCGTTGGGCCCGTTTGTTTGGCGACTCAAGATATCAGTTCCCATTCGATGACGATGACGACAATGATGCTACAGAGGAAGCGCGAATGGACTCCCAAGCTACAGAAGCCATCAATGAGAACCAAACAAGAGTTGCTGCCTCCATGGATGAAGCTGTTGCAATTGAACAACTCCCAGTTCCTCCCTTGGCTGAGGCTCCACCCAGGACACCAACTGTTCCACAGCCATTGCCAAGCTCTCCATTGCTCACCCAAGGCCTCCAACTCCCATGATGTCTCAAACGAGGGAGCAGTCTATCGATCCTCGGTCTCTCCAGTCTCCTCCAACGCCAGACATCAGAACTTCACCTCTGCAACGCCGTCCACACTCCAGCTCACAAGCCAAGGAAGAGACGCCACGCAAGGTCCCAGCTACCCCGATCTCCCCAGTTCATCAGCCAATCTTCTCCCCAGTTCGGGAGCAGACCCCAATGTCTGAAACGAGGGAGAGTCCTGTTCCAGACAATGCATTCGCCCTTGACTCACCACGTGACAAGCAACCAGTCAAGTCGCCTCCGCCACCAACGTCTCCGCGCCGGTCCAACCGCATTCGCGCAGCACCACAACGCCTTGGATACGATAACACTCAAGGCCATGGATACTTTGCTTCTCCAAGTGCTTGGATCTTTGAGGAAAATGGAATCATCCTTTCCCCAACTGCCTTCAAGGCAGCTGCATCTGATCCTGACACTCTGAGCTTTGACCAAGCTATGGCTGACATTGAGCATGTGACCAAGTGGATGGAGGCAGCTGCTAAGGAAGTGGCAAGCCTTGAGAAGAATGGGACTTGGAAGGAAGTCAGTATCCTTGAAGCCAAGACCAAGATTCTCCCAGGGACTTGGGTATTTCGGCGCAAGCGATCCCCAGATGGAGAAGTCACCAAGTACAAAGCGCGCTACTGTGTTCGAGGTGACCTTGAAGAAGGAGAACCTGAAACCTATGCCCCAGTTGTTGCTTGGAGTTCAGTTCGATTGTTCCTTGTCTTGTCCCTAACATTGGGATGGCAAACTTGCTCCATTGACTTCAGCAGTGCCTTTGTTCAAGCCAACCTAACTGACCCAGTCTGGATCCACATGCCAAGAGGCTTCAAGTCTGATCAGCCAAGCGACCAAAGGACTTGCCTACGACTTGTTAAGAGCCTCTACGGTCTCTCGGTTGCTCCCCGCCTTTGGTATCAACACATTCGTGAAGCACTCCTCCTCCAAGGATTGAAGCAGAGTGCCACAGACTCATGCCTCTTGTACAGCAAGACCATCATGATTGTTCTCTATGTTGATGATCTTGGGATTGCCTACTCCAACAAGAAGGATCTTGACAAACTGTTCCAGGATCTTACTGATTTGGGTTTGGAGTTCACTCGTGAAGGCACATTCACTGATTTTCTTGGAATCAAGTTTGTCAAGGATGAAGTCTCCAACACTGTCACCCTAACACAAAAGGGTTTGATTCAGAAGATCATAAAGGCAACAGGACTTCAAGACTGCAACCCCAACCACACTCCTGCTATGCAAGCATGCCTTGGGATTGACCCTGATGGAGAACCCATGGATGAGTTCTGGAACTACCGCTCTATTGTTGGAATGCTCTTGTACTTGTCAACAAACACAAGGCCAGACATCACATTTGCAGTAAGTCAAGTTGCCAGGTTCAATCATTCTCCCAAGAAGAGCCATGCCATGGCAATCAAAACAATTGTCCGCTACTTGCACCGCACTGCTGACAAAGGAACTATTGTGACTCCCACTGGAGACTCTCTCTTGATTGTTATGTTGATGCTGACTTTGCTGGCCTCCATGGTCGTGACCCTGATCATTCTGACACCAGCGCCAAGTCCCGCACCGGCTACATCATCACCCTTGGAGGTTGTCCAATTCTCTGGAAGTCTCAACTGCAAACAGAGATCTCCCTGTCTACATTGGAATCTGAGTACTCTGCTCTCACCAGTGCAAGCATGAGGACTCTGTTGCCACTTCGTGATCTTCTTGGAGAAATCTGCAAGGAATTGACTCTGCCACCTGACTTCAAGTCTACCATTCGCTGCCGAGTCTTCGAAGACAACAATGGTGCTCTGCTTCTTGCTACCAAGCAACGCATTACTAATCGCACCAAGTACTTCCTGGTCAAGTGGCACTTCTTCTGGCACCACGTCCGCAACGGAGATGTCGAAGTGCTCAAAATCGCAACCACTGACCAGTTGGCTGACTACCTTACCAAGGGCCTCAATCGAGAAGTTTTCGAACGCATTCGAAAGCTTGCTCAAGGTTGGTGACACGCGGCACCGCCGCACTTGTGTTGGGTGGATTTAAGAGTGTTCCCTCTTATCCTGCAAGCCCATATGTTTATTGTTCATGTCCTACATTTTCACCACACCATCACTAATCTATTTCTTGTTTCATTGAATGAGAGGGAGAGTCAAGGTACAGCAGCTAACAGCTGTTATTGTGCCGTTATTGACGTTGAATTTTCGTCCCCGCCAGCTGAGTCCCATCCGGCTTTGGATACGAAGTTTCTCACGCCAACTGTATACGGCGATTCGCCAGTACGAAAACTACAGTTGTCCCGGACTGCTTTCCGCCCCCATAACCTCCTTTTCTACAACAACAATTTGTCCACATTTTCCTTGGGCAATCCAACTGTGATTTCCCTTCATGTGCCAACTAATTTACAACATGTGTCCCTCATCATGTTGTCTAAGTCTAACCATGTTGCAACAGTTGTTGCAATCACCAATTTACTCTTGGAAGTGGAGTTGGTGTTGACATTTCAATGCCCTTATCAGTGGGATGAAGGCTTTGAATGTTCACTCCCACAACCCTCTAACTTCGCGAAAGTAGATCGGCAAGATTCAATCGGTCCTGGATTGAATTGGTTCTTTCAAGATGAAACCTAGTGTCTACCCTCCCAACGGCATTATTTAAGGCCAAATGACCTTATATAAGGCCGTTTTTGCCAACCTCCATTATGCTTTGCCAATTCTGTAGCAAGGTCCGTTGAGCTCCAGGTTTGGCATGTCTCTTCGTAACACTTGCAGCAAGGTTGGGGTAAAGGGGTTTTGGCTGGATATCCTTCCTTGAAGAGTAATTAGAAATCTTCGGCGGCTAAATTTTTTTGCTAAGGAATTTTGATCGTATTTGTCGACGGTCGCCCCTGAACTTTGAAGGATCACACCTCCTTCAGATCAAAGCGAATTGAGCTCTAAATGCCAAGAGTCGATCCTCGTTTCGTGATTGGAGCAAGGGTGCAGGCGAAAGCTCACCATGTGACATCACTGTCTGAGTGTCACCGAAGATACGGAGCCAACGCCAAAACGAAGCACGTTATCGGGACTGTGACTTCAGTAAATTCAGTCCCCTCGACCAACAACAAGCGTGCTGTCACTCTCATCACCGCAGCTTACGAGCTTGGTGGTGGTACTATCAAGGAGTTGTGCTTGAATTCGCGATCAATCAAGTTGGCAGAAGAGGGATCGACGACAAACCCAAGTAATGAACCCGTGACTGGACTCGGGAATGGAAACGACGCTCCCATCGACGACGCAATTGGAGCTCATGTCGCAAGAGTGAGCAATGAAGAGATGGCTGCAGCTCTCGAGAGCTCAGATGAGGAGGTCGAGGACGAGGTAAGAGCTGCTGAGACGACAAGAATTGCAGCTGCTGCAGCAGCTTTTGTTGCATTGCCAGGAGGGCCACCGCAAGGACCAGCAGGACCCTCCCCTTTTGTTGCAACTGTTCACGATGTACACTGGCGTGCGTCAGCCGCCACTGAACCACCATTGAATGGTGCTGTTCCTCCTCGTCAATGGAGTGTCAGGACTGCTGTGGGAGATGTCTTGGTTCCAGGAGCAGGAACAAACGTAGCCGCCGTGTCTGAGATGTCAGGGCTGGATTTTTTTCTTCTCATGTTCCCTCCAAAGCAACTCAGGGCCATGGTCGAATTGACTAACACCGAATTGATTAAGTTGGAGCTGCAAACCACAAACACCTCTGAAATACTCAAATTCTTTGGCCTCTTGATCTTGATAACGACGTACGAGTTTACGTCCAGGGCAAGCTTGTGGGCGACGACGGCACAAATGAAGTATAGACCAGCACCTCACTTTGGTCGCACAGGAATGTCAAGAAAACGATTCGACGACTTGTTTCGGGCAGTAAGGTGGAGTAAACAACCTACTGAACGTGAACAGGACGAATGTTCAGAGGTACACAGGTGGAAGTTGGTGGATGACTTCGTCGATGCATTCAATGAACATCGAGCGAATTTCTTTGTTCCGTCGGATCACATTTGTGTTGACGAGTCCATGAGCCGTTGGTACGGCCAGGGAGGCCATTGGATCAACCATGGCCTCCCACAATACGTTGCAATCGATCGCAAGCCTGAGAATGGCTGCGAAATCCAGAACTCTGCTTGTGGTCGGAGCGGTGTGATGCTTCGTCTAAAGTTGGTGAAGGGTGCTGACCTCGTTGGTGAGGAGGACGAAAATCAAGGGAACCAGGAGGTCGGTCTGTTGCATGGTACTCAAGTCTTGAAACACGTTGTCTCACCCTGGTTTGGAACCAATCGAATTGTTTGTGCAGACTCCTACTTTGCTTCGGTCGGCGCAGCGAAGGAGCTTTATCGAAACGGACTTCGATTCATTGGCGTCGTCAAGACGGCCACGAAAGGATTTCCAAAATCCTATCTCACGAACGTTGAACTCCATGAACGCGGCGACTTCCATGCCGTAGCTTCCGACAAGACTGACGCTATGGATCCTGATATGGCTGCCTTTGTGTGGATGGATCGTGAGCGCCGGTATTTCATTGCAACGGCAGGCAGTCTTGCGGAGGGAACACCATATACTCGTTGTCGCTGGCGGCAAGTGAACCGTGCTCCAAACGCAGCTCCAGAGAGGGTAATCATGACAATCAAGCAACCTCAAATTGCAGAAGTCTACTATGATACTTGTGGGGCTATTGACCGTCACAATCGATACCGACAGGACGACCTTCGAATGGAAAAGAAGGTCGAGACAAAGGATTGGTCGGTAAGAGTCAATCTATCTATTTTTTCCATGATTGTTGTCGATACATGGCTTGTTTTCAATGCATTCAAGAATGCCCCAGACCTTCTTGCGGGCAAAAAAGCGATTCTGCAGAAGGACTTCTATGCAATGCTTGCAGAGGAGTTGATTGACAATACCTACGGCAGCAGCATCAGCAGTGCACGGCGACCGAGGTCGTCACCGACCAACTATCAAGATGCGTGCATGAGGGCGCTGGAAAATGGATCTGCACGCGCTGGTGTCCTCACTCATTTAACTCCAGTCAAGAGGCTTAAGACTTCTGGAGGTAAAGCAACGAATCATCGGTACCAAGGGCGATGCAGAGAGTGTCAGAAGAAGTCAACTTGGCAATGCAGCGACTGCGGCGACAGTGGAAAAACGGTGTTTCTTTGCTCAACAATATATGGCAAACGGTGCTTTTTGGACCACATTGCTCGCAACCATGCACACATAGATGAAGAATAAAGCATCGTATCAATGTTTCAATCAACTTTTATTAGTGTCAACATTGCCGTATTGACCGTCATGGTCAAACCCCTTTTTGAGTGGAGTACAGTATCTTTTCCACGAATGCTGGCAAAAAATGGATGACCTTATTTAAGGCACTCGATGGCATTACTTAAGGCCAAGGGCTTGGGAGGCTAGACACTAGAAATAAGCTCATAAGTTAAACAACACTAGAATTTATAACTCTACGTTTGACCGAACCCGGATTTCTACGAACTAGTACGCAGCCTTGATCACGCCGTGTACTTCGACTCGACGACCGATTCGACACGTCATTTCACTGACAACTATGCGGGTGCATCTGTTGTCGGATTTCTGTTGTTGTAAAAAGTCCGCGTTATGTCGCACCAATGATTTCCTCGGAACATAAGTATTTCCTGGATGTTCAAGAGTTCGAAATCTTGTAATGAGAAGACGCCTGGTACCCAGATTCACGACTGGATCAGAAAAGCCTTCAGATGCAGCAGTCCTATCTGGTACTAATTCAAGATCCAGATGCATGGGTAATCGCCCTACTACACTGCGACAAGCGATGATTTGACAAACAAGAACCGCTAAACGTCGCTCCGACTTCCAGAACAGCAGTGATACGACATTCGAAGGCACGTCTCGCGTAAGAAATCTTCATTCCCACTTCAGAAAGCTTCTTTCCACCCAAGGGTCGTTCTGCGCATCTATGATGTGAATGACCTCGAGCGACGTGGCAACAAAAAACGCGGATCACAAGAGACCCTGCACGAGAGACGATATGTATGATAGGTAAGACTCAGCGACGAAGCGGAGTGAACGCACCCTGCACCATACTGCCGGTAGTGCGACTTGTATTCGTGACCTACAGTAGTTTTCCCGAGGGCCGAAATAGATCGGTCCATGTCCGCGTACCGGTACCGACAAGCCTGCAAAGCGTTACACCATTCCAAGTTACGGCGCCATTACAGCATACTCCAAAGTACGATAGCTTGTATCGAGTTAGCCTATCATGTATTTGTACAATAGACTTTTGTTCTTCTTGTTCTATATACTGAATGGACTACTCCGAGTATTTCAATACATAGACTGCGCCTTATGAGATCCGACAGGAAGCGGTCGTCTAGGCCGACCTTGCCGAGTTAGTTAAGAATTTGCTGCTCGTACTGTGACTGCTTGATTCAAATGTTTCTTTCACATTAACTGAAGACAGTAGACACGACAGGGTGAGCGCCAGTTCTGACAAATCCATGCTGCTTCCGGACTCAGTATTAGGCGACTGCCCTGCTACCGAACTGTTGCCATCCACTCCTGCCACCAAACTGTTGCCATCGACGTCCTCTTCGCTGTTCCTTTCAGATTTTGCAACGCTTGTCAAGTTGACTGCATCAATGTCCGAATTGTGGTCGTTCGAAATCGATGTTGAAGGAGTGTTAAGATATTCCATATCAACCTCATCAATGCCGTCCATGCTCGAGCAGCAACTGTTGCCGGGGGAGGAAGAACAGACAGATCTGGATGACCATTGCATCTTGTAGCGGGCAAGCGGACTCGTTTTCGGTATGAGCACTGCGCGCGATGCTCTTCCTGGAGTTGCGGCTTCGGCATCAGATTTGCTTCGTCGTCTCCGAGATCTCCTGATCGCCCGCGTGGATGACTCTGGTGCGTCATACTTGAGGGCCGCTTCTTGATCATGTGACCTGCTAGTGAGTTCTTCATGGACAGCGCGGAGTTTGGATGCCGCCTGGAGGTGAGAGTGAGATCCTGTAGTCGTGGGGTTGCGATACTTCTTGATCTCTTCCCTGAGGGCTTGAAACTCAGGTGGGAATGATGTTTGTTTAGGAAGTGATGCTCGATGATTCACACGCTGTTTTCTCGTTGTCAGCTCTTCGTGAACGACACGGAGTCTCGTGCTTTTCAGCGCATGCCTTTCCATTTTGACTCTTTCGGCCTCGGTACGAATCTGTTCAAGAATTTCATCCTTGGCAAGTTGAACCTCAGGTGTTACAGGGTAAGCCCCACGGAGGTGAGGTGCCTTGCCCTCGCTCGTGCGAAGTCGTCGTTTCTCAAACTCCTGTTGTGCTGTTTGTTGTCTGGATTCAGACTTTTGTCGATCAAAAGACTTCTTCCTGATAACTTGCTTTCGACTCAATCTAGCCAAATCCTCTAAACTAGGAGTTCGAAGTAGATCCGGTGACTCTCGCACAGACATGTAGTATTCGTGTTGGAGCTTTCTCATGATGAGCTGCTCATCGTCAGAGGGTTTGGATTCATCAAAGATGGTATCTACATGGACTTGCGTTGTCTCGGTCATCTTGATCAATTATCAATTATTGTAATGATCAATGCTTTCACAGATGGGATCGATGTTAGGGGGGGTCTACGTGGACGTCTGAAGTGCAACGAAAACAATGGGAACAGGCGCTGTGGTCTTCAACTGCACCTAAAAACAACTTCTACTCTTAAGTACGTCCATGCGGAGTACAAGGGTATGCGTAGCAATATGACCACTTGCTCGTATGAACAGCTATGTAGAATTCATTGAGAACCAGGTATGTTTTACTCTACTATTGAAGAGCTCCTTTCGACTTGGTCCTTCGTACATTAAGAGGTCAGGGAGATGAAGAAACGAACGAAAACTGCGTACCTTTTTACGGCGTATGTACATTTAGCATAGGTCGGGACACGTCATGGCTGGGGCTTATGTCAGAAATCGATAGATCGAAGCCAACAGCTGCCGATAAGGTGGTCCACTCGGGATTTAGTCATTTGATAGAAAGGATTCAATAAATCTTCTACGTCAAGTGACTGCTTGCACCACGACATTTCGCAGTGTCTCCTCTCAGCGTATGTAAAACTAAGATGTGCTCAGGTTCGAATTTGCAGAATTGCAAGTGTCAATGCGGTCATCCTATATACTACATAAAAACACGTGGTTCTTAAAAAAGAAACAAACGTACTCCCCGTACCACAACGACTTGAACATACCTGTGAGTACTGGGGAAACATATACAAATATTGCCGTTATACGTCAGGGTTATACACATCTTGTATATGTTTCCATTTCTACTTGAAGTAGCAATCACTAACTTGAACCGTGTAAAAATGCCTCTACCGACTTGTAGTCTTTGAAAGTTATACCCCACTTGTATAAGATTCTAAGTGACAGAGTACCACGTTTTCTAGTACAAGTTGCAGGCATGATACTGCCAGTACACATTTGTACGAGAATTGTTCTCAGTTGTTGTACACCTCGTACTGAATGATGCAGTCACGAGTCACGGAGTGTAAAGTGTAAAGTGTAAACAGGGAACCCTCTACGAGTACTTGGTACGTGCTCTTGTGTACTCGGAGTACTTGTACTTCAGTACTCGAGTATACGTAGTACAACGTGCAACACTTCACGGTTTCATTCCTTTCTCCATTTACTCGTCGTTGTAGTCCAGTACGTTAGAGAACTACAGTACCATATTGCTATGCACCATGCACCACGTACTGTACACTGTACACTGTATACTGTACTCCAAGTACGGAGTATACGCTGAGCGCACGTACTACCTGTACAGGGACCACTGACCTCAAGCTCAAATGTCAACAACATCACATGACAATGATATCAACATGTGAGAATTACTGCTAGCATAGGTCAACTCACATACAGCTGGCATTTACATGTTTTTGTGTAGGTATGCTATTCAAGTGTTCATCATTGGTGAGTAGTATTACATGCCATAGCTATTGCATCACGGAAGAATCCATTAACACATGGTCAACATGAAATTCTAAATACGCCTCTCAACCATGGACATTGGCCAAACACAAAGGTTGTTGATCCAGCTACATTGCATGTGCAGCATTGTATCATGTGCTGCTCACCAACAATTCAATCTGATTCTGCTTGTCACTTTGTGGTGGTGCATGCCAAGTCATAGGACGATGACAACACATTATCAGCCAATGGGATGATTGAAGGAAAATAGGCTTCCAACATGGAAGTTGGGTTATGACATTGGCATTCCATGTTGTGATGCTTGTTTCCTGTTGGTTTCATCCAAATGAAGGCCAGCATTGCTTGTCATTACTTGACTGCCTCAAAGCTGGAGGTGCTTGAGTCAACACAATTGTATCCTCAATCATTGGCAAGATTTGCTTTTGGTCATCGTCTGTGTTGTTTGCCCATGGAGAAGATCATCTTTTGCCACTCAGCAGGGAAATGGAAAATGCTTTATGCAATTCAGGAATTTGTGGTTATGCAAAAGATATGCTGTTCATCAATGGAGGAAGCCTGTTGTGGGAAGCATCAGCCACTACAACAGCCTGCTACCTAACAGCATTCTTGTTCTGTGGCAAATTTGACCTGACATCTGCCATGACACAGTAGAACTTATTGACGTTCACTTCGACAAAATTCAGTACTGGCTGGACTGACAATACTCTCAAGGCCTAGTACAACAAGGAATGAAGGTTAGTAAACCTCAACAACATTGGGCTGTTCATAGGAGACATGAGATTTGGTAATTCCAATCTGACTCTGGTGGAATGTGGCTTGAGCTTCTGGGGCAGCAGGAATGATGGTGTTGCAGTGGTATCCTGCCTCCAAATCCTGCAGTCAACAGATTCAGGGCAAGCAGCAATGCGTGTGTGAGTACCCTCTGGAATTTGACCAAATCAGCAAAATTGTGCTCCTTGTCTTGAAGGAGCATGACAAGATTTTAGGTATGTCATTTAAATGCTTTCCCCAGAAATGGCTAAGGTTAGCAATGACCCCACCACCTGCAAAAGTACAGTGCAGCCATATGAGATTGAACATGATATTCACTGGACACAAAAAGCACAAGGTCTGCAATCTCAGGTGTGTTGATTAGGGGTTGGCTGGGTCTCATCCTTCAGATTTTTGTACATTATCATACAACATAGGTAAGCATTGCTACTCAGGCTTCATTAGTAGTGTAGGCCGTGCCGAACTCGGTACCCTACACCGTAGGGTACGCTAGTACCGAGTGCGCTACGTATCACGTATCGCATACTCCGTGGTACCAGGTACGGGTTACGGGTACTTGTACCATGGTATTGTACTGTAGTAAGCATATGATACAGAATCGGAGTACGAGTAATCGTTATGCACAGTTCGCATGTCTCATAATTTATTGTTGCCACTGCCCGTCTTGATGTCCGACTCATGACTGAAAACTGTCTGATCATGTTGTTCTCCGAGTGTATAACTTTTTGTATAACTTTCACGCTCACTATAGAGTAGCTATTGCTCTGACTCAGCGAACATTTATAAGTTACTTGGTGCAAGTACTCTGTTTAGATGTAGTCACTAAGGCCGGACCTTAACCACCAGAAACAAATCCCTGGAGGTGAAATACTCTCTAGTTTTTGAATAGACTTCTACATCCGCAGAGTCATCATCATTTGCTCCTAATCACTGAAAGTTGTTGTCAGTACCTTCGTGTACATTCTGGCAAGTGCTTAAGGGAGTTGCATCACCATTCTTGGATTCCTGTGGCAACATTGCATATGAGTGTTCACGGTTGACAAAATGGGGACGGAAAAATGCAGGTGTTTTGGCACTTGTAGATACCACGATTCCTGGTGGAGTGACGGGGGGCTTTGCAAAGGCAGAAGTGCCAGTTCGGATGTAGTGCAAACATCCGGTGGAGCTGTTAAGGTGACGCGTATAAGATGAATGGGTTCTGAATACTTTGTGGGGAATAGGACACAATGGGTTGCGGCAGGATGTAGAAGAAAGCATGAAGAGGATTTGGGGCTCTTGATGTGCTTTTCACTGAATTCTAAGAAGCGAGGAAGCAAGCAAAATTTAGGTACAAAGATATATGCGTGTAATGTTTGTATGTGTTAGATTTACAATAGTTTTTGTACCACAATGTACTGCGACTTGTAGAACAGAATGTGCACACAAGCACAAAAACAAGATGAAAAAAGGGAAGACACAAACATGCATGACGAGATGACGGTCAAGAATGGAACGGACATTTTGATGAGCAAGCCTAGCAACAAAGACATGAAGGTGGCAAGGCGTCCTCGTGCACAATGGGCTGTGGCAGAGAGTCAAGCCTTAGGAAGGGAGTACACAATTGCTGTTCAATGTATTCAAAATGGAATTAAAAATTGTCTGGAACTTACAAAACTTTGTAAAGTTACAAATCAGAACGATGCGATTTGTGTGAAGATTAACAACCTTATTATGGAGGAAGAGACTCTCACCAAACAATGGATCAGCAATCATGGGACTTTACAAAAGAAGCGCCGTGGTTACGAACAGGTTTGCGAGAATGGGCTTCTTATGTTTAAGGATGGCGTGTGCAATCAGAAAGCGACAACTGACAACAATAACTTAAAAGAATTGTCGCAAACATCAGAAACACTTGCTGACCAGTACAAAGAAAGTGCGCAAATGTATGATCTGTGGGCCTTTGTTGCACCACCCGCAGGCGACTGGCGTGACACCATGGTAGTGATGATGATGATGATGATGATGATGATGATGATGATGATGATGATGATGATGATGATGATGATGATGATGATGATGATGATGATGATGATGATGATGATGATGATGATGATGATGATGATGATCATCAGGGAGCCCAAATCTCTGGTTTGTACTTCACCCAGTGGGTTTTAATCACATATTCCATCAATTTCTACTTATTTCTGAGAAATGTTTGCTTCATTGTAAATATATATGAACAACAAAACACATTTCTCCTATTTATTGGCAATGTATGATTTTCAGATATTTGTAGCTTTGTTGTAGATATTGTTTTACAATAATAACTCTTTGTGCATTATTCAATGGTATTTTATCTTGAATTCTCTGTAATGGGTCACCACCGGGCCAATGTTCACTCATGCGCAAGTTCCAAGGATGCCCGCGCAATTTTCTTCACGTGCCAGACTCAGGATTATGTTGCCTATATCTCGCGCCAAAATTTGTTGCAGTATGCATCGTATGTTGTGAATTCAGAAAATAGACCTCAAAGTTGCACCATCAGGCATTGTTGACAATTGTCATGTTTGATTGCTTTAACATCAATTGCTATGCTAGGTTTAAATCTGAACGCGGACTGCGTATGCACCTTTGGCGGAGTTCATCCTGTAAGGATTACATGGAAAGGCAGCAGTCAGGAACTCGGGCAAGCGTGGATGGTTGCCCCGAAATTGTTTCGACAGTGCGACGTCCCTGTTATGGTGTAGAATCAACCCGCCTGAATCCAGGAATGGACACAAATCCTCCCACGCACATGCCATTCGAAGAATTTGACTATGGAACAACTGGCTATGACGACGGCAATGATGATGATGATGACAATGAAAATGACAAGAATGAAATGTGTTTTAATGCCCAGCAGTTAGATCAACTTCCAATAACAATGACACTCTTTCCTGGAATTGACAATACTGCATCTCCTGCAGTTGTCCATGCGTTGATGGAACGCATTCGTGCAAATGAGAGGCATGCAGTGATGGTTTTGCAACATGATGTTGAACATCGATGCATTGTTGAACTTTTGAAGATTCTGGAGGACGCCCAGTGTCCTGACTATATGCTGCACAAAGTTTTAATGTGGGCTTACAATGCAAAGTCTAGCGGCTTTGACTTCAAGCCAAAAGCTATGTCCAGGAAAGCGAACATCCGATGGATGTATCAGGCTTTGCAACATTCACACCACCATCTCCCCCAGGTGATCTCCATTGCCCTTGAAGATCGTGACAAACCTCAACAGATTGCTTGCTTTGACTTTGCTCCCATCCTTTTGTCGTTGCTACAGGATGAAGACTTGATGGCACCAGAAAATCTTGTGCTTAACCACGAGGATCCCACGTCAATGTACCTCCCACGCAACAACAAAATTGGTGAGGCACACACTGGAAGCCGCTACCGTGAGCTCTATCATGAACTTATCACTCGAAAGAATCAGCTACTTGTCCCTATCATCCTCTATATTGATGGGACTGCCATTGACAGCAAGGGGCATGTTGAAGTGTGTCCTGTGTCCTTCACAACATCTCTCTTCACTGAGAAGCTCAGGAGAAAGAGCACATCCTGGCGAGTACTAGGCTATGTTCCCGACTTGAATCGCGGACGATCATCCGCAATGAACTCTCAAGCCAATAACGCACAGTCCAAAGGACGCACCACACGTAATTTTCATGCAGTGATGGACGTTATTTTGAATGGCATGTCAAAGGCACAAGCTGGAAATGATTGTCGTTTGAGGAATGTTCCTTTGAAACTTGGCGGTCAGTGGGTGGTTGTTGATATTGTTTGTCCACTGCTTTTTGTGATTAATGATGGTAAGCAAGGCGATCAACTTTGCTGCCGTACAAACAGTCACCATAGAAGTACACCGCGTCACCATCGGTCCTGTGATTGTGTTTTGACGATCTTGACAATCCAAATGTTGAGTGTTCTTTTCTTCGCATGGATTATGTCAATGATGCATGTCGCAATGGGACAGACGATTTTCTTCAGCAGCTCTCGATGTACAGGGTTGACAATGCCTTCAACCGTGTCCAGATGGGACGTAATCCTCATGGCATCTTCATGTGTGCTGTCATCGATGTCATGCATACTGTACAGCATGGTGTCATCATGTATGTACTTGAGTCATTCAAGACTTTTCTTGGCGCCGAGATCTTGGCAATCCTTGATGACATGGCACTTAAATTTGATGTCACATGCCTCCAAACTATTCGTCAAGATTTTCCTCGAACTGATTTCGCACGCGGCATCACCAACCTAACACTTATTGAGTGCTCGGAACAATCAGGTACTTTGTTCCTTTTCGCTGCACTGACTATGCAGGCTGAGGTATGGCATGCCATCTCAAGGTACATCCCCGATCTTCCGGCAGTCCTGGGTACAATGGAATGCCTTCTGTGCTTTGAGGCATGGCTGGATGCTGATACCTATTGGGACGCTATAGGAGGAGATAAAGTTGGGGAGGCAGCCTTGGCAGAAAATGCAATTACACGGCTCATGTCTCTTATTCTGAAGTACCTCCCACGAGATGCTGGTAATGGCTGGAAGGTGTCAAATTCCACGAATTGAAACACATCGTCCGTTTCATTTCTACGTTTGGAGCACCTCGTGGTTACAATGCCTCACGACCCGAGGAACATCACAAGGCCCATGCAAAGCGCCCTGCTCGTCGTTCACAAAAGTGCATTCAGACGATAGACCAGCAGTGCGCACGGAGAATTGCCGACACATTAGTCATAGACACAATGCACGCCGTGTTTGCAGAAGAATTCCGTGAAAAACGCTCCCTCAACACATCACGTCCACTAGCAACGAAAGAAGTAGGTCGTGGCACTCGCTATCACATCCGATGCTTCCGTGATCCCAATCAGAACAATCGTTTGGTTCGTGAAGTTGTTTTCATAACGGAAACAAGGGAACCCATCCACCTCGAACCAAATCTTGCACTTTTCATAGTGCAATCGTACAGTGAAACTGACTTGGATGAGAATGGGGAGGGTACGATAGAGTGTAGCACTGAATACACAAAGTACGAAGTTGATTCAGAAGAGAAGTGCATTTCCATTCGAGCCCATCCAAATTTTCGAGGTGATGGATATCCCTGGTATGATTGGGCATTGATTCGGTTTGAAGACGATCAAGGAAATTTGATGACTTCCCATGTCGTATTGTCAGTTGTATTCACCGACGTGGACATCCCCAGGAGGATAAGTCATTCGACCTCGTGGTCCAATCTTGCAATCAGCCCACTGGTCGCGAGTCCATATTGTTCACTGAGTGGACCTTTGACCGAAAATTCTACGTTGTTTCCAGCACTGCACTTGTTTCTTTGTGTTATGTACTTGTCGATGGTTGCGAGCTTACGGACACAGTTTTTGTCGTGAAGGATAAGGAGGAGTGGGCATCTCTGTTTTACAAATCTGTGTGGTGATCCGCATTCTTCAACTATAGTACGTATCAATTAGTACCTCAACCTCTTCCTTCTTGGTACCGTGTAGTTGCCCTGCATCAGCATGGCTGCCGTTATAGATTCAGTTGGTGTCCCTTGTGAACGGTCTCCCGACAACATCACCCGAGGATGAAGGTCTTCATTGAGACTGACATGTCCCTCTCCATCAAAGTTATCCATCGCCACGGAGTCAGAATATTCATCATCAATATCGCGAGAGAATAGGGATGAGTCGTCATCAGCAGTCACCGCTTCATCAGGTTGGTGTACCTTATCCCAACCCTTCTTCTGCGCGTAAAAACACAACCAGTGTTCCTCCGAGCCATCTTTGGGCGGTGGATGCCCGTCAGGGTCCGCATCCTCAATTTTGGGGACGTAAGGTGGAAGCACTTTATCCCACCAAGGAACAAGGTCATCGTCATCATTGCTGTTGTCATCACCGTTAACTCCAGCGGCTCCAACAACATCCACGCATACGTGCGGTGCAATGATTTCGTCACCGGATGCTGTGACAGGACATCCAGCAGCCGCAGCCGCAGCTGCCCTGCATCGTCCTGCATTTACAATCCGCTCTTTAGCGGCGGAGAATGTACCATACACATGGTTCAGTGTGGGATGGTCGCCACCCCCATATGGCTTGCCAGTTCCGTCAGGACAAGTCAGTGACGTACAGTGACGTATGACTCGGCCATCCCAACTGATGGCTGTTCCATGGTATAGCTTGACAGCAACGCCATTGAATGGCGCACCGTTATTGTTCCCGAATAGATTTGGCATCACAAAAAACCAGTTTGCCGCCTTGCCAGGGGCTTCTTCAGTCCAAACTGAGAAGCCCTGTGAGGAGTCACCCACATCGAAGTGGGAGGCGTTTCCAAGGTCCACGGACATGTCAATGGAATACGCCACACGATCTTCACTTCCCCTTGTCAGCCATTGGTGTTACAGGGTGGAGACCGGTGTCGCCTTCAGCATCTTGCATCACGGCAAGAACTTCCGGAAAGCAGTTCGCACCAATCTTAGCCAACGACTCAACAAACTTCCGCAACATTCGCTGGGGAACTTTCGAGTTTGCAGCGTACTCTGCCGTTGTCACTCCGTCAAGAAGGATGCGAGTCCCAATCGGATGCATGTTTCCAAGATCACCGCGACTGGCCCTAGCCGAGCCGACAGGAACACGCGTCCTCAACAAAGAGTTGTGTAACGTGATGAAACGCAAGTCCTCAACCATGAGTGGTCGCCCTGCTTCACCCTTACACAATGGATCCAGAGTTGGCGATAAGATCTGGCGAACCATGATGATCGACTTCCGAGATGTGCAATTGCCAATTGGTGCAATATCCACAACAATGTCAACCACAGCATTATCAGCCCCATCAATCACAAGACAATCGCTGGGCAGGCGGAAGTGATGGCAGCCAGGAGCATAGTGTCTCCCCCCAATTCTGACAGAGTTTGACCTCGCCAAGCGGTCATTGAAAGCTTGCCCACGATCAGCCGGATGCCACGCACCAATATCAATGCCACCGATGACATCAGGTGGCATTCGAGGACCGTCAGCATCGGAGCACTGACTTGCCCAATACACCTGGCGACTCAATTTTTCGTGATGATAACTCCGGGATATTTTCCAAGCGGATACAAATCCACCATCTGCAGAGGCATCGGAGGCAAGTTTTCTCACGTATCCACCCAGACCGAAGGCCAATCGGTCCATTCCAGTATCTGATGATTCACTTGTTGCCCGAGAGAGTCGAAGCCAGCTCATGTCCAGCTGTACAAACGAATTCTGCAAACCCGTCTCAGCCTTGCGTCGCTCGCGGTGGCTATACAAGGTGCCAGCACCGGGAAGGAAAGCAAGCACCGCACAGTACTCGTAATCCTTCCCATCCTCGTCATCGCTGTCAGTGTAGACGCACGCATTAGCGACAGCGTCAGGATCTCGTTCGGCCAGAGGAGCCACACCCTCTCCCAGTTGTGGTCGCGCGATGAAGAATAACATCTAGCAAGAAGAATTCGAAACATGGTCATGTACACCAGGTCTACAGTAGAGTTCATCAAGGGAACGAAGTTGTGTGACATGATACTGTTTTTCTCTTAAAGAATCCTGAATCCACCGCAGTGGAGTCCCACAAATACATAGATCATCAGGCATCTTTGGACGTGAATCCATCGCAGCCTTGAAGCCACGACGAACACTCCCCCCCGAAAACCAAGGGGAACACACTTCAACAGAAGCGACAGAACCTTTGGATGGCCAGGGTAGTAGTTCCTACGGCCACGCGAACGTGGCATTCGTTGTGCACCACCTGCAGCTTTTCCAGGGTTTACACGCGGGTTGTCCCCAAGATTCAGAACGCTCGAACGACAGATCGATGTCCGACCACGTGTAGCCAAATGGTCGTTGTCATCATTGCGAATCATGGAAGTTGAGCGAAGGCGACGTCAAGCTGCGTCGTCTGTTGAATGGCAGCTTCAGCGACAGGACAATATCAGTCCTCCCAACGACGTTGATTGCGGCTTGCTAGATGACGTCAAGTCGCGTCGTCTGCTATATGGCAGTTTCGGCAACAAGACGCTTCCGACAAACTCAACAGCGAATGTCGTCAAGCCGTGTCGTCTGCTATATGGCAGCTTCGGCGACAGGACGCTCCCAGTCCTCCCAACAACGTTGATAGCGCTCGCAAGATGACGTCAAGTTGCGTCGTCGTCTGCTATATGGCAGTTTCGGCAACAAGAGCGACTCCCAACGAGACGCTCGCAATCAGTCGCTGTCGTTGCAGTTGCTGTTGTCCCAGTCGTTCGTCGGAAGATATTCCGAACTTAATGCACTCAGCGCCGTCGTCACAGTCGTTTGGCAGTGATTCCGAACTTAGCCAAGCAACGCAGGCTCACGTCGAAGGTGCGTCGTCTGCTATATGGCAGGTTTGGAAACACAACGCTCGCAATCTGACGCACGCTGTCGGAAGATATTCCGAACTCAACGCACTCAACGCCCTCGTCACAGTCGTTTGGCAGGTAACTCAACGCCGTCGTCGTTCGTCACAGTCGTTTGGCAGTGATTCCGAACTCAAGCAATGCAGGCTCACGTCGAAGGTGCGTCGTCTGCTATATGGCAGCTTCGGCAACACAACGCTCGCAATCTGACGCTGTCGACAATGAAAAGACTTCCACAACAGTAATGTTGGTGTGAACAATTGGTGTGGTGTGAACAATGTTGGTGGTAACATGAACAAATTGCTTTCGATACGTAGCAAATGTACTAGAAAATTGATAGAGATTTCCAATTTAATGCGTAGCTAGTGTACTGGACGAAACGTAGAGACTCCAACAGCATGAAGTGGGACTTCGAACACAGTATACAAAAAAAACTAGAAGCTTCCTAGGAATTGATAAGAAACTTTGGTTACAAGATCAATACATAGGATATATTAATCGCATACGAATTTTCGATTGCGAATGCGGAGAGTTTAACTCCCCAGAAGACATGTGTCACACAAGTAAAGAAATTGCTATTTACACGAAATGATTTCTATTTATTTTTTTAGTTTAGAAATGTGAGGACTTCAAGTCCCATTTCCGCGGTAAGCAAAACTATGACAGGGATGCACATGTATGAATCTTGAATACACTTCATAGTGTGCTGATTAAATCCATATATGTTATATTCGTATATAACTATCACAAGTAATATGTCCGAGGCAGTACAAGCTTGTCATATAAACATGTGTGACCGTCAACAAACAATGTACAGATGTGCACAGTAGTACACAGTACCCCAAAGATAGCATGCAGTATTACTATAGCTACTGTTACTTATTACAATAGTACAGTACGGTATTTCTACCACAGCATTGCAGTGTAGTTCTACCGTCATATGCACTTCATTACTTTGGTACGGTTATTACAGCGTCATTACATATGGATAAGTAGATATTTAAATGGATGTACTTATTGAGCAATGCATGTGCCCTTCGCTCGAAAGACTTGAAAATATTTCTTTTGAATAATTTAGTTCATAAAGAAATACATACATAAAACACAGATTTCGAGGGCGTTGATTTTTTACAAGACCAGCACACAAAGCACCATCCCGCAAGATGCAGCACAATCATATTTTACAATAGTTCTCAACAACAAGAGATCTTGTTGATGACAGTTGGCTACACCACACCTGACGAGCCTGCCATATAGCTTGCTCTGATTGGTGTGTACCTGCAGTCAACCAAGATGTCGTCGAGCGCGGGAAAAAGAGGCACCAGCAATCAAGGTGGTGGCAGTCGTGATCATGGACATGGAAAAGGTGCTGGGCCTCCAAACGCAGCGCCAGTTACAGTTAGGGGGCAATCTTCAAACTGGCAAGGAAAAGGATCACCATCGCCTTCTGGCAATTCGCAAATGATACGACGGAGTCAAGCTGCAACGTTGTCGCCCAGCAGAACCCGCAGTCAACAAGATGCAGCAACATTGTCACCCATGATCATGACCCGAAGTCAAACTGCAGCATTGTCACCCATGATCATGACCCGCAGTCAAGCTACAACAGCTGGTCGACATGCTGGTTTCACGAATCCAGGAAGTGGAGTTGGAGGAATGTCTGGTAGATCACAACAGGAACGACAACAAGAGCGACGACAACAAGAGCAACGATATCTACAACGACTTCAAGAACGATTTCAAGAACAACAACAGCGACAGCAAGTTCAACAACAAACACCACCAGCAGCAACAACAATAGGAAGGCAAGACGATATTGCACGCGATTTAGGAATTCACACATGCGAATTGGTGCAAGAAGCGTCACGACGGGAGGATAGCAGCCGCACTGCATTGACGAAAACGGTAAGGAGAAGATTGGAAATGGGTGATCATGATGGACTGACAAGAACTAAGCTTAGAAAAGTAAGCCAAGAGTTCATGCACGACAAGGTGGTCAAAGAGCTCTTATTTCCGAAGCAAAAGTTTGCTACTCTGGCTGAACTTGACTTCAGCAACAGTCCACACTCAATTTGTAGGTTCATGGCGAGCAAGCTCCAGATAGAAGGCGAGGATGAAGTGAAGACTTGGTGGGATGGAGTCAAGAAACATGTTAATGATGCATTGAAAAGGCATAGAAATAATGTCATCAAAACCATCAAACAACTTTTTAGAGGTGAGGAACGTGCATATTGCTCAGGATGGTGGTAACTGTGATTGACTTTCTGTACTGACAACTGCTATTTCACAGATAAAATACTGGGGCGAGATGGATATGCTGTCACGTTTGAACTTAATCAGATTGCTGGAATGAGGAGTCCAGCATCTAAAGAAAGATACATTGACTTCCTTGACTGCCTTGTCAAGGCTGTCGTCGGGTACAGCAAGTACATGGAGAATCGCACAAGGCAGCCTCTGAGTCAGTGGTTCACACTGACGGACGAGGCCTTCCTGATGGTGTGCATCGAATCGTACATGACAAAGTGGAGGCATGATTGGATGGTACAGAGAATGGGACCTCCAGCCACAATGCCACCTCGCGATAGTTCTCCACAATTATATGAGGCAAGATACACTGGAAAAACTTACGGAACGAAAAGAAGTTGGTCGAAGGAAGGGTTAGAGCGTTTCAACGCATTAATGATTGACGTGTTTCGCAACCGTCAAGAACATGGAGCAGCATTTGACGCTGACTTCTTGGAGGAAATGAAGTTCAGGTATGCTTCTGGAATTGACGCTGCAAGTGGACAATCTGGAGAAGAAGCTGAGGTAATTCCTGTGGCGACTGTTCAGCCAACAATTGTCTACAATGATTTCAATATGGAATTGTTATTAGCACACGCAAACATCACTGGAGGTGCAGGGATGAATGGAGAGCAGCAACCTGACGATGGAGTTCGAGGAGTATCAGTTTGATAACAATGGTGCTTGTTAGTGTGCTGGCAACAACACACAGTAGTAGTACAGTACTGTGCCAGCTTAACACTAGAAATATTTGCGGGAAAGTTTGGAATGTCACACTAGAAATATTTGCGGGAAAGTTTGGCCAAATGGGAGAAAGCCTTTGTACAGAATTATGTATAAAACTTTAAAGATACTTCTGCAGTAATTTCACTTTTTGTACATAAATATCTAGAAATTTTCTAAGTAATAGCCAACGATTAAGGTGAAAGATATTCAAATATTTATTTATAAAATGTCAAAAATAATTATTCAGACTCCAGAGATTTGGCCCCCCTGATGATGATGATGATGATGATGATGATGATGATGATGATGATGATGATGATGATGATGATGATGATGATGATGATGATGATGATGATGATGATGATGATGATGATGATGATGATGATGATGATGATGATGATGATGATGATGATGATGATGATGATGATGATGATGATGATGATGATGATGAATAGAACTTCATTACGCGACATTTGTACTGTACAAATAGGAAAAACCCTCCTTCAAATACAGTACTTACGCACATTCTGCACTTGAAAACAGTCAAAAAACCTTACTAGTAAAAAGGCTGAGGAATATGCCACTGTGCATCAGGAATATCAGAGGTATTTGTATTATGTGAGTATACACAAGCTTAGACCCGGAAATGGCTTTGTTTTACATGTGTATCAGTGGGCAAATTTGCAATACACATGGAAAAATTCTCTGTGTGTCTGGTTAGGATACGGCCTAAACGCGTCGAAGTTTCAGGGAATGAACAACATCTCCGATCTCTGAGTATCGACTACCGGCTGGACCACTAATACCGCTTGCCGCGACGTCAACCTGCAACTACCAGTACCGGTAGCTACCGGTACTTGTGACTAGAAATGTTAAAACTGTACACCCCACCAAGAATAGTGTTTCAACCTCGAGACGTTCCTCCAAATCATGATGAGGCTTGAGAAAGAGAATATCAAATTCCTCACCAGGGTTCAAGAAATTTTTGACACTGCAATGGATGACTCCCCAACCTATACTAGTAGTTATCACAAAGCGGCACCACACCAATGAGGTCTAAGGATATGTACCAATGGAGCCCAATTCAGGGGATTCTTTTGGTATTAAGCTGCCATCATCATTGCTGGCTGACCTTGAATTTGTGAAGGTATGCAAAACAGGCCTCATGTCCATGGTGTCTCTTCACAAGAGATGCCGCTAGTGAATCATTAAATTCTGAAAATGTCAAACAACCCAGAAGAGCTGCTGTGCACTGATCCCAGAGACTCAGATGACAGAATTGTGTGCACATGCCAGCTTGAGCTACTAGTTCGGTGGGGAGTTGGGGTTGATGCTGTTGATACACAGGCCAGCAGACAGTCTTGAGGCCTCACGGGGAGTACTGTCCGTGCTCAGTGTACTTGGTCAGGGCTGCTGGTGGCTGTCATTGTCAACTATTGGTGCATTATTGAGGCCCTGCCTCTGTGGGAAATGATCCTCACTTGTGCTATAGCCATCTCAAGCCAATCCGCCAACATGATGAGGCAATGCCTCAATGACAGTGACAGTAACATGATTGAAATTTGGTTCTTTGACAAGGCATGCGCAGCTGAGAGACCACCCCAACCAGCAGCTCCACCTATAACGAGCAACGTTTTTCCATTGTTGTTAATTGAGTTTGTTCTAGAAAGATGGAAGCAGCCATCCCTGGTCATCACCAATGCATTCAAATCGGTCAGTTGCAAAACAAGTGATCAATTTCCATCAGGGAGCAAGTTGTTTGCCCTCGACCGTGCGGCGGTCGATTGTCCTAGGGCCGTCAGTAGGTCAACTCCGAAGCGACTTGCTGTAGTGGGATGTGACAATGTGACTTTAGGGTTGTACTGCACAATAACTACTCGAGTACCGGTAGTCGCAGTAAATCAGTGTATACTCGTCTACTCGTGTACTGGTGCATTTTGTTCGAGTCTTATCTGCTTATCTGGTGCAATCATCGACCTGCAAGATTCGGATCCGATTAAATGGCACCTCCAATTACATCATGATACGACATTCTACATGTCCAATTGCGAGTACTCTACAGTACTGGAGTACTCGTTGTAGCCATACTGTTCAATGTAATAACAGTATTGTATTCCAGTAATGTAGGGAGTACTCGCCAGTCGATATGTAGAATGTCGTATGATGACGAAATTACTAGCTCCAGTGCGGCGGTTTCCGTGCACCGGGTTTTTCCGCAACAATTTTTTCCTGGTCACGTAGCACGTGGTACAAAATGCACAGGTACTGAAAACCCTCTTCAGTCTTGTCTCCCGATGATAGCTGCTTTCATCACATCCGACCCTCATGGAATGGAGTCTATCGGTAGATTATTTTTAAGTAAGTGTATTCTTCATCTTGCTTTCATGTCCTCTCTTTTATTGTCTAATAGTCGTGATGTTAATTCGTATTGTAGCCCAAATAACACTACGTTATCTGACCTCCTCGTATGGAGCCATCACTATGTGTCCTGGTGTGGCTCAAGTATTGAGTTGCGCAGGAGGCAATAAGTTACAATGGTGCAGCTCAAACACGGGATCTGACTATCATCCACAAGGCCCAAAGTACATGAAGTCTAGCAACACGTCCTCAGCCAGAGAGCTATCAATACTTCAAAGCCTCACAATCGGCCGGTTCACCGTGTGTGTGCTGGGCATGCAGCGAAGTGCACGTGATGCTGGCCACAGCAGAATGGTGGCCAAACCTCGCTTGGACATAATATGTAGATCCATCTACCCAATATCAAGTTCTCAACTTTCCAAATGACAACAAGATGATTTACTGTCAACTTTTGATGCGGCAGTTGGTGAATGCATTCATCTTCTCCTTGACAAGGAGATTAGTAAGGAACAAGTTGTCGCACAAGGCATCCAATTAAGCTGCGACGGGGGCACAAAGCAGAGGGGCCTGATAATATGCCGCAAACGTGATGAATAGAACTATGACTCACACACAATAGTCCATGCAGTGCATAAGCATCGCTTGTCACATTGAAAGTTCCCGGTGACAGATGAGGACGTATCGCAGCATTCTATTCAAAAGGAACCACAATAGTCCCCGAATTGTCTCTCAGCACCATAAACAGATGCATAACATCACCAGAAATGCGCAAGAGCAGCATTCTGTCCGACCTGAACTGCCACATGCAAGCAAAATACCCAAAGGGAGAATATGCATCACCCAACAGCCGTGACGCTTCCCCGCATCATTTTCCTTCCGAGTGATAGGTGTCAAAATGCATAGCTTACATCATGTTGTTTGGTATTCTGCCTGCTGGTGTATATTGTTGTGTATTTGAAGCAACTGCTTGAGATTGTACACCAGTCTGCAATGGCATGGGTTTGTTGGTTTGCATCGTCGGATGGCGAGAGACCCGTGAATGCCTTCTTTCTCGGTCACATTCAATTTATTAGCCTCGCAATGTCAAACAGCTCTTTGCTTTCTTCGTCTTCCTCACATGATAGACATTCTTCAATGAATTGTCAACACAAATGCTCCTCTGCTGCTGGTTGGTGTAGAAAGTAGCAAACAGTTGTTAGCTAGCAACCGATTCAGTGGGAATAATGCGACGAAGCTTCCTCGCTCATCAGTTGGAAGTTGCCGTCACACTCTTTGAATCTCTTGCCTTGCTATCCATGTAGTCCGGAGTATTCGCCATCAAGAAGATGCAAGGCAAAGTTATGGTTCGTGCGGTTCATTGGGTGTCATTGTCACTCAAGTTCAAATGACGACGAGTGGCAACTTCCTATGATACAGTCGGGGCTGTGCTCATGGAGCAACGGACAAGACGTACAGTTTGTACCAGGACGCACGCATTCCCCCGACAAAAAATTCTGGCGCGGACGTTCCTTCACCCGGTGCACGGAAACCGGCGCACTGGAGGTCGTAGAGTGCCAGTTAATCGGATCCCGACCGTGACGCATTCTGCCTTTGAGAAACCAGCTGCCTTGCACTTTCATGCGAGAGCACGTGTCCTAAGCGAACATGTATTCAAACTGAATGCACGAATCTCGCTTGTCCCAGGAACTCGAAAACGTGATGTTGGCACTACCGAAGGTGAATTTTCGTCCGAGTGCAATCTTGGTGTCAAGACGTGCGAAGATCCGTCCAATGAGAACGTGAACTCTAACGTCATGACACGGCATTCGATTCCACATGCATTTTCTTTGGCATCACGGTTTCTCTTTCCACTTCGTGACCCCACAAAACAAGACGCGAACGATTCAAGCATGGAGTCGTCAACAACTACGCAAAAGCGATCCTTCCTTTCGAGGCTCATGACCGAGAGTACCATTCCTGAGCGACACATCAGACGGCAGCAAAAACGAGACTTTGCGAATGGCGCCATCTTAGCTGTGAAATCGCGCAGGCCGATGCAAGGCAACATTCATCTTCTTCCTGTACCACAACGAACTCCGGATCAATGGGACGCCGATACTTATGAGTCTTTTGTTCCATATGAAGCACCTGCACTCGTCCTAAGTAAAGGCCCTTCCGTGCCGCAGATTCTCATGGCATCCGCCTTTGCTGGTGGCGGATCGGAGGTGTTGCTCGGTCGTCGACATCAAACACCCTTCCCAGCGGCATTTAGTACCACCAAACTACACACGGTGTACAACAAGTTTGACACGCCAATGATGTCCAACACAACCAACGGCAATGGAACCTTGTTATCATTGCAATGGCATCAACAACACCATCATCAACATCATCATCTATTGGAAGAACACGAAACGATCGCTCGAAATCACAAACGATTGGGTCGCATCGTCGTGGCGGCAGGAACTACATCGGTCTTATTTGGCGTCAAGTATGGAATGACCAGCCGGCAGGCATCGTCGGAAGAAGGCTTTGTCGATCATCACGACGTGTGCCACGGCATTGTTTCCTCTGCCGCAGCGGGGGCCGCTCGCGCCACCATTGTATACTGCGAAACGCAATTACCACATTTTCGCATCGCTGCGCGAGGATTCCTTGGCAATACCATCACCAAGCCATCCCTTCTCTTCATCCAATCAGATAACCAAGCAGCGCGTCAAATATTGTCTAGAGAAATTGCTGGAGCAATGGTCTACTTTGGAACATATGAGACCATGAAACAGGCACTCAGTCGTGCCCCACAACAATGCGAAACGACAATCGCGACAAAGACGAGCGCAGCCGCGATATTGATATCGGGTGGAATTGCTGGAGCTGCCTATCGAGGCTTATCATACTCAATGATGCATGGGATGGGCCCAGCTCTTCTCCCTGTGATGCTTCGGGCTATCCCATCGCATGCGATGCTGTTTTGGGGATATGAAAGCATCCTGTCGACAACGGCATGAGCAACGCCTCAGACTCATGCATGATATGGACCAGTTGTATTCTAGAGATCCGTAGCTTATAGAGCATTGTACTACAATGTCAACTTCAAAATAAAGCATATTCCAAAATTCGCTATTTGGTTTTGACATAATAATTATACGCTGCCAGTCGTTCGGCATTGGCCACACTCACGCACCCACGCGGCGCAATTTATCATGCAAAGTTTTTCCAATATCATTTCCATGATTGGAAATGCAATGGCTGCGAAAAGGGCCAGCATCGCCTACAAGGGGTCCCTGGTCGCATATTTCCAGGGATTGGGGATTGCCCCGCAACCACAATGTAAGCACGAATGTCAAGGCTACCACACCCTATGCCACGTAGGGAAAATTAAAGTGCTGTAACTAGTTGTAGGTGAACATTATTACCGCCAAGAGTTTGGTGTTGGTGTTTGCTTGACCTGCCGTGTGAATGAGTATATGGCGCCAACACAACAAAGCTTGATGTCGATTACGAATATCATCATCAACACAAGAGGTGACTATGTACCTATCCAAATTCTCCAACTCATTTGGGTCGCCGCGGTTCGTCCTCGTTGCATGCCGATGTTGCCGATGATGATGCCGAAGATGGAGTGCAATCGATAGCCCAAAAAAAGAAAGGCCAAGGCGGGATAGTGGACGAGTCGGAATCGAACCAGAGTCACTGAAAAAGAAAACCGTCAAGACGTGTGAAAATGTTTGAGTGCCAACGTATGACCGTAAATGAGCTTTTCTTCCATCAAACCAGTCTATGGAGGTGGGTCACGATCGCTGAGTACAGTATCGGAATTGCGAAAAGGTGCAACCGAGTCCCCTTACCTGTTCAGACCATCACGTGAAAGATAGTGGCGAGGCTAGCAGCTGCAATTTGGGACATGACGGATGCTCTTTCAACAAACGCTTCGAGCACCAATCCCATGGGCTGACGTTCACCATAAGAAATCGACCAGCGACGGTCCCTTTTTGTGGTCGCCTTCACCACTACTCAATAGCTTTCGAATTAGAGCCACACATGTTTTACCGAATGCCACATGAGGTTCATCGGCCGACATGGGCAAAACACCATAGTCAACTTTTCGACCCAAAACTCGATTGCATGCTTCCCTACCAGTTACGAAGGCCTTTTCCTGCGACCACGATCCATGACGGGTGCGAACAATATCCCCCGCAAAAAAGAGATTGGAAATTGACGTTGACTGAACATCCGGCATGTCCTTGTAGGACCCTGGATAGTACCAGTTGACCGCGTTGGGGAGACGCACCACAGCGGCATCCACCACCGTGGCAGATTGACACGTGGGGCCGAGGATGGTATCCAGGTCTTTCTTGACCTTGGCCACAAGGTCGTCGTCATTCATGATGAGAAGGTTCGAAGCATGATAGTAATCGACTTCCAGAACGGATCCCACTGCACCCTCCACAGTTTTTGCATTCGGACCGTGCAGCGCCTTGATGTCGAAGAGGGTCATGCCCACGCCTGGATCAAATCCCCAACAAGCGTTTGCTGAGTAGGGGACTTTGACATTCGTGTTCAGAAAGATGCGAGTCGCCAAGACGCTTGTTCCTCGAAGGTTGGCGAAGCGCCTAAATTCGGAATACTTGGAGAGTTCTGGACTGTTAGATACAATTGCATTCAAGGCCTTGGCGCCAACGGCAAACACAACGTCATCTGCTTCCAAGTCGATAGTTCTACCGTTTGCAAGTTTACATTGAACACTGGATATCTTCTTGTCATTGTGCATCTCAAACCCCGTCACATAGGTTGATGTTTGGAAATTAACTCCCCTGTCCACCATGCTCTTGACCCATGGATCAAAGATAACATCGCCAATATTCCCGCGACACCACCGTACGTCAAAGGCCGACTGACTTTGCAGGACGAAAAAATACGCCATGCCCAATGCCGCGGCGGCACTGCATTGTGCACCGGGCGCAAAGAGTCCCGTCAAGATCATGGGTTCAAAGGCTTCCTCGTAGCATCGCCGGGACACTCCCAACTTGACGCACAAATCTCGAAATGAAATTGGATCGTACCGTTCCCATGCCGCCGGCGAATCGTCAAATTCTGAAAATGCCAAAACCAGTGGAACTGCCGTGCAACGATCCCAGAGACTGAGATTGAGGAATCTAGTGTATGCGGCTTGAGCCAGTCCGGTGGGAAGTTGGGGTTGTTGCTGTTGATATACGGGCCAGACAGCCTCGAGGCCTCGCGGGGAGTACTGTCCCTGCTCAGCGTACTCGGTCAGGGCTGCTGTCATTGTCGACTGTTGCGCCATTCCCAAATCTGGGATTTCCTCACGGAGCAATCGAAAAATGTTGTGATAATTGTTCCAAAATCCATGTTGACCTGCCTCTGCGGGACGTGTTCCTGATATCGTGGTATAGCCATCTCGGACCAATCCGCCGACACGAGGCGATGCCTCAATGACAGTGACGTCGATATTTGGTTCCTTCGACAAGGCATGCGCAGCCGAGAGACCCCCCCAACCAGCTCCAACTACGACGACCTTTTTTTGTTTGTTGGTTGAATCTGTACTAGAGTTCGAAGGATGTTGCTGTTCCGTGCCATCAAAGTCGTCGGCGATGGAAGACAGACTGAGTGTTCTAGAGAGGAATCGACGCTTTCCTACGCGGGATGAAAGGACTAAACATTGAAACAACGGCGGCAGTTGGAGACACAACAAGATGAGAAGATGATTCATCATCGGAGGATTATGTCGACCCACAATTGCGATTGTTTGAGCTCGGTCTTCGCTATAGGTGTATCATTGACGATACTGACTACTGACTACTAGTACCGGTCGCACCTACCGATAGTTTGTGGTATGACATTCACAAGGGAGTACGTATGACCTACTATTGTACCGGCAGTGAAAGTACTCGGAGGCCAAGCCAACTGTGGGCCAATTGCCAATACTGATCATTGGAACCCATCTATTGACCCTTCAATCCATCGCTCGAAAGATAATTCCAATCGTAATCTAGGGTTACTACCGTCGAGACTTGTACTACATTTTCAACGTCAACGTAACATATTCCAAATTTCACTTTTTGCTGTCGGCATGATCATACGCTTCTACGTAGTAGTCGTTTCGCATTGGCTCTTTCTTACCTTGTCACCCACGCGGGGCAATTTTGTCATGTAGAATTTGTTACAAATCATTTCCATGATTGGGAATGCAAGGGCTGTCAAAAGGGCCAGCATCGCCTCAATTGGAGATTACCCCCGCTACCACAATGTCAGCACGTATGCCAACTTTGCCACTCCCACTGCCAAGGGGCACCAAGATTTCGCCCATACGATGACTTTGTGTGTCTGTAACCATCAGCAGCAGCAGTTTGTGACTACAAGGGAGGATGGAATAAACAGGTGCGACTTTGATAACTTACCTTTCCATTTATAGCCTAAATGATTGTTTCCGGGGTTGCAGTTCCTGTTCTTCGGTCAGTGCCTCCGTATCGAATATAATTATACGTTGGGGACGATGATATTTGTACGATGGCTCTCGGGCTGGCATAAAGCTGAAATGTGGTGTTCGACCAGATGCTCGTGGAGTAATCGAACTGCTGCTTATGTTCTGGAATGATGACGCAATCCATCGGCCTTGTTGTTCCGGCCGTGATCGTCCCTTGGATGACGCCATTGCCGAACTCGAGAAGGATCGGTGGGCATCCAGGGCAGATTGTCGTCCCTTTTGGTGAAGCGGACTTAAAGGACGGTTCATTGGTGATCGCAGAGGTGGAGCGACAGTAGAAGGATCACATGACATTCGACCAGTGAGATCGGTGTGCATGGTTTCTCGATTCTGAATGGCATCAATGACAACCACGCTGAGTATCGTCCAGTGGTTGTAGGGATGGTGGACATTTGCGTGAATGACGCCATATTGCGCTTCGCGACAAGCGCAAATGACCGTGTATTCACAGCTTGAGGCATCGTACTTGATTTCAACAGCATTCTCCAGTTCTAGGGATGGTGTCATGGTTGTGGTGAGGGGCTAGGCTACAAGTTCGATTACTCTGAGGGAAACTCAATCCACATAGGCGTTGTCGGCGTGCACTTTTGTGAGTTGATAGGGTTGGCCTCGCTCTGAATGTGTGCAACAGATGAAGGGTGTACGAGGTACCGAGATGTACTGAGTGAGTGGGTTGCCTTACGATGTGATCCTGATGTTGTCAGGTTGAATTGGAAGCACAAGGCAACGACACGATTTCCCTTTTCCGGAAGGCTGACCTACATACACATATTGGCGATAAACGAAGAACCATAAATAGAGTCTGTCTTCCCTATGCTTATGCATACAATAAGGACAGTATTTCTGTCTATAGTGTTCTTCGCTTGCACTGTCGCGTGATATACTGGCTAGTCCAGCGACGGGCTCTAAGTCGAAGTATGACTTTGTCGGATGGTCCAGTCGTGCAGAAGGACTTCCCAAGGCAAACACATGGACGCGCATACTCCGAGCATACATATTGTTCACATCTGTATATCCTGCACCCAGCGATAGACAGAGGTACCAGTATTCGGTGTACAGCGGTAGAGGTACTACAGTAATTCAGTAATACAGTACTAGTACTCCTTTCTGGTTAGCTGGTACTTAGAGTACTCCGAGTTTTCATACAAATGAACTACTCTACCGGTAGTAGTACAAAGACACTCTAAAAAAAGTTAATAATAATCCAAGCCGACGAATAAGATCGGCAGCACGCTATCCGCAACATCTGGCACGCGGTATTTGGATTCCGAGATTGAGAATCAGAATTGTCATGTCAAGCAATCCTCGCGATCTTGGTTCCAGCAGGCCTGCTTCCTCTCCAATTGTTGTGATGGACCAGTCTCCTGTTCAGATTGAACCTCATGATGAAGACGAAGATGAAGGCAACGAAGAGACGCGGCAACTACGAAGTAATTGTGGCGGATTCGCCATTTTACTCGTGGGCATCGTTTGGTTGGTGGTGATCTTTTCAATCATTCTAACTTTGATGAAGAAGCCTTTATACATGGTCGGCGCCCTCGTGGTTGCCAATGTTGTCTTTCCGATTATATTCTTTTCACAATGGTTCGGGAAAAGCACCAACTATGACTCGGTGGATCAAGACGATGACGAAGACGAAGACGAAGAAGAGCTTCAATTCAGCGTCCCGAAAACAAGTCGTAAATAACTACGACGCCAAAGCGATCCTTTCTTGTGAGGCTCATGACCGAGAGTTTCATTCCTGAGCGACGCTTGAGATGGCAGCAAAACTGTCTTTTCCCAGTCATCCTTCGGGCGGTCTCACCTCATGCGATGGTGTTTTGGGGATGAAAGCATTCTGTCGACAACGACATGAGCCATGCCTCAGACGCATAAATGATATCGACCCCATGTATAAACTCTTGTATCTCTCGCTCCCCCCTTTGCTATAGGTCGTACTCCCTTTTGTATTCTAGATTCAGAGCAGCCTAATAGAGATTCGTACTACATTTTCAACTTCGACGTCACAACATAATCCAAATTTCACCTTTTGCTGTTGGCATGATAATACGCTTCCAGTCGTTCGGCATGGGCTCTCACCTTGTCACCCACACGGCGTAGTTTGTCGTGCAGAATTTGTTCCAAAATCATTTCCATGATTGGGAATGCCAAGGCTGCCAAAAGGGCCAACAATGCCTCCAATGCGACCGCGGTCGCATACTTCCAGGGATTGCCCCGCAACCACAATGTCAGCAAGAATGCCACCAATGCTACTCCCACTGCCAAGTACGGAGAATTATACTGCTGTAACGAGTTGTACGTAAACATGATGACCACCAAGATTTCGCCTGTATGATGATTTTGTGTTGGTGCAACGTGCCGAATGTGAGTGCAAGGGAGGATGGCACAAAGACAAGAACGCTTGATATCGATTTACAAGAATATCATCATCAACAACACAAGAAATGACCACGTACCAGTCCAAAATCCCCAACTCCATGGGTTGTCCCCGGTTCGTCCTCGGTGCATGAGAATGAGGCCCAATCCGATGAGGAGGGGAGACGCCGCTTCACTAGCACTGTTCCGTGTCGATGATGATGCCGAAGAAGCGATGGAGTGCAATCGATAGGCAAAAAATACGAGAAAGGCCAAGGCGGGATAGAGCAAGAGTCGGAATCGAACCAGAACCACTGACACAAACCCGGTCATGACTTTTGAAATAAATGCGTGCGGAAGTGTAAGCATGAATTATAAAAATGAGCGCAAAAGAAACCGTTGTCAATGCATTTTCCAATTGAACGAGTCGATGGAGGTAGACCTTGAACGATGAGTGCGGTGAATCGCAAACGAGTGCAATCGATTCACCTCCTTACCTGTTCGTACCATCACTTGAAAAATAGTGGCGAGGGTAGCAGCTGCAATTTGGGACATGATATTATCAATTGATGACGATCCCGACGAGTTCCCATCGTCTCCATCCTCTCCCGCATCGTTGGCATTCCGAGCCGCATTAGTTGGGTGTTCACTGTCTGTCTCTTCCTCGTCGTCATCGAGATCCATTCCCAACAAGTCATACTGTTGTCTCAACTTGGGATTCAGCAAAACCTTCTGGGCCCGATTCAAGACGCGAAAGGTATCAGCGTCTCCCGTTGGACGATCGGGATGGTGACGAAGTGATAATTTGCGGTAATTCTTCTTAATTTGTTCCTCATCAACTCCCGATGGTGATGATGAGTTATCATTGTCATTATTGGTATCACCATCAGCGCTCAATGGTCGGGCCGCAACCGGTTTGTCAATTCCTAAATACGTGTAATATCCGTCGGGTGCGAGTAACTTTAGAATGGCCTCGGACGAAGCAGGAGTTTTCTTGGGCGAAGAAGCCGGCATGGTGTTGTTTGGTTCACCACCGTCGTTGTGTTTCTCTGCAATCCTGAATAACGTCCCACTTCCGTCGATTCACAAATCACTCCAGTGAGGCTCCTTGTCTTGTGGCCTGCGTCTTGCTACTGCCTTTGCACTCTAAGCAAGTACACTCAACACTAGGAAATGTGCTGGTGAATCAATTGATGAGACGTGTCGCGTGCTCATGGTTCTGCGTCTACACTTGGTCCTTGGTCAATCCACTGACTATACTGGCACCAGGGAAGTAGTACCAGGTAGGAGGTGCTACAGGTACAGTCTCTTGTTCCAGCGAGTTTGGTGCGTTGTGCGAATCCAACTGCATCAATATACCGGTAGTTTACTCGGCCGGACGGCCTGCCGGTTGAGTATGCGACGAGGTGACGAGGAGCACTATTCGTATATAACCCACGTTCATAACGTCAAAGGTGCTGCATGACATATTGTCGTATCATACAGGGGACCCTGGCGTATAGAACAAAGCTCTACGCCGTATAAATATAAGTATAAATCATCACAAGCCACCCAGGGTCAATTTACTCTACAGCAGTACCAAGGTTGTCAATGACACTGACATTATCATGATCATTGGTATTCTCCTCCACACACCAGCCACTTCCAGCTTTAGGTTAACAAACCGCTGCCAGCAGCTGAGAAACTCATTCTGACAATTGTCTGATTACTCATAGGGCGTCATTTGGTGTTTGCCTTTGTCTTGGATGCCTGACCAGGAGGCCAGAAACAAGAGTGAAAAATGGAGAAGTAAAACAAAATGGAAACTACTACTAATAATCAGGTCTTCACCATTTTCTTCAAGCCATGAGGCTTAAAAGTGTGTGGAGAAGTAGGATGCTGGACAAAGGAACAGTTCAACTGACAACAAATGGAGTGAGAATTTATGGTGCAGGTGCATGATGAACAAATGACCACATGACATGACCCATTTAATTTGCCCATTAGCCCATTTGAATTTTACAAGAATCCAGTTTCACTATGGGTTCATTTTGTTATATGTACGCTCGTCGGATAATCACGACCCTAATCACGTGGTGGTACTGAGAGTGGAATTAAAAAGGACTACTATCACAATATATTGCTATTGTTGGAAACGCCAATACAATATATTGTTCTTGCTGCATGGACCAATTCTTGGTAACAATGTATTGCAATAAACTGTATGCATACATACAATAGATTGTTGCGCTTCCCTGTGTCATATACAGTAGGTATCGCCCAAGAAAAAAACCAGTTGCCAACGTCCCTGCTGCACACCGGTCGCAGACCGCCAGGCCAGTCCACCTCAGCCATCCGGGAAGGGTCTGCACATCGAGAAATCTAGCTGTCTTCGCTCCAGTTGCATAGTGATTACAGCCAGCCGGACCTACTAGTTGACAGTTGACAGTAAGACTCGTTCAGCTTATGCATATATGATGAACATACAAGCCCACACAGGTCCCGGTACTCGTACTCGTACCTGGTCATGGTAATATAAATCGTGCCTACAGTGGAAATTTTATTCGAGAAACGTTGGACAGGACTGAGACGTGCCCACCTTAAAATCCATAGCGTATGCATCGTATGATGAGGTCGTACGGTTAACTGTCGACGTTATGAGCTCTTTGATTCATGTTTCGTTGGTACTGGAACTATCCAAGTTACGGTCAACTTCTGGTACTTGACATCATCATTAGTTTTATAAAGAGACGTAGATACGAATCCAACCTGACCTGGGTCAGGGGTTGGGGGTGAATTATCCTCTTCACTTTCCCTCGTTTTTCGAACGAGGTCTGTCATTTTTATTTTATACCCACCAACAGCGCGCATTTCATTTCATCAAGGTCTCTTCGAACGAATCTCAACATGAAGTCCATCCTGCTTTTCCTGTTATTGACGCTGATTGCAACCACTACCGCTCAACCCACCCACAAACCCACCCACAAACCCACTCACAAACCCACGCACAAACCCACGTCTGCGCCTATCGCGCCTATAGAGCCTGATACCTTCTCGCCCACAACACACCGCCCTACGCACCGTAAGAACGTCTCACCTACACCCAAGCCGTCCCCAACTCGTGGTGGAGTGGACGACGACTTTGGTCCTGACGTTGACCTCAAAGACCACAAGGATCGTGCTGGGGACAAGAGCTTTGTCGCCCCTTCGTCCACAACATCCACCGGTCTTTCTGCTGGAGGCAAGGCTGGCATTGCCATTACCATCCTTGTTCTGGTCGGTGGATTTGTTGGGGTTTTCCTCTGGACGAGGAAATCAGCCAAGGCCGCCCCGCGCGCTGTCGAAGTTGGAGTCCTCGACGCGGACGGATCGTCACTTGCCGCTGGAAATGGCACGGAGGAGGGCGACTCGGTGGATGTTGATTTGTCCGATGATAAGGTTGATGGTGCAGATGAAGGAGATGCTGGTTCTAGGATTATTCTTTAAGAACGTGATGATATGAGATCCCAGGATGATCATGGCTGTGTGGTGGAAACGACAAGCGCATCTGGTCTAAAGGTTTTAGCTGTTTGCGGTTTATGGTATACTCTAGAGTAGTAAGTCCTTCACCAAAGGATCAAGCGTCATAAGCTAGGCGGCAACTTTTTTGAGTGTTTCAATATTGTACGTGCACGACCTGAGCGCAGTATTGTACTGTAGTTCTACAGTTATGAACGTGTAAAAGCTACAAATGACGAGTCCAACACCTTAAGCGTGCAAGGGCGGCAATTCCAATTGACAGTATTGCCACAAGAGTGCAGAGTATTGACACTCGGTTGTGAGATGTTCATATGGGCTACTCAGAAATGATAACATACAATCTACTGAAGGTGGCTGGTGGGCAAACGCAGAAGTCACACCAACGCTTTGAGCAATGACAGCATTGGCATGCTTGTACGAAGTGCGCATACGCCTTGGTACAGCTCTACAGCTCACTAGTATGTAGTACGGATACGACAAACAGGCACAGTATGATATCATACCCGTAGCATGTGTACCAGATGCACCTGGGTCGGGAGTCGGGAGGCCCGAGTCCACCGCGTGTATCATATGACGTACGAGCGGCAACTCGTAAAACCTGGTACTGGCGTACCAGATCCTCAGAGTACTCCAGTAAAGCACCACGGCAAATATGCTTGGCCCATGTTCGCGGTCTGTTGTGTATTTCTTGGGAGAAGCAAATGGGCTACGCGTGGAAGTCTGGCGAAAGAATGTTTCTGAAGGCATGTCAGGGTCAATCAGCAAAAATGGCTTGAAGGCAGCAAGTAGTTATACAAGGGCTATTCTAAGCCCAAAGACTTTTTTGGCTGATCCAAAATGCTAGCAGTACGAGGTCACTTAGCCCTTACAAAGGTGGTGATACCCCGCAATGAATAGCGTTCAGTGAGTGAAACTTGGATTGCGTATAGATGGAATCCTGCCTGAATTCTCTCTATTGAACACTGAACATCGAAATTGATCAAATACTTGGTAGTAAGCAGAGGGACTACCTAGTAGCTAGTGCTGACATATCCAAATAAATAAAGAAATGTGATTTGTGCCAATCTTGTTAGGCCAGCTTAGGATGGCTGCCGAAAGCACCGACTGTGCTTTGACACCACTAGGCGGCACAATCATTTCTTAGAGACGGTTAGAAGTGTTGCATTTGCCTCCACACGAAGGCTTTGACTGATCCCGTTGCGTTCTAAAATCTCTAATCGGACCAAACCACGAACTCGGAGCTCGGAGCATGAGATATGCATGTGAATATATGGATTATGGAGGACTGCACACTCGCACATTGTGCAGTGCAGTATCGTACTACAGTAGATACAGTAGACAACAACGCGTGAGACCATCGTCCAAGTGCATTGCTCTTGTCACTTTGAACATGACCTCATTCGAACGCTGGTATCCGTGGTTCCAGCCTCCACACTCATGAGCCTGAAAAGTGGAGCTAATGTTAATCGCAATCGGTGTGTTTTCTTTGTGGTGGTCGCGAGTCTTTTAGCGAGAGTCACGTTGTTTCCTGTGAATTGGAATTATCATCAGATCGAGAAAGGTACTCGAGCTGAACACGCCCTGGAGGTGTCAACTGCGGCAGCGAATGAGACTGCGAACGAAACAATACCGATCAACATGATCCACCAACATCATCGTGATAACAATCATCTCGATATCAACCTACTTGATAAGTCTCGCATTGCCGTGATCATGTATGATAGTAGAGACGTTCAGAATGGAACGTATTGGTTCGCTTCCGCCCAATGGAATTCAGCATACTGCAAAAGACACGGTCACCAATTCGTATACTATTCCATCAACAAGACAACAACAAGCAACTGTCTCCATGTATCAAATTCAAGCTATCTAAACAGGACGACCAGACTGGAACTGAACCCTGTTTGGTGCAAAGTCAAGGCGATGCGACGAGCGCAGCGCGACCTGGGCAATGTGGACTTTTTTATCTACATTGATTCCGATGCAGTCATCGCCAAACCTTTTGCCCACTTGCCTCTGAACAATCTGCTTGTGAACATGACAAGTACCACCAAGCAGCAACAGCTCCATTGGGATATACTCGAACGGCCATTTGTGTTCAATCAAGAAGGTCACAGCTGGTGGTGTGACTCCGTCATTAAACCAAGTCCGTACTTCTACTGTTTGAATACAGGTACTGTAGTTTGGTACAGCTCTCCAAGGGCCGCACAAGTATTGGAACGATGGTGGCAGTCGGCTTTGGACCCCTATGAAACTGAAGAGTTCACTCCCAACAACAAAACAAACCTTCGGTACCGTTTTCGAACAGATTGGCCGTGGGAGCAGGATCGTGCCGAATTCTTGGTCCACGCCAACGATACCATCGCATCGTATATACAAGTGGCGCCGCAGCCCAACCAAGAAGAAATGGACATAACGTTGGGACACAACGATTGGTGCTTGTCTCACTTTAATAAAAAATCCAACTGCTTCGTCGCCCATTTCTGTCTGGACCCTAGTGACAAAATGAAAATGGCGAGTCTGTACACCGACTACTACTCCGAGTTGTACTTAAATACGACAGCTGCACAACGACATTTCGATGTCACACTCCTCTGATTACCTTTGCTATTGCGAGTAAAGCGACCAAGTGGTGAACAAACTCGTGCTGACGTCAACAAGCTCACCGTGTTTGAACTGAGAAGATGTACAATAATAAAACAACTTCAGACTAGACCAAATAGCACCTACAAAGACAATTAAACTAGGGTGGCGAGTATCTGCTCAAGCTCCTCCCACTCCTCCATCAACTCGCTAACTTTGTTCTCTTGCGCCTCACGTTTTGCCGCGAGGTCGGTTTTTTGCCAACATCACTGCCATTGGCATACATTACAGCATCAATAGCTGCTATTCTTGCTTCAGCTTCCTCGATCAGCTTTTCTATCTTGGACATCTGCTTCGGAGCATTGAAAGCCTGTGTTCTCTTCTCCGGGTCAATGACTCTCTCCGCATCTCCATTACTGGAGTTTGTACCAATGTCTGCGTTTTATGGTATACTCTAGAGTAGTAAGTCCTTCACCAAAGGATCGAGCGTCATAAGCTAGCTGGCAACTTTTTGAGTGTTTCATTATTGTACATGCACGGCCTGAGTGCAGTACTGTAGTTCTACGATTCTGAACGTATATAAACTACAAATGACGAGTCACACACCTTCAGCGTGCAAGGGCGGCAATTCCCATTGACAGTATTGCCACAAGAGTGCAGAGTATTGACACTCGGTTGTGAGCTGTTCGTATGGGCTCCTCAGAAATGATGACATACAAGCTACTGAAGGTGGTTGGTGGGCAAAAGCAAAAGTCACACCAACGCTTGAGCAATGACAGCATTGGCATGCTGTCGTTTATGAAAAAAATATTGGCGTGTCCATTCGGATTTTTTGCACATCCAAGTTTCCAAGTTTCCAAGTTTCCAAGTGCTCGAACTAGTCGAATTTGGGTTCGATTTATGCTTGGTCGATGCAGCGTCCATTCCAAGGGTACATATATTTTAGAGGGTGGACAACGAGTACTCGAGTACCAGAGGCCATGTTCGATGTCTCGGAAAAATCGTCCTTCCGTCATCGGTGCCATCACGCATGAGAAAATTCTTTCATCACAAAAACTACACCGACAACTACGACAACAACAGCGACAATCACCCTAACATGGCATGACCAATTTCGTGTTCGAACCGCCGGTGAAGGGTCTCCGAAGGAGCGTCGAAGAGTTGGACCTGGCGTAGTACGTTGTTGACGGCGTCATCGCTTGTGGTGGAACCGAATCGCTGGCTTGTTCCCAGAAACCGTAACTACCAGGCAGGTTCACCAATGAAGTTGACGATCCGGAGGCCCAGGAAGTGGAAGTTTGCATTGATGAACTCCTCATAAGCCTTGGCGGTTTTTGTGGTCTAGAGTCAAGATGAGACTGTCGTCAGGGACGAGATAAATGCATCTCAAACACTTGAATCGATGCGCAAGGATTTGCAAAATTGGCGTGCCTAACACATGGAAAACGAATTCAATGCTTGGTCTCCAACTGACCAGAGTAAATTCAACTGATAGCTCACGAACTGCATGGAAATGCTTCAGGGTGACAAATCTGGACAACATCGATAGGGCTGCTACGCATGATACCCTGCTCGCAATTCCTCCCATAACCACGGACGAATCTCAAGAATTCTGGGATTCAATTGCAATCAAACTCAACAAGCCAAAGCTTTTTGGAGAACCTGACACCAAAGGGAGACGAAGACTCGTTGCTGCCATTCTGAAATCTGTCGTTATTGGAGAAAGTTCGCCGTTTGACCGCTTTGGGATCGTTGAGGCCCATCTTGGATGAACAAGCAGTGCCCGAACAGCGACGCGCCTTTCCTCGAACGCCACCCTGACAAGCTCCTGGTGAGCTTGGAGCTCAAGCACATTGTCCAGGATCCAAACAGCCGCACTACAGGTTCTGATTTGCAGAAGATCGCTTCCGTTGTTGATGATGTTGACGCTTATGATTGTTGTTCCATTCGAAAGTTGCGCTATGGCAGCGTTGAAGGGGGTCGCCTCTTACTTACAAAGTGGCATCTCTACAAAGCCAATCGAGCTTGTTACAAAGAACATTTGTTCAATCAAGGCAAGTTAGGCTTGGTGCGTTAGTGATTGCACCAACGACCCCACGAAAAAGACGGAGTGTAATACCTCATAAACGACCTCAAGAAAAAGAGGTAGTCTAACATGATGCAATTCACTACAGTATAACATCCACGTAGACGCGTCCCAATAATATATGTACTGCTAATCAGTATGGTTCGTTATAATGGGAGCATTTGGATTGCCGAGCGGGCTGGATCGAGCAACCGAACCCGCTGCCACTATGGTGGCTGGTGCTGCAAGTTCCGCATCAAACTCCTCGCTAAGAATATGTAACAACATATCTTGTGTACTCATGCTCTCTTCTTCGCCAGATTCTCTATAACACCGCCTGTGCCCTTGCACTTGTCGCCTTTTTTGAAAGTAACTGAATGCAATGAGAATCAATGAAATGGCACCAATGAATGATCCCAAGAACACCATGAAAGTTGTTGTTCGTTTGGTACCCGACAATGACATTGGCAATAACAATTCATACACGGGAGGGGGGCCAAATCAACAATTTCAGCAGTGTGGCTGCTTCCTCGAAACTGAAAACTGCTGACCATCAGGGCCATGACAAAATTTGAAGGTTGCTGACCCACATCCACGGCACTCAATTGTTGCCATGATGTGCAGGATCCCAATCTTGAAAAGCTGGATAGCAATTTAGAGACGCTAGCAAGCTTGAGAAATTCAATTTCCTGTGAACGATTCGAGGATTGAGCACCAGGGGTGACAACCGACAAGGACAAGCCTCATTGCAGGTTGGTATTTCTCATGACTCCCTCCCTTGAGCATCTGGTTCATAGCAGTAAATAAGTACTTCACGCACCTTGCATTGTACTGGTTATTGTCGTCCATGCTGGTGTTGTTTTCGCTGTTGTTGTCGTTGTAATTGCTGCCCATGGTGTGATACAAGATTTTCTTGTGCTGATGGTGCCGATGACGGAAGGACGATTTTTACGAGACATCGAACACGACCTCTACTGCAGCGTCTACGAACGTTGTCCACCCTCTAAAATATATGTACCCTTGGTCCATTCGGACAAAAGGAGAATCGAAGTTCCGAACTCCCAAGTTTTACTTCCTCCGACCTCCGAGTAGAGTTGAATGCTTGGGGAGTAGGGTCATTTCAAAATTTTCTGGCATTGCGAACATGAGTGTCGTACCCACTGGATTAGCTGGTACAGAGAACAGGTTATGAAACTTGGATTTCTGAACTTGGCTAAAAAAATCTCGTTAACTTGGATGTCCAAGTTAACGAAAGACGAGTCCCACGAAACACAAAATCCAAGTTGAATCACGAGTCGACTAGTTCGATCACTTGGAAACTTGGAAACTTGGATGTGAAAAAAACCCGAATGGACACTGGGGTGCTCTCAGTGAAGTGCGCATACGTGGTACTCCGAGTACAGCTCTACAGCTCTACAGTACAGTACAATATGCTTCGTCCAGTACAGTACAACCAAGAACCACGTACATAGTACTGTAGTACTACATTCTACCAGTAGTCAGCAGGTACAAGTCATCAGACAGTGTACATACAAGGACCCCTTGTCGGAAGTCGGAAGTCGGAAGTCCCCGTGCCCGGGTGGTGCCGGGTGCCGGGTGGAGAGAATCGAATCCAGTTCATGACCGTTAAACCAATACTGGAATATTGAGTACGGTACCTGGTACCAAGTACCAGGTACCTGGTACTGAGTATGTACCTGATTGCCATTAGAGGGTACTACAGTATGCAGTATGCAGTATGCATGGTATGATAGTAAATACGTAAATACCGCGCACCGCATAGGACATACCAGGTACGAGCAGCTGCTCGTAAACCTGGTACGCCAGTACTCGCAGTACTCCAGCAAAATACCGGTGCACATAGCGTCCCATATTCGCGCCCTGCCTGTGATTCTTGGGGAGAAAATGGGCAGCAGGGGTGGAGCATCTGGCAAAAGAATGCTTCTGAAGGCCTCAGGGTCAATCGTCAAAAATGGCTTGAGGGCAGCAAGGAGGAGTTATACAAGGACGATTCTAAGCCCAAAGACTTTTTGGCTGATCCGGAATGTTAGCAAGCACAAGGACTCGCAGCCCTTATAAAAGCTGATGTTACCCCGCAATGGATAGCGTGACGTGAGTGGAACTTGATTGCATGATGAGTAGATAGAATCCTGCCAGAATTCTCTCTACTGAACATAGAAATTGATCTCGGTAGTAAACACAGAAACTACCAATGCTGACTTCTTCCAAATCAAAATGCGATTTGTGCCAATCTTGTTTGGCCAGCTAAAGGTGCCTGCCGAAAGCACCGAATGTGCTTTGACACCACAATGAAGGCGGCACAATCATTTCTTAGAAGCTGTAAAAAGTATTGATTTTTTTCACGCTGAAGGCTTTGGCTGAGCCCTGAGCCCGTTGCATTCTTATGCATATCCTACTCCTTTTTAAATTTGCTTTGTGCGTGCGTGTGTGTGTGCGTGTGTGTGTTGGGTGCTATGTATGTTACGGAGTATGACCACTCTGGGGTACTGTCGCACTGTTACGTGGGTCACATGTACTACAGGTCTACAGTACATAAATCGACGGTAATTAGTCTGAAACGACAGTGTGTTACGTTACTGAACTACAATACTGTACGAATTCAAAGTTACTGGATGGAATACTCATTGAATTTGCTGTGAACAGGTTGCTTGACAAATGCTACTGTAAAAAAACCGTGCGATGAACTGCAATATTGGGGCATGATAAGTACCTGGTACTGTACCTCATGAAGTTTCCTACGTTGCTACCATGGTACTGCATACTGTAGGGGAAAAAGTATTGGTACGGAGTACGACCAGTTTGGGGTACTGTACGTCCAGTTTCCTGTGTAGTACACACCCGATCAAATGTGAGGTGTACCCACTAGCTAGTATCTCTAAAATCTTAATCGGACGCAACCAGGAGTTCAATATGAGTACAGGAACTCGAGCACGCCAGTACTATCATAGTACCTTGTGCTCGGAGGCTCGGAGGCTCGGAGTATGACACGTGCAGGCGGAGTAGTACGGAGGACTGCACACTTGCACGCTGTGCAGTACAGTATCATACTACTGTACGAAACCGTAGACAACGAATGTCTGAGATGGCGATGCTTACGAGACAAGCGGTACTGGTACACAAAAACAAATGGGACATTCCCGTTTGTGCTTAGTTTGCAAAAATGCCTGCTTATCACGTAGAAATTAGAACAAAACAAACTGTTCAATATTTTTATTCTGACACGTATATGCAGGGGTGTTTAATTAAGGCGCCTGCCTGGCACAACAGCTGGATCGCCTTCTCAAGACCTCAAAATCGCGCCTTCTGAAAGGCACGTACAATCTACGCTGTTAACATACTACCGTTGTCATCATACGTGACTTTCATACTAGAGTAGCTTCTACACAGTTAACATACTACCGTACACACTGTACGTGAATATCTTACTAGAGAAACCACCCTCTCTAATGTACACAGTACTACAAAAAAACCTAACATCTATTTTACGTGCTGCCGCTGCGACCATGACTGAGGAACGCTCGACCCACACGGTTAGACATATCATAGCACCCTTAGGTGTACGTCCAACCTGGATTATCTCGTACTGAACCAGTGGGTACCCGGAGGATACCTCATCCTTGTGCCGGAGCATAATACTCCCGAATTGAACGTACATTTTGGATGGCTTTTGTTTTCACATTGCGTAGACTTTGGATGAATGTTGGACCCTTGATTGTTAACCAAGTTTGAATGACCCAAGAGGGTTGTTGCAAGTGAGTGCGGATGTCCGGAAACAGGAGTGCCTGGGCACTTGGTTCCATGTGATTCCGCTGATCATATATCGATGCTAATTTTCGGGTCACTTCTCTCGCTTCTCCGCTAACGCTCGTGTTGCTTCATCTTTCCCATGAACGTCTGCATTCCGCATGACCCATAAGTTGTGCCATTCTTCCCACAAAACAGTAATGATCGCTACCTGCCATTTTTGACCGGAGTTGTTCGTGGTCGGTAATTGGTGTCGAATATGATACAAATGCGTGTTCTGAATATCGGCCCACTGCTGACAGAATCGGCCATTAAACAGTTGTCTCCAACCAATTCGTGTTTGAGCATCGATCAAAGGTTGAAGTTCCAGTGCATAATTGACCCCGTGAGGAAAGGTATCGTGCGATACCGGCCCAGGATAAAGCCACTGCCGGACAGCCTCAAGAAGCAGATCTTGTAATGGTCCGTAAGTATGATGGGTGATGCAGACGTTGGTTAATGTCGTGAGCAATTTATGACGCCATTTGTTCCGCTCTGCTGATGGACATCGTAGGATGTGATCACGATCTTCATGAAGGGACGCACAACTCGGGCAAGTGCGTTTTCCCTTATCCATTCGGTTTGCCTGGCTGTGGGTGGGTAAGATGTCATGGACGAGTTTCACATAGTGTCGACGGCGCGAAATTTGTTTCCGAAGCGCGCTCCCATGTGCCTGCCAGTTGATTGAAGCGATGGTGGCCTCGGACCATTTGTTACGGATTCGTATGTATTCCAAAAGTGGGGGGCCACAGTAGGCGTGTCGTAGAGTTGCCGCGAGAGAGGAGGTGACTGTGCCGTCAATTAAATGGATCTGGACGCGGGCTCGTGACGTGAGAAGTGCTATTGGTCGGTCTTGTCCATGGTTGTCTTGAAATTGGCTTGCTAATGCATCGGCGTCGACATTCAAACGTGCTAACAACGGAAGGCGCTCATATGGGAGTTTATCATCCTGATGACCTTTGATGTATTTGAGACATAACCCGGGTAGTTGCTCCAGGGCGTGTTGGATTTCGATGAGAATGTCCCAATCAGGGCAAAGGACATCGAGAACCACAGTGGTGCCGTCAATCCTCACCGGCTCATCCAATGCCAAAAACTTTTTGTCACCGCCTCCGAGAGTTTTAAGTACGCTTTGGCTATCGGTCGCGAGGGTTCCGTTCCATGGGTCGATCGTCCCCGTGAATTCTGCAATCCGAATAAGAAAACGCAAAATGGAAAGCAATCCGTATGCTTCAGCTCGGTATGATGACGGGCGCGGGCCTCGGGCAGGCCCCATCCCTGTCGCTGCTTGGACGCCTTGATCCGTGCAAAGCACCCATCCATATGCTCCTTGTGTCAAAAATCGGACCGAGCCATCGGATGCGGCTCGGAGACCATGAGAGAGTGCTTCACACAGTGCGTTTGGATCGACGTGCATTGTCGTCATCCGAAGGACATCGATTTCCCATGGCTCCAATGTGTTCACGTAAAGAGGAAACGTTGTTACTCGCTGGTTTATTGTCGGAGCTATAGGCATGATGGGATGAACGACTTGGTTCCTGATCCAATAGTCAGGGTTGTGGACAGATGCTGTAACGTCAATCGGACTACACGCGTCGTCCTTGATCTGACGGAATCGCCGCTGGCGAGGGTGAAGTCGATACTCTCCTAAACGTTGCGTTGGAGTACAGACTTGGTAAATGTCCGAGTCAACTCGGATGTAAAGCCTGCGTTTGCGAAGGTATGCAAAGTGCTGTTGGCGTTGCCTCGATCTCGGGTTCAACCATGAGCCGAGCGGTGTGAGGAGTCGGCCGCTAGACGTGCTCCATAATCTGTTCGCCTTTCTCCAAAGGGACCATTCAGCCTCAGATGGTCTATCTTGGTTGACGCGAAGCCACGTCGTTGTACTGCTCTGTATAGACGGGTTTCCGGCAAGTTTGGTTAGATCGAGCGTAGTGCCTGTAGCTTCGGTCAAATCCGAGATTGTTATCGCCTGAAGGTATAAGCGGCAATAATTAAGACGACGTATCTGAGCTGCTGTAAACTTGTTGCTCTCCAAGATCTGATCCATGATATATGTGTCGGCTTGGCGTTGAACTGTCGGTACCCCGGTGTCATCTAGTTCTATTGTCGCATTGATGTCTGCCATGAAGGTTCGCATCGATGTTAACCATCGTGACTCGAGATGTGGGAGATCTTCATATACTCGTTGGAGAATAGAATATGATGTTCCCGCTGTCATTTGTGTCCATGCCACAGTACAGCGTAGGAGTTTGCCTGGTATGGTGTTCGGCTGCCGCCAATGCTTCATGAACGTAGTTATTTGGCCGACGCCTTGATGCATGTATAGATGTCGGAAATTCGCTCCTCCATACGCCATAGGCCCGTACACTATCTCACGTTTCGTGTTGCGATTAAATCCGCACCGAGCAACGATAATCCGCATCGCCGTTCTTTGAACTCGGTCGAGTTGAGCAAAAGTAAGCGATGAACATGCCAGCGGGTAGCCAATGCTGGGAAGATAGCATGCGTAGTAATACGTCCATGCTTCTTTTGGAGTGAGATGACATTTCCATATGAACTCTGTTTTCTGGTCGCTCTTCTGCCGAAGTTTCTGAAACTGTTCGCGCTGTGTTCCAGCCGGTTCCTTGTGATGTCCAAGTGTTTTGTGAGCAGTGTATGGCGAAAGGAAAGTTAAAACGTGCGCGACGTGAGTTAAGGGGTCCGTGACTTCGATAGGTTGCTGTGCAGGGGGTCGCGTATTAACCATAACGGGGTCGCCGTGTTCCCCAAATTTCCAGTCCAACAGGTGGCACGAGCACTTTGATAATTCCAAGGCACCGCCGCTGGCTCCCAGGAGATTTGACCAAACTTGTGCATTATGTCGGAGCTTATGTAAGGTAGTGGGAAGCGTCAGAGCAGATTCGGTTTGCATGAAGTCATTCGTCTGACCATTGCTGTCGTCCACAAAACCGACCATGCCGAGGTTCATTTTGTGAGAGCGATCGGGATGGCAATATGTTGCTGAGAACGCTAGTTCATCGTAGCAATCAAAAAGGGTACTTGATAGGAAACACCATATCATCGGTGAATTCCCGCTTCCTTGACCTGTGCCATATATCGGTTGTTCGTCTGAATGTGAATAGCCTGTTTCCGAGACTCCTAATTCCGTTCGAATGCGATACTCAGCCTTTTCCAATGTGCGTGCATTTGATTGAGTAATGACTTTTGGGACGCCGTACTTCCTGCTAACTATCATAGCCACATTCGGAATAATTCTGTCATAACATGACGTTGCATCATAGTTGGTTTGGACAAGCATTTTTCGTGATGCTCTTGAAATTTCAAACTGGAGTTCTTCGATAAATACCGGATCGACTGCATTTCGTCTTGGGCGTGATCCGTATTGACCATCATTTAGCTCGCGTAATGCCTCCGCTTGATATAACGCCATTCTCCACTTAATTCCCAGCATCAAATTATAATCTGCTTCGTATATATGGATGACTCGTGTTCTATGGATGCGGACATTGTCAGCATCTTTGAAAAGGATTGTGTTAAAAACAGTGCGCCACCGCTGATACCCATATCCCCTTTCCAAGGCATAATTTAACATATCAACATGGAGGGTCAACAACCTTCCCTGCATGTGGTTCCATTCGTCTTTCTTTGCTTCGTCTTCTGGCGTTCCATCCTCGATATTGGAGTAAGCGTGTCGTGATATGAGTGCTTTATAGTGTCCGAGATGTAAACCTGACGGGGATGTTGACGTTGATTCTGTCCATACTCTTAATTTGGCCACGTATTCTTGTTCCGTGATGGTGGGATAGGATTCGATTGCCGCCATTTCCTCCGACTGTTGCAAATGCTGTATAAGGAACGCCACGTTATCGTCAAGTTCCGTGGCGTCGTACGTCCCTCGCAATATGTCTTCCGCACTGGTACCATCCCCGCAAAAACCGAGTTGAGAATTCAACGGGTCGACCGTAAACGGAGACCCCTGTGCTTGCCCAAAGTGTGTTTGATTACGCTTTTGTAATTTGTGAAGGACTTCGGTGGGGACGTCGATTTGACGCCATTGCGTGCAAGCTTTCGGATCGGTACCAGGGTGAAGCGGTATTTCTATCCTTGTAACTCCTTGTCTCTCGTCAACCTGGAGTGCTCGCAACTTCCTAAACAGTTGTTTTATATCCTCCGCTTTTTGCAGTTTCCGAAGTGTTATACCTTGCGCTTTATCCGACTTGTGGGGTGACGCAGACAAGACTTTGATCAATTCTCTCCTTTCTTTATCCCGTTGGGGAAAACTGCTCTTCACTATGTCGTTCACGCGTTGCTTGGCTGCACGCAGTTGGATGGAGCATTCGCGAATAGTTGTGGGGATGATAAATGGGGTGTCCCATTCAGCTTGTGTCGATGAGTGAAGGAAACTTGTGATATCCAAGCCGGTACGTGCCATGGATAAACATTTGGTTAACATGGTCACAGTCTTTCGCGCTTTGTCTAATGCTACCGACCACGCTGGCTCACCGAAGGTTTTTAACTTTCGTTCAGAAGCAAGACTTGCTGCGAGTACATCTCGATCGAGTCGTTCGGCAAACTCATGTTTCTCCCCTGGTAGCGTCAGTCGATGTCCTCTGTCAAAAGCGTTGTGTGCCAAAAGCATATCATACTTCAGTTTGATATACTGAGTAGTTTGAGCAACATTATTGAGCGTAAAATACGCTCGGAATGCTTACCAAGCTGTTGAGTATCCGCACCAAATAACCTCGCCGTATTAAAATCCAGGAAATATGCTCTGTGATCGGATGGAAATTTTGAGTTGAACGGTTCATAACCTGCTTGCGACAATGATTCTGCTACATGAGCGGTCGCGAGTGCGTAATCCAAACGGGTGCGACCCCGAGAATGTACACAGTACTACAGTATACACTGTACACTGTACTGTCAATCGTTTCCGTAGTACTGTAGCCCAGTAGAAACCTACCTGCGCCTTCCGCTGCGCCTTCTATGGACCCAAATTTCGCGCCTTAATCCACTAATTAAGGCGTCAGAAGGCGCGCCGGCCGGATCGCCTTAATTAAACACCCCTGCGTATATGTATACCACGCCGTGACTCTTCTAAAATAAAAAAGCAGCAACAAACCTCGATTGTATCAGCCACCATGATATCAACTTGCAGCTTGACTACTCAAGAAGCCGTGTTGTCTTGTTCAAGCAGGAGACAGGATTGCCAAAGTAGCTAGTAGCTTAATGAAATCAATGGATCCAATTTTGCTAACCCACCTCACAATGGATCTGTGTCGCATCTTGCGCCATGATCTAGCACGGTTCGACAATGACGCATCATCATGCTATGACAGAATCATAGTAGCATTGGGCATGCTAGCAGCTCGAAGATGTGGAATGCCGGAAAATGCAGTCAGATTACACTCAGACGCGCTTAAGTTCATGAAATACACTGTCAAGACAATACATGGCGTATCAAGCGACAACTATCACGGTACAGAATTTGCTCCTCTTTTTGGAACAGGTCAGGGAAGCGGTGCATCACCATCAGTCTGGCTGAGTTTGATCGTAATCATGCTCAACACTTTGGATCGCATTATCCCGGATCGTATGAACTTCAGTCCTCTCTCAGGGACTCGAGTCCATTCAAGACTAGTAGACGCGTTCGTTGATGACACGTCACTTGGGTTCACAACTGTGGGAGAACTCGACTTGCATCAAATGATTCATAGACTAGAGCACATCGCACAAACATGGGAACATCTTTTGTTTTTATCTGGAGGACGATTAAACCTGTCCAAATGTTCGTGGTATGTATTGTCATGGAATGGGAAAAGGTCGACCTCGATTGCGACAAATAACTCCGACAGATCCATCTATCTCACTGCGACAAGGCAATGGCTCAAAGACATGAAATTCGCCGCACCAGTCCCAACGAATCCACGAGAACGCTCGGAGTATATCTAAACCCAATGGGAGACTTTTCGGACCACATCGAAAAATTGCGAAGTAAGGCAGATGCATACGCGACACGGATCAAGTCACCACGTTTAACGGCAAATGACATAAGGATCTTTCATCGCTCAATCTACATTCCATCCATGCGATATAGCCTACCTGCACTGGCTGTGGACGAGGAAGCTCTGTCTCAAGTCCAAACCAAGGTTGTCCAATCCATGCTTCAACGCATGCATGTTAGTAGCACCATTCCTACATCTGTTCGCCACGGACCCATCGAATTGGGAGGCCTGGGTTTATACGACCTACGAACAGAATATGGAATAGAGACTCTGAAGGCACTTCGAAACGCATTGTATTCAGACTCGAAGTCGGTAACATGATGCGTATCAACCTTCAGTACTCTCAGCTGGAATCTGGAATCGGTGAACCTTTGCTTGAATATCCGAACATATATCTTCCGTATCTCACCCTCGTGGATCTTATCGTTACGACAATATCTATCATGTCACAACATCACGGTAACTGTAACAGATGCATATCAAGTGGATACCCGAAACCCCAACGACCAATACATAATGCAACCCATACACCTCAAGAGATACTCGCCAGGTCAGCAAAGAGACATAAATTTGGTCCGTATATATCTACAAGTGTCGACGTTACACGACATGACAGACAAATCAAGAGCGAACGCTATAAACCTCGACTACTTGGATGCGCGAAGGCCGAGCGACTGGAGTCCCGACAATAGATGGCCCCGACAGGAACATCCATCTTCATCTCAACGTCGGTTGTGGAAACGATATCTCCAATCTTCCTTTCTCCGATACATCCCGTTCTGGAAAACATCTCCAACTCCATCTACGGGGGTCCAACCGACGATCAGCCAACCTCAAGACGTATTACCAACAGCCCACCCATCTCTTGCGACATACCTCAAGACGCTCCCACGGACGCAACGCCGCCTACTTGCAAATTGGTCCCAACACGCGACAGACGTGCAGGTATGGAGGGCTTTCAGATCGCGATCGAAATTACACCTCGCAACAGACGGCGGGCTTAAAGGCAATAAAGGTACGCATGGGTGGGTTTTGGCCACCGGAAAGACAGTACTCTTCACAGGAGCTGGACCTATCGACGGTCCCACTCATTTGTCATCATCCACTCGGAGCGAGCTAGGGGGTCTAGCATCATCCCTTCTTCTTATAGTATCCCTGGCTCGCGTTTGGGGCATTCGTCACAAAGCTCCTCTTCGATGGTACGCAGACAGCACAGCGGCTATCTCCCGAGTCAATCGATTCGCAAGACAGCGTATTCGAATGAGACACATGCCTCACGACGCCGATTTATTATCCTTAATTGAGACACTCTTGAGGGAATTCAGACGCCCAGTCAGACCAGTATGGATTCCAAGTCATCAAGACACAAAAAGATCGTACGATAAGCTCCCATTTCCAGTCCGGATGAATATCGATGCTGATTTTCTAGCAACGAGATACCGAACGCAAGGCCGCACACAGTCAACTCCGAAAGTTGACCATCAACCAGAACAGAACGTATCTATTGCTATCAACGGGGTGCGGATCACAAGCCATTATGACGCAAGCATTCGTTATCATGTAAACGGTTACCATCTGCGGCAGTATCTGCAGGACCGGCATTCATGGTGCGATACGACATGGAATGAAATTGACCTACAGGCACTTGGAGGTTTATTTAAACGTCTCCGGCCAACTCAACAAATACGACAGACGAAATTGGTTCACGGTCAGCTCCCGCTGGGCGATCGACGACATCGGCAGGCCAGGATTAAAGATGACCGCCTTAAGCTATGTCCCTGCTGTAAGAATACCGAGGAAACGACATCACACTTCCTACGTTGCTCCTCCAACACAGCTCATTCCACCAGCCTCGATTCCCTAGATCGGAGTATTCAGAGTGCCGAACCTCACCCAATACGATATCTGATAACTGGCGCTATACGACATTGGTCAACGCACCCTGACACATCGTATCAACGGAGATAACAGACTACCCAAATCATATGCATACCACGATTAGGCAGCTCTACAATCACAGCAAACGATCGGTTGGGAACCGATGCTCAAAGGATTTATGAGCACACAGTGGCGAAGGCTGGCATCGTTGAATATGTACAACTCAACAGAGCGCGACGAAAATCGCGGTGAGCAAGAGATTAGAAAGATCACAAAGCTCATCTCCGATCACTTCAATCGTCTTTGGGAAGCGCGCAATGCCGCTTTGCACTCGAATGAAGAAGACGAACTTCAACAAATAAGATCGGAAGAAGCAAATGAGGTGCGATATTATCATAGTCATCCAAATCTTCTCAAATTCGATGACCGCCATTATTGCGACCGACCTCTGGACAAGATATTACATGGACCCAAATCGACTCGCAGACGATGGCTACGGAAAGTGAAGAAATCAGTACAGGCGCAGGAAGCACAAGGAACACGACAGACCCTGATTACTTCTTATTTTACGACAACATAAAAATGTACGGGCGATATGGGATGATCAGTATAGCTAAAGTCTCCGCGAGGTAACTCGCCGGGACGGGGTACACAGTATCGGCCTCACGGCCGAAACATGGTGACAACCCGATAATTAGGTCATATTATTATTATTATAGTAGCTTAATGAAATGCAAAGGAGAAGGTTCATATCAATGTTTAGTAGGCAGCCTTTACTACTCCTATACATGGGCGAGTACACCGACTCCAGTGTCAATTGTCAATCAATGTCACATGTTGCTTGTTCTTGATGAAATTCTTACCTGCTGGGCTTCAAGCCGCGAAGTTTGCTGCTGCTGACTGTGTCATCCAGGCTTGGTTGCTGTTCATCATAATCTGTGTGCTCCGGCTGGAAAGGATGCTCCGAATCCTCGTCTTTATCGGTGCGCTTTCTGTTGTGTGACCATGGTTGAGGGATCGAAATGCAGCGATATCCTGAAGGTCTGGCAACAGCAAGAAATTTAGCTGTCATTGTTCCAGCTGTGACCCATTTGCGTGGCCCATTTGTGAAAAAAATTCTTCCGGGTTATTTGCAAACGGGACGGGCCCGTTTGTGGAAAATTAAAAAGGAACCCGGTTTCACAAACGGGACAGGCCAGTTTGTTTTGCGATTGTGCCATATAAGCAGGGTTTTTGGGGTATTTTTGCAAATGGGGTTGCGGGAAACACCGATTTTTCAATACGGTTCCCGTAACCCCGAAAAATTCCGGCGTACAGTTCAGTACTGGTATCAGTAGAGAGTACTGGAAGACAGAGTATGTATAAGAGTATAGCAACAGTGTATATAAACAACTACGTATAAAATGAAATAATATATTTGATTACGTGTGCTGCTTCCTCCAAAAACCCAGTATTGTACTCTATATACTAGTAGTAGAGAACAGTGTTCCCGGCTTCGTAACGGCGTCTTGGATCGCGTCCATTCGAACAGCTCGTATCATGTAGCGTATGATCGTATGATAAATGCATACGTGTCATACCTATGAGCATGTACGAAACCCGGTTGACAAAGCCGGCAGCGTTTTTGGGGGATGCGGGAAACAGCGGGTATCGATTTGTTGTTTCGCACTATTATCGAAAACGGAGCTCGACAAAAATGGCGTCTTTCAGAGAATTTTCGAGTTGTCCGGAGGATTTTTGAGTTGTCCGGAGGATTTTCGAGTTGTCCTACTGGATCACTTCTAACCCTATTTTTGTGTAGCTTCTGGTATAAGTCTACAGGATTAAAAAGAAGTGATCCCAATTCCGGATCACTCATTTCTTGAAACGACTTTTCAGAGCGATTTGACTTTGAAACTCGTTTCAGAGCATGAAATAATTTTTACATGGACCACTCTACTGACACTCCTACACACCCTAGTACTCAGTACCGCAATGCATTAGGGATACGCACTCGGACAACTTCTCGGATCACTCGGACAACTTCTCGGATCACTCGGACAACTTCTCGGATCACTCGGACAACTTCTCGGATCACTCGGACAACTTCTCGGATCACTCGGACAACTTCGTATATGCATCTCGAATCCGTGTCGAGTTCTCTCTGACGCAATAGCGTGACATCAGAGAATCAATTCAAGCCGGTTCCCGCAACCCCTAAAAAAGCTGCCGGCTTTGTCAACCGGCGGGCAATGTGGACTTTTTCATCTACATTGATTCCGATGCAGTCATCGCCAAACAGTTTGCCCACTTGCCTCTGAACGATCTGCTTGTGAACATGACAAGTACCACCAAGCAGCAACAGCTCCATTGGAATGTAAACGAACGGCCATTTGTTTTCAATCAAGAAGGTTACAGCTGGTGGTGCAACTCCATCATTAAACCAAGTCCGTACTTCTACTGTTTGAATACAGGCACTGTAGTTTGGTACAGCTCTCCAAGGGCCGCACAAGTATTGGAACGATGGTGGCAGTCGGCTTTGGACCCCTATGAAACTGAAGAGTTCACTCCCAACAACAAAACAAACCTTCGGTACCGTTTTCGAACACGTTGGCCGTGGGAGCAGGATCGTGCCGAATTCTTGGTCCATGCCAACGATACCATCGCATCGTACATACAAGTGGCGCCGCAGCCCAACCAAAGAGAATTGGACATTACGTTGGGGCAAAGAGATTGGTGCTTGTCTCACTTTGTTAAGAAATCCAACTGCTTTGTCGCCCATTTCACTCTGGGTCGTAATGACAAAATGAAAATGGCGAGTCTGTACACCAAGTACTACTCCGAGTTAAACTTAAGTGCGACAGCTGCACAGAGACATTTCGATGTCACACTCCTCTGATTACCTTTGCTATTGCGAGTAAAGCGACCAAGTGGTGAACAAACTCGTGCTGTCGGCAGCAAATCTCACCGTGTATTGAACGGGAGAAGATGTACAATAAAACAACTTCAGCATAGACCTAGTAGCACCAACGAAGACAATTAAACTAGGGTGGCGAGTAACTGCTCAAGCGCCTCCCATTCCTCCATCAACTCGCTAACCTTTTTCTCTTGAGTCTCACGTTTTGCCGCGAGGTCGGTTAGTTTGCCAACATCACTGCCATTGGCATACATTTCAGCATCAATAGCTGCTATTCTTGCTTCAGCTTCCTCGATCAGCTTTTCTATCTTGGATATCTGCTTCGGAGCATTAAAAGCCTGTTTTCTCTTCTCCGGGTCAATGACTCTCTCCGCATCTCCATTACTGGAGTTTGTACCAATGTCGCGATGAACTCCGTGAGTCACAATCGCTGGCGTCAACGACCCTTCAAACAGCGACCAATCGGATGGTCGCGTGCCTCTCTGCTCAATGGTCAATTTGCCATTTTCGACAGTAGCCACATGTGTGAATGGAATGGCCTTGCAAAAGAAACGATCGTGGCTAATGACGACGACAGCTCCGTCCTCGGCACCCCAATTGCTAAGACCTTCGCTCAGCGCTTCAATGCATTCGACATCCAAATGATTGCTAGGCTCATCCAGGAGTATCACATTCGATGCCTTTAACGCAAACATACCAAGGGCAACGCGAGCCTTCTCGCCACCACTCAAATCCTTGATGCAACGAAGCGCCTTTTCACCTTGCAGGCCCAGTCGACCCAATACACTCCGAGCATCCTGATCAGTAATGTACATGTTGTCTTGACGAGCATGTGCTGTTACCAAATCGACGGCACGAGCGTTCGCGTCCAATTCCTGTGCCAAGTCTTGAGTAAAGACACCTAGACGCAACCCCTCATTTTCTGTTCGTTTGCTCTCCTTCAATGGCAACGTTCCTCGCAAGGAGTGAAGTACTGTACTCTTGCCCACACCGTTGGGTCCTCGTATCAATAGCTTCATTCCTCGCGTAATGGCGAGATTGACGTCCGATACCAATATCTTACTGTTGTGGGTTTCATTGCTACCATGGCCCACTTGCGCACCTTCAAGCTGCAACAAACATCTCCGATCGATCGCGGTGGATCTGGTAGTATCAGACTTGGTTTGAATCGTTGCTGCATGATCGCTTCGGGTGGAGCATCGAGTAGTCCTCGCGTTGCATCTTTCTAATTGCTTGACTCTGGATTGGGCGGCTGACGCCTTGGTCGCGGATGCCCTGAAACGATCGACAAAGGCTTGCAATTTGGCGGCCCTATCGGCATTCTTCTCGAATTCATTCTGTGCAGCAGCGGCGCGGCGTTCCTTTTCGTTCAAGTATTCATCGTACGTGCATGATTTGTACACGAGCACTGTGCCGGAAGTAATCTCAGCGATATGAGATACAGAAGCCAAGAGGTCCACGTCGTGAGTCACAAGAATCATGGCTCCATCGTCATAGTTCTTCAAGTATCGAGCCAACCATTGTCGAGCGTTGACATCCAAGTGATTCGATGGTTCATCCAGCAGCAGCAACGATGGCTTACTGAGCAATAGTCGAGCCAACGCGACTCGCATTTGCCAGCCGCCGCTGAGTTCGTTGCATCGTTTGTTGAATATATCATCAAAGCCCAAACCTTTAAGAACGGATGAAACTTGTTGCTCTTGCGTGTAGCCTCCTACAGCCTCATAGTGCTGGGTCGCTCGATCCAAGGCCGCCAACGCCGCAGCATCAGCAGAATCCGAGTTGACAACTGCAGCTTGTGCTCTCTCCAGGGGCTGCTCGAGCCTCTTGAATTTCCGTCATGGCGGATGCTGCCTCCTCATAAATAGTTTTGTTCGATCCGCTGACAGCGGTCTGTTGCAAGTATCCCACTTTTAATTTATTAGCGATAAGCATGGTCCCATCATCCAGGGCCAAATCGCCCACAAGTGCCTTCAAAAGCGTTGATTTTCCACATCCATTTGCACCTACAATGGCCCACGATTGAGATGGCTCGACTCTCCAATCAATATTGGTCAGAATGGGGTTGGACCCTCTCGAGACTGCAACATTTTCAAGTAATAAGGCTGCTCCTCGGGCATCACCACGTTGGACTTGACCGAACAAACGACTCGTCGATGATGATGATGATGATGATGATGACTGTAGTGATGGATGGAAGAATTGTGGTGGTGCGAAAGCCGCGGACAGTTGGGTTACTGTTTGAAGCACCAGCAGCAGCGTGCACGGTGAGGCGAACGCTGCTGCGCGTCGACGGAGGCATACCATCGTTTTCTTTTGATTTCTGGGCCACATCAACTCGCCATCGCACTCCCGTCTCCCGTTTAATCATTCGCCGGTGTACTTGTACGACTGTGCGTAGTAGCTCCTGGAGTTTCGAGCACCGTTGCAGGCAGCACAGTAGCCAGTGTAGGCATAGTCATCTGCTGTTTTATGAACTGAATACTGAATGCTACTACTACTGAATACTGAGTGTATCGGTTACTCTCGACTCTCACTGGTCCTTTAGCTAGAGTACTGTACTCCATCTACTGTACGCAATTGCAAATTTCGATGTGGCATGGTGTCACGGTTCTATGAACTTGGTCCTCGCATGGTTCTGTGCACGTGAATAAAAACAAACATGTGAAAATCTATTTTGTGTCAAGGTCATTATATCTCAACCCGCAATTGAATTCAATCCACAATCCAGGTCCATCTTCAACCCATCCTCTCTCTAGAAGTACTCGTCTTGATTCCATACCTCGCGTTCTGAGCAATCATCACTGATTAATCATGAGCACTGATAATGATGAGGATGAAATTGCCAACTTGCGCCTTGATAACGCAGACTCGCTTCGCTCAACCCGATATGATTCTGCACATGAACCCAAGACATTTGATGTGTTATGCGGTCGGGGTCGAGATTGTTACGAGCATGTGGGCAATAAGGAGTTTCGCGATATGATTGATGCCAACGTGAGACTATACGAGGAAACTACGACAAAGCATGAACGAGGGACGATCGTTACAGGAATTGTTCGACACATTCGAAAGAATGGTGGCAATTTTCTTCGTTTCGACAATCAACAGCAAACATGGATTGAGTTGCCAGAGTATGAAGCTCGTAAGTGGCCTGTGAGATTTTCCAAAAGCTTATTCTCAAAAAGTCCAAGCACCTGATCGATCCCCAATTCTTAGGTCAAAAGGTAGGCCAAACCATTCGAGAAGTTCTTACGCAACGTGATCCTGCGAAAAGGGCTGCTTCCTTAAGTAGAAAAGCGACCAACAAGGGAAGACGAGTGGTCAACGTTAGCCTAAATATTGAAAATTCATCACACACTGATGAAATCGCTCCAGCTTTGACGAATGTCGCGGCAGTTTTTAGAAATGCCAGGACCCCTACCAGGACGACGTCGTTGGCTCAAAGGTGGACGATATCAGATGTCGTGACCACTCCAGACTCATTGGATATCTTGTGTGGTCGTGGCGCCGACTTTTACGATCATCCAGGGAACCACCTCTTTCGACAAGTAATTAGCGCTGCGCTACCACGCTACATTGAGGCCGAAACCAAGCATGCAAAAGGTACAATTGTTAGCTCGCTGGTGGATGCCCTTAAAAGGGCAAGCCCGAATGGATTTTTAAAATACTGTGATACTACAATGGCTTGGATGAAGCTTGATAATTACTCCTCTCGTAAGTAAGACACCAAAAGTAAACCTTCGTTCTTTCCTGTATGGGTACACTCATTTCTGAGCCAATGAATGATTCCATCAGGTCAAAAAGTTGGTCAGACGATTCGAGAAGCTCTGACTCATCGAGATCCTGAAAAGCAGGCAGCGAATCGTGAACGACGAGCCATGAACAAAGCAAAACGGTCTGCAAAAGGTTCTCATGATCGAGGGCACATGTACCAAAGAATGGATTCTCAATTGGAACAACAAGCATCACCCTCGGATGCCGACGTTGACACTGACTGGGAAAAAAGTAGCGAAGATTGTACATCTGAGGCCACTGACGTGGAAAGTCATCCACTTGAATCCATTCTAATCGCCATGACAGTGCAGAGACAACGAGAGACCCCGCCCGTGGATGGAACAGTGTGACGCTTGTGAAAGCTGCACTAATGGGCCTTCGTCTGTCAGGTTTCTATGATGACCAACAGACGACCACGATCGCTGCAGCATGAACATTAGAACAAACGTTATGCTTGGTCCTCTCACGATTAGCAGTAGTCTAAGGTATCGAAGGTATCGCTGCAAGAATCGTCCGTAATGTGAACTCATCGACAAGATAACGGAGGCAAAGTGACGAAATAAGGTTTCGTGTACAAGTAATGTAGAACAGAGTTACGAATATGTGATATCAATGTCGTTCTTCTGTCTTGATCGCCTTCACCTTGGGGTGATCTGAGGTAAATCCGGACGATTGATGCGCCCACAGCGTCTCGCCCCACCATGCCAGATCCTTTAGGAAAACAAATCCCTTCGCTTCCAGCAATTTTCTCAAGTCTTGCGACGGTCTCTCAACAGTCATGATTTTGATATGGTACGTTTCGAAAGGAAAATTTTTCATGATGAGGTGCTCTGCTCCCTCCACGTCCAAACTCAGGTAATCAATCTGATTCGGAACGTTGAATTTCTGCAGCACTTGCTCTAGCGGCGCCGTATAGCGTTGATCCAACGCGGCATCGGGTTCATGTTTGCGATTCGCAAGTCTTTGATCCATCTTGCCAAGAATGCCGCCATAGACGCCTCGAAATTTGACCTGGACCTTCTCCTTGGCGTTCCCCACCAGGGCTCCCACTACTGTACATTTGCGATGCGAAAGGCCGTACCAATAGCTCGGATTCGGTTCAATGCAGAGGCCATTCCAACCGTGTCGTTCCAAGGCTAAGGTATTACTAAACTCCATGGCATCATTCGAGGCCAGATCAATGAAATATCCATTTGGTCCGATGAGGTCCATGATGACTTCATCCTGATGGACCTGTGCAAACCATTTCCGATTCACAGGAGCTCCTAGTCCTGACTCTTCTCCGTAAAAAACATGAATGGGACTCCACCCTTCTTCTTTTTTCTGTAGCCACGGTGGCGGCCGTCCTGCATCTGCAGTATTCAAATCGGACCTCAGCGTCGCAGTCTTATCGTGATGCACGTACAGGACATGGATCATCAGTAAGAACATGAAGGAGGCACCAGTTATCGCTCCCAGCGCAAAGGACAGCGGCCTTATTTTGTTCGCATCGCGGGGACGCTCGAATGAGCCCTTTCGTCGCATCATCCCGTCAAGAGCACCCAACACAATGTACTCCAATTCCTAGTTTGCAGCAGTGTTGTTGGTAACAAATCTATCGGAACATCACGTTCTGTCGCATGCCGCATGCGCGCATGCGTGATATCGATGACCGCCTGGATTTAGGATCGTGCGGAGCTTTAATAGAAGAATGATTGTACAGTACCTCACATACCGGTTCAGGGAGCCCGCGTCAGAGGCGACCCATGATTCTACACAGTACGGAGAACTTCAGTAGTGAACCTACTGCTCAGAGTCAGAGTGCATGCATTTCCACTTCCCGCCGCACAAGGCACACCTGTGAATATGACGTCCTGTACTCCTACTCCAGTACCAGTACCGTATTACTTTTCACTTTTTATATGCTTTGACACCATGTAAATGGACCATCAGTTGCGTATTGGACATCCGGGCCTTTTTATCTCATGTAATCAGTTACTGACAATTGCCTGATGTCTTTGCCCTCCTACCGAGGTACTATAGTAGTGCAATAGGATCGGTGTTGACAAAGGGAGGTAGGAGGGAACCCAACCACGGACCTCAGCACAGCTTGACCTGCCCCTTATGGATGATACTGAAGAATTCCGCCCTGGTCTTGGGGTTCTTCTCGAAGCAACCGCGCACGCTGCTTGTGACAGTACTGGCTCCCACCTTTTGAACGCCTCGCATAACCATGCAGAAGTGAGCACATTCAATCACCACACCGACGCCGAGCGGATTCACTGCTTCCACAACTGCATCCGCAATTTGCCTTGTGAGCCGTTCTTGGACCTGGAGTCGTCGAGCGAACATTTCGGCAATGCGAGCCAGCTTGGAGAGTCCAATAATCTTTCCATTGGGAATGTATCCGATATGGACGCGTCCGGAAAACGGTACCATGTGATGTTCACAGAGGGAATGGATGTCAATGTCCCGGACCACCACCATTTCATCGTGATTTTCTTCAAAGACGGCTCCATTCGTTACATCCGCGCATGCCTGGTGATACCCCTGTGTCATGAACAACAACGCCTTGGCCCAACGAAGTGAGGTCTCACGAGACCATCCCGAGTCGGATCTTCGCCAATACATTCCAAAATGGTGTGACACGCCTGTTGCATCTTGATGATTTTAAGTTGTTCATCGTCGCCATCTGAATTTGTAAGTGCTACCGCTCCACTCTCGTCCGATTTGGTGCGGGGCTTCTTGACACCATTGTTGGCAGTTAGATTTTCCAAGAAGGACGTGGTTGACGACGTAGTGGCCGAGGCGGCTGGATCTGAAGGAATTGACGACGCGCGTCGACGTTTGACAGATGTGTGGCGGTTGATCATGCGTTCCCGTATGGCTTCGCAGGTGACACAGATACAAACTTTGCCCAGAGCCAAGCGACACACATCTCTTCCAGACTCGTCGGTATCGGAACTGGAGGGTACCACAACTTGAAATGGTGGTACCACCGCAACCGCTATCAGAGCACTTGCCTCGGTCGAGTTGTTGTTCGATTCCGTGGCAACTGCCAGAGGTTCTTCATTGTCGGGAGTGTTTTGGATGTTTTTGTGATATTCCGCAGCAGTACTCATCGCGATTGTGGAACAAGGGACAAAGTGAGCACTCGAGTTGGTGGTACTACTCCTGCGGGATGATCCTTGGTGCTGATGGCAGCAATCGTTGTTTGATGTGATTGTGTGAAGGGACAGTGGAGTGGTGGACGTTTGTACGTTTGACGTCACCGTCCGACGATGCGAGGTCCAAGAACGTGTTTCATATATGGTACGTATACTGTACAAGGTACAAGTACTATGCGAAACGCGTAGCATCGAGTATATGGAAGCACGTGATCCACAAGTTCCAACTTTCCTATACTATGATACTACAGTATTCCAGTACTGAACACAGTAGACAGTAGAGTAGACAAAACTCTGCACTCTGATACTTCTGATCCCTATTCCCTCTATGCTTATGCATATAATGCCTGAACGCTTGATGCTTGATGCTTGATGATCAGGGCTGTTACAATGTTTTATGTTTACGAATGTAGGCGCCATGCCGGGTTCTCGCCTACATTACCTATATTAAGGTTGGCCAATGCGCCTACTTGAGCGTATGGACGGACGGACCGCTGACAGGTTTTGCTTATGTATACTTTATATGTATAGTATTGGAGTATTGTAGACCTGTTGACAAGTACAAGTAGCTACTACTAGTACCAGCAGGTACACCATTTAGTGCTTTGTCAATGGATTCTTTGCACTCACTCCATTAACCAGAAATCTCTTCAACACTGTTCTGCTTATGTCACTGTTTCTGTACTGCATTTGGTCACGTGGAGAAGGTGGGCTCTGATGTTCCAATGAAAGCAAGCCTGCAACCAGCACTGCTGTTCAAGAATAGATTGGTGTCCCATTCCACGTGCTTTTGCTGTTTATATTGAGCCTAAGGATTTCACTTCATAAGTGACAATTCCACAGCAGGCAAAAGCCACAGTGTTTGGCTTTGTTGCTGTGGTGTCGTTGTAGCATCCCTATTCCCTGGAGCAAACAAGTAGTAGTAATAGTACAGTCATTGAGTCTGACTTGTCCATCCTTTGTTGTTGAGAGAATGACTCCTGCTTTTGTAAGGCATTACCAGGATTTGCATTAGAAGGAGTGCTACAAGGAAAGCAGTTTCTCTTTATTGGGCAATTTGAGCAGTGATTGAATCTATTCTATACTACCGGTAGTGACACCGTAACTCCCCCGCAACCATCGTAAAAGTAACACGTACAATTTATACCTGCCTACTATACTAAGCCTACCATTATCCTGATCAAGCGCCTATATTGAGCAAATATAGGAAAAAAGGCGCCCATCTACTATTTTTGACAGCCCTGTTGATGATTGATGCTTGATGCTCCCAGGTACAGTACCATTACAATTCTCCAAGTACCAAGAGTCGTACATTGTACTCGAGTAGCCTAGTACACGGTACTGTAAAATATGGCAGGTTTCATGCCTCCTCGTCCTCGTGTGCACGCCTCCCCAATGATTTTAACAATGCGTACATTAATCCAGAGTAAAATTATCGAAGATTGTTCTGCAATCCACAACACACTCCCCAATATTCATAAAGCACCATTACTACTCGAGTACATTTCATGATCGTTCGTCGTCTTCAGCCACTGCTTCAATCAACTGCAAATTCACAAAACCACAGGAGTTGAAATCAATGGCACATCTGTGCCCTTTGAAGGCTTCTTTTCTTTAGCCTCTCAAAGTCATTGTAGATGAGGTCTTGGTGCTTTAGAGTGGTGGCATCAGAAGAAGTTGCTGTGGCAATATCCGTATCAATCTACTTCTGCTGATCCATGTAATGGTAAGTGCAAATCTATGCCCTTGCCCTGGCGCTTGCAGCAAATTATCAATTCTAAAATTGTCCTCCATAGTACATCAACAGGACATGTGCATTCCGTTACAAGTTGCTCGAAATTTGCTTGCCCTCACTTCCTTGATGCCAGAAGTCGATGGTAGTATGACTTTGCATTTTGCATGTGGTTCCTGCCCAACCATACTCAACTCCTTCACCAGCAAGTTGGCATGGAATTTTGGTGTCAGCTGAACTTGTACACCATTTGACTCCCCTGATACAGCCGGGCTGGTTTGTCCTCATCATTAAAGTCACTGCATTAATGATGCTTCCAAAGTCATCAACAACTACATCAATTCTTTCTCCAGTGCAGCAGCATGAATGATTAAACCTTATGATACTTCAAAGTGTTATCAACAAACAACAAGTACTGGTGGTGTAGGAGGGGTGATGCACTCTTGTGAGATGGCAGCTCCAGCACCATCTCGGTTCTTGTTTGTTTTGCCGGGGGACGAGTTGGCGCTGATGTTGCTGTTGCTGTCACTGCACAATTGTCATACCTCACAAATCCTCCTTGAAGTATAACGGTCGTAGTATGATCATCATCAATATTGTCGTCATCATTGCATTCTCTTTCAATCTTAGACAAGAAGGCACAAGTGGTCTTGTTTGCTTGCGCTTCCCTTGCTGGTAATTCCGTTATGAGTGTAGCAAGACAACAACTCATTTTGTGATGGAATTTCTTTCAATTGCTCAAACTTTTGCTCGTGGGAGAGTAGACCTCTGTCACCTGCGCCAAAACACCATCAAATAATAACGCATGAGGCTCAAAATGGCGAGGCAGAAAACCAAAACGACACTGGTCAATTCCGTCAGTAACATGAAATGCAGCCATTTCAGTTTCTTCCTTTCCAATATTGTTCCCGATCTGCATTTTCCTCAGCCTTACAACAACATCCTCCTCTTCAATCACTGATCCACAAACATCGTGTTGGTAGCATGATCTAGTACCGTTAGTGCCGGACTCAATTCCAACAATCTCCACAGTGATTCCAGAAGGGTGGTGGCTGCCAGTGTCCATGATACATAACATAAGCATCAAGTTTTGAGGAATGCAATGCGAATACATGGTTTGGCTGAAGCTTAATCACAGCAGCAACAACTTCACAGGTTTATGATGTACAAGAGATTCCCTCAGAATTCCGTCGAAAAAGCTTAAACACTGTCAGACTTTGAACTACGCAGTTTACGGTAGAGCAACACGAGGTTTTTCAGTGGCAATAACGCCTTTTTTGTGGTGCCAGTACTAGTGCAGATACTGTAGTAACTACAGTACACTTGCTCCTTCCGTGTGATTTTGTGTCCTCTTTGTAGCCTCTGGCTTTCAGAAGATTTGTCATCTCTCCAATTCTGGTGTTCTTGACCATTCTGACAACAAGAACTTGCGTTGGACTGGGTTTGGATTTAGCAGCAGATCTTGGTGTAGTAAGCCTGTGGTGGTCTTCCTTGGTCGTCTGCTTCTTGCCTATCTTTCTTTGGTAGCCACGGCCACAAAGTGCTTCTTTGTCCATGACTTCGGGAAGCTCCTCGGTGTGGTCAAAGTGTGGCGCATCAGATTGCTGCTGAATCAATGAGCTCATCACAAATACTGGTATATACCGAACTGAAATTAGAACAACAGTATACTACTGAATGTCTCAAAATGGCAACGGTATTATAGAATACTGACCGATGATTTGGGGGGCATTAAAGTAACTAACCAGTATTGTTCTGGAATACTGATAACTGACCAATACACCTGAAAACCGACTTCGGAAGGCTGCAGTATAATTTTTCCGATCCCTGCTGTTCCCGGTAGCAGAGCATAGTGGCTAGCCGTCCGACAGGTGCTACAACGACAACATTTCTCAAGAAGCATTCATTGATGCTAGGTACTCCTTTTCGTACCCTTCGACCTCAGCATCCAACTCAACCCAGCTCTCTTCAAAGAGAGAACCACTGATAATTCTTTTCGCCATGTTCACCTTGGGTTCCTTGTGTAGTGGGTTGTTGCAGAGATCAATCGTCTTTGCCGTAGCCTTGGTGTCGTCTGAACACCAACTTTCGCACCACAGCCATTCCTGGGGAAGAGAAAAAATTGGTACTTGGTGTTGGGCGTAATTTGGCAAATCCTGATCTAAGTTCGCCAAGCTGTTCGGATCGGCAGATAGTTGTTGATACACGGAGCGAAGATTATCACCCACCAAGCTCTGACGGAACGTCACCAGATCAACGACATACAGCGCCGAGATGTGGTATGGCTTCCCTCTCAAATGCTGCTCCCAAAAGCCGCCCTTCCAAAACTGAAATCCAAGCGTACTCTCGCGGGACGAACACATTGGGGTGTATCCGTACGGAGCGCCCTTCAGGTCCATGTCCCACAACTCTTTCAAATCCCCTCGGACAACTTGATCAGCGTCGACGTATATAATCTTCTTCACGCTAAGCGGAAACAGCACATCCAAGAAAAGGATCTTGTAACCCCAGATGATGCGCTGCTTCTCAGACTGACCACGGAGCCATTCGGGCCATTTGTACGTGACGAATTCCACCTCACATCCAATCCGATCCGCCATGGCCTTCGCCGAGCCCTTAAATGAGGGCGACAAGTAGTTCTCGAATAACCAAAATTTGACCTTCGAAGTCGTTCTCTTTGTCACAGAGAGCATCATAATTTTAAGGAATCTTTCGTACAAGTGTCCTGTCGCCAACGAAAATACATGGATAACGTCATCGCGGGTAGTGCTGACCCCAGTGTCATTTTCATTGAAAAGAGAGGCCTCCTCGAAACCCGACCGGCGATTCACAAGCAAAGTTTCGCTCGTGCCAATAAAGTCCTTCATGAAGATGGTCTTCGTAGAATTATTCACCTTTGCTTTTGATACCTTGATGCTGCCTCCTTTGATGAAGCCATCCGCAATATCGAAAATCTCTGCTCCACGGGAATCTGGGGAAATCTCAAGTTGCCAAACTCCGGGATTGGCCCGAAGCTGCCAGTATCCAACGTTCTTCATGACGAGTGTGTCCGAGTAGACTGCTGGTACAATGGGTTGGGTTGACACTTCAATAGATCCGTCCGAGGAAATGTCGGCCGTGTTCGAACTGCCTCCAGATCTGTTGTCATTCTTGGAAAGTATCAACTGGAGGCCATTCGGTGGAGATCGAGTTGATGCGTCGAAACACTGTCCAAAGAAGAGCAAGGACTTTAAGCCGTACTCAACTCGTGTCAAATGGCGCCATTCGTGAACAGGTGTGTCGGTCGAGTACTTTCCACGTATAGCATCATCGCCGCAGCCAGATTGGACATCACAACGAAGGTTGTCTGTGTCTTGGATGGAATGGGTCTGTTGGACATTCCACGACTCAGGAACGTCCAGGCGAAGAGTCAGAATATGGTTTGTTGGTAGATTTGAAAAGGCAGCTTTCGGAGGCTTAGAATCAGGCAAGGCCAACGGATCGGCAACAAAACGATAGTAACTAGTGATTGGAACGCTGGAGTCATCGCCAACAAGAGATTTGGGGACCAAAACCATCTGGAGAGGTATTTTCAAAACGTCTCGAAAAACAAGTAGGAAGGGGGCAACGCGCTGGGCGGCCTCCGTAGCTGGATCTATCACGATCGAGGCCTGGATCTTCATTCCATCGTGACCATCCATGTTCCAGGAGAAACGAAATGGGTTCGTCTCGATGCCCCCCACCTTCTCAAGAGCGATAGCCTCATCGACCATGTCCATGCGTTGCGACTCTTCCTCTTTCCCATGCTCAATAGCGAGGAAAGTGGATGCTTTGACGATGGCATCAACGTAATTTTGTCATCGAAGGATAAGACATTCTTGAGGATTTTCGTTGTAGCTTCGCTTCTCCTACGTTCAATGTCAACCAACAAATCGATGTCGTCCTTCGTAATGACGCCACTTTCGGGAGCGTAAGCCTTTCCATTCACAGCGACAAAGTTCGTCTCAGGCATCGCGTCATTTGACCAAGATATTGAACAAGTGAAATTCCGAATGGTCGCCTTTTCTTCGGAGCTTAAGTTTGGAAGCAAGTCTAACAATTCCTGATAGGTTTTCGTAGAAGCTCGTGCTGAGAAAGTAATATCGAAATCCCTTCAGCACCCACCATCGCGGCATAGGCAAGAATCGAGCACACGGGAGCACCCCTACTGTTCGGCAAAGGAACGACCCTATATCCAATGGAAATCGGCAAAGAATGTTCTCCAATTTGGATAGTCGTGGGGTAAGCGTCCATGACCTTAAGGAATCCGGACGCAAAGGCGATTCCCTCTGTCGTTTCCAAATCGAATGCTGCCTCAGCAATGAAGACGGCCTCTGGGACATCATCAACTGAGTGTGACTTGGGAAACAGCAAAGACGATAAGGAAAAGTCGTGATCCAAATCGATGTGTAAATCCTTTTCCGAAACACTTAGAAGGGGATGGAGACGATTAAAGACACCTTCACCAGACAACAGCTTAGCATAAACGGACTTCGGTGCGGTGTCTGTGATCTCCCCTTTCATAACGAGGCCGAACACATGCTTCTGCTCTTCCGCAAAGACTTGTCCCGCGCTGGCTGGATCTCCTTGAGGAAGAGGGCGCCCGTTAACGAACCCCATGCCTGGTGATACGGCCTTGCTAATCGCGAATCGAAGCGATTTGCCATAACATGAAACCCTGTCGCGTTCATCCGCATCCTCTAGAAGGGCTTCAATGGCCATCTGAATGGCGTCTGACATTTTCTTTCCAACCAAACCCTCCATGAGTTGCCCAAATACTGTAACCAAATCACTCATTTTCAAAACACCGCCGTCGTCCATCAACTGTCCGAGATATTGGACAACGTATTCCATAAACGCAATGGCCAAACCATTCCCCGCGTATTCGGTGGCGATTGTAGTCACGAGGCGATGAACCGCATGAGTGGAAGCGTCCACCCGACTCAATGCCTGCATATTTGATTGATCTTTCGTTAATATGGGCTTTGTGGGACAAGGAATGCTATCGTCCGATACGTTGTTGTTTTCAATCCAAGTGCGACACTCGTTCAAGTCCTTGCTGTTGACAATCAAGTAACCCATGCGAGCTGGAAATTGAGCTTCCATGAGCTGATTTCCTAGACTGTATCCAGGGTGCTCTCCAGCACCTTCTTCTAAAGGATCGATGACACACAGCATAGTGAAGAGGTTGCGTCTCACGGAAGGAGGTGCTCCGAATTGCATGGACATCATGGCTTGTTTCAGGCTTCGTGGCCATTCGCGATAAATCGGGTCCTTTTCCAAATCGTTGACGTAAATGATTGCGTCCTTCCAGCCCCGACCAACGTCAATACGTCGGACATTCCCGCTAAGGGCCGTGCCTTCCATGCTAGCACTATTTGTCTCAGACTCCGGCGACGAAAGGAAGGAATCCTTGCCCATGGTCCACGCCCTTTGAACTTGCCGCAAACCTGCGATAGAAAGGTAGGGACTTAGCTTGCGCTGCATGTCATCCAGAGCCTGCTGTTCTTCTTGAAGAATTTGTAACAACTCAAAGACGTTGAACGACGGCCGCCCAACGGGAATGATGCGGCCGTTAATAGTCAAGGTGACACCTTTGGTTCGTCGAATGATTGGCTCCATAAGATCACTCAAGGCTTGCATCTCTTCCGTTACACCCACGTGCACGAGTGTAGAAGCGACGCTGGGAAGATTTTGGGAGATATCTTGGAGAGTGTAGAGTACGTCTGCCGACTGCGAAATGGCAATGGCCGCTTGCAAGGATATCTGGCGACGTTGCCATTTGGGCGGAACAAGTTGGGAATGGATCTGCTGAGCTTCGTGAAGTCTCCACAATTCTTTTTGGAGATTCTCAGCGTCGGATTCCTGCATGTTCTTCAAGGCTGATACTTGAATCCCTGCCAGTGTGTGATTTGTCAACCCATGCAACGTCGACAGGTTCAGCAATGACGTTTCGTTGACGTTTCCATCCGACGTATCGTCAAAAACTCTATATTCAACATTGCGAATATCCAACCTCACTCCATACCCTTGCAAGATAGTTACCTCGCCTCCAATTTCTTCGTAGGAGACGTGACCGCGATGACGAAGGACGAACCTTTGATTGGATTTCACAAGAATCTTATAGAGGTCAAGGAACGCAGCCGATCCCATGTTAGCATAGAAAACAATCAATGAACCAACCTCACCTCTCACATGCTCGTCCGGGAGTAGTTCTTCATCGTCGGCATCTACAGTTTTGTCATCACCAAGTAAGGATGCCAGCTCCACCGGAGTCGAGGCAACTTTATCCCGGCTGGATACGCAAAAGGCGTCTTGGCTTACGAGTCTTGGGTGTGAGAGTACAACTTGTCTCGCAAGAGTGCGGTGCATTTCACACAAGGGACTATGTGCTCTCAACGAGAGCGAGTACTGAAGCAGAGATGGATTGTGAACCGTCGCCTTTGCTACTAAATCGGATGCTTGTTTGACGTCCTTGCTGCCAGGTTCCTGACTCATAAGATCAACAAACCTATCCATGTAATCCCAATCCTTCAAGGCATGATAGGCCCATGCTTCACAGTAGACATTATCCACCAAGAATGGCCAGTCATGGGCAACAACCGATGCTTCCAGCTCGCGATTGACGATCGGTGAAACAAGGTCGCTCTGAGCTGCATTCTCTTTACTCGCTCCACCAAACCAAGAGCTAAACCCCAAGACTGCGGGTGCGGTACAGAAAAGCAAGAACAACCATCTCGCGGAACGGGACGAATTAGATAGAATGGTCATGACTTGATCTTGAGGTCATACACTCTGATCGCAATGATGCGCGATGGTTATTGGAATTGTGTTTCGTACCTGGTACAGTAGCGTGTGACGAGGCAATGAGACATAGTGGAGCACGACGCATACGGTTCCAAACAATTCCAAACCCTGCAATTCGCATTACTCGGCGTTCGGCGTAAATGTGCTATCTGCATACAGTAGAATGACTCCACAAGTGAACTACCGGTACTGTTACACCGAGTTATACTTGGTACTGGAGTACAGAGTACTGGTACTCTTTCACACTGGAGTACTACAGTACTAGTATTGTACTATGTAGTAGAACGCAGTACACATCAGTACTCCGAGTGTTGAGCATGCCTGTACGGTACGGTACCAGTACCAAAGTTCTCTATCCGGTCTCCGACACCCTTCATTAGTGGAAATCATAATAATCTTCTCTGATTGAAAATAGCTAAATATCTCGACACTCGAATCTTCAGGATTCGTATAGGCGACGCTTTCCATCATTAGCACGATTTACGACGATGATGACAATGTTCAATCGAGCCCCCAACAAAAACAACAATGTTCGCCCACGTCGTACAGTCCAATCATTGGGTGGGCATACCTATGCCATTCCAGAGGCCGCCGGAGAAGAGCGAACACTGACGATGAGGATGATCCCTTACATGGGTCTTGTCTTCTTTCCCCTCTCAATTTCATTCCTCGTTCTCTTCACCGGTTTTATGATTTTTAGTCCGATATCCTGGCGGCATTCCTTATTGACTTGTCTCATTCCTTCGCAGATGAAGGTCGTACAACGGATGACAACCAATCAACGCAAATTACTCTTGCAGCACGTTTCTGGCCGAGTCCTGGATGTGGGTTCCGGAAGTGGTCCTTACATGTCACTTCTCAGCGGAAAGGCCACTCATGTGGTCGCCTTGGAACCAGTCCGTACGATGCATCCATTTATTCGGAAGGAGGCGGAGAAAGCTGGATTCAAAGACTACAAGATTACTATTTCCGACTTGACGATCGAGAACTATGCAGCAGCGAATCCAACATCCCTCGCTTCCTTTGATTGGATCATCTTGGGCAATGTCTTGTGTGAAGTTAAAGATCAGGAGTCGACGCTCAACACCGTCCATAAACTTCTCAAGCATGGTGGTCACGTTTACTTCTCCGAGCACGTTGCGTCCCCCGCCAAGACGTTTGAACGGAGAATGCAGCAGTTCATCAATCCGTGGTGGCGTCGAGTCAGTGGTGGTTGCAACCGCGACCGCGATTCCCTGCATGCCATTGAAGGCATGGCGGACTGGGATGTGATTTCATGGGAAATGAAGAACATCACATTGCCCTTTGGAGGCCCCTTTGTCATGGGACTTGCACGCAAAGAAGCGGCCAACACAGTGTAAGGCCATTGTCCTTTCTCGATCGTTGAGGTTGTTTTGTGCGTCTGTGAAGTTGAGCGACTGCAACATAGGGTATTCTGTCATTGATGCCAGTTCAAAGCTTCCGTAACCATTCCCACTGATACCGAGGGCTCAGTTCATCAGCGTTTCGACTGCGACGACGACGTTTAGGGATTGATCCTGCAATTCTAGCTGAATTATGATTTCTTGACGCCCGGCCCCTGCAATTGAGAGCCAGCCAACTGGGATTAGTGGCGTGAATCAAGTTTTGCTGCCGCTGCGGGGCTTCGTCGCACAAAATTTCGCGCAAACAACGTTGTTAAGCTCTCGACTTGGAGTACACTTCAAAAATGCTGCCCTATATTGATGAATCCCAAGATTCATGTTTCTGCTATTGATCTTTCGACTGCCAAGTGGTGTGGTGAAGATGGAGTGCGAGCTACGAGCCCTCTACCGGTCTAGGATACGTTTAATTCATGATACTGGTGCAATACTCCAAGTACCAGATGCTGAGTCCGGACTACAAACTACTGAGTGTAGAAGATCGTACCAGGAACATTATCTGGTAGTGTACACAGTACGACAGCCTCTGACGCCAGAACGATGCCAATCAAAGAGCATCGGACGAGAGGAGCGAAGTGGCCAATTCTTCCTAAAAAAGAAAAGCGAACTCGCAACACCCTGCTTTTATTGGCGTACTCCACTAAACCACTCCACTAAACCGGTACCTGGTAGCTGGTAGTACTCTGTACATGTACAAATTACCGCTACCGTGTGCATCTAACCTAAAGGGCAAACGCCTGAAACGGCTCTTTTCAATTGGTATTTTGATTCAGTTTATCCCCAAGAGTGCCAAAAACGCCTGTTAACGGCGCTTTTCATATTGCTCTAACTAAAGTCATTTAGACTCACAAATTTCGATGTTTGCGCAACATCCAGCCTGTAGAAAAGATAAGGGTGCATGTCTTCAACACATCTTATCAATCATCCTTGAAAATATAAGTTCGATGGCCGAAAACAAGTATGTTTTCTCCTGAAAAATCGCGCCAGCATCTGGAGACTTGAGAGTCAATCGTCGAAGTCAGTGGGTACCGCAACACGCACTGGACGTGCAAACCTGGCACCAGAGGCAAGAGCTGCTAACCAGAGGCCCACAAACGAGACGGCTTTGAACATCGATTTAGGATCCATGGTGCGTTGTCTAGTGCCACTTACGCTAGTCAATTTCGCTGCAGCCATCCGAGGGGGGAAGCATCCTGGTCGGCATCTCCAGAACAATGGTATCGTTGTGGTTCCACCGGTTGTTGATGACCAACTCCTCCTCGCCCCCAAGTATTCTCCTGTCGAATCCCCATCCTACGTGGAACCATCCTACATTCAACCACATGATACTACTCCAGGGAACGAAAGGTCGAAGTTTGAGAAGGAATGCTACGCCTATCTTCTTTCCAAGTATGTGACTGACGACGAGCTAATATCCCAACATGACTTTGCCAGCTTTTTGACGGAGTACTGTCGTTGGGAAAACGTCTGTGATAAAGGCGAAACACTCGAGTTTGAAATGCTTCCGTCACCAATCCAAATTGCTTTTGCGGATCCGCTTTGTGAGGGGGAAAACATGTGCATCAAGGAGGGTCAAGAGGACTTCGGTTATGTCTACAACAAGAGTACCTACGATGAGACAGAGACACAAATTGCGAGCCTGTGCGCAACCCTCTATCCACTTGTTGGGCAGTATGTTTCTTCAACACCAGGTAAGAAACGAGATTACTCCGCAACCGTCGCATAAGGTTTAACAAGTATTTACGATGCTGTACGTTGACAACTCATGGTGCCTCTTTCCAGCCCCATCGGTACAGTCTGGCCTGCAAAGGACTCCTGAGCCTTACCCTAACTCTCCAGTGTATTCAGACGGTGATCCCCCTGAAACCAAGCCCACAAAGTTCCCCAAGGGAGACTCCCCTGTTATGGCGCCCGTCTATCCTGTATCAGAGCCATCTGCACCTCCCACGACGGGCGCCCCAGAATCGTCTCCAGTGGTGTCTGCATCGCCTTCCACAATGCCAGTCATCAAAACCGCATCTCCATCCACGGCAGCACCTTCTAGTCCTTTTCCAACCGCAGCTCCTTTAATTACGATGGTTCCGGACACTGGCATACCGACATTATTTCCTAGCTCGACACCGTCGGTCACTGCTGCAACTGTCTTCGTCAATGAATTGGGGACCGTCAATGGGACCGAGTTCATTGAAATCACCTATTCGAGCTTTTTGGCAAGCGGTATCGTTTACTACACCTTCGACCTATACTCTGAAAAGGGAATCGTTCTGGCTTCGGGCAATTTCTCGGAGGGTACCAGTACCGTGAGTTCACGATCATTTACGTACGCCCTTTATCCAGACACGACAGAACCCGCGCCTGCTGTCGCCGTTGTTGACGACAATATGGATGTTCTGTACTTCGTTTCCAGGGGCATTGTCGTCACTGCGGTCGATGGTCCTGCAAAGGGAATGATTTCCACGGACATTTTGGCGACGACGGGCGCCGATGCAACCAAAGTGTCTTTTAATGACACTCATACTCGTCGCAAAATGGCTAACAACGATGATAATGCAGATTCATCTTTCGGATTAGTGGGAACTGGGTGTGATTTCACCGACTTTGTTTTTGCTGAGATTCCCGCTTCTCCAGGGTACGTTAACCAAGGGCAACAAGTCCTTGACTGCGCGGACACTGAAACCCCATCTGCTGCGCCTGCGATCCGGATTGGGGGAGAAAATGGTGTCGGCACCGGAGCAATCGTTGGCATTTCAGTCAGCGCGTTCCTCCTTCTCGGTGTGTTGGTTTACCTGTTGTGTGGGGGAGACAAGGGGGAAAGGGCAACTGATGACGTTGGTGAGGGTACAAAGGAGGTGGAGGAGGAGCCTTTGGTGGAACCACCTACCAAACCCTCCGTGCAGCCGAAAACGAAGATGATATTTGAATTAAATGAAGAACTATTGGCCCAGGGAGACGAGATAAAGAAAACTTTCTCCATCGCGACTGGCGAAGTCCTGATGATTGATACTGGCGACGACATCGATGTAGACGCCGCGTTGCTAGGCCCTACAGTAGCTGTCACTCCGAACATCGCTCGAAGTGCTTCTCCAAGCGTGGCTCCTAGTGGTGTAGTCAGCGTTGCCTCTGGAAACATGCCTAAAGGCGCCGAATCTGGGGACGTCATGACTGCTGCCGACAGTGTTACTCCGAGCGTCGCCAAGAGTGTCGTTTCTGGGACCATGTCTGAAGGCAATGGGAAACCTATCGAAGCACAAAGTGTTGCTCCAAGCGTTACGCCAAGTGTTGCTTTCAGCATTGGCAGCGGGAAAATGCCTGACGAGCAGCAGGTGGATGCTCAAAGTGTGACACCCAGCATCACGAGGAGCGTCGCTTCGGGGACGATGCCTCACGCGACTGAGCGAGACGGCGATCAACAAAGCGTAACCCCTAGCGTTGCATTTAGCATCGGCAGCGGGACAATGCCAAACACCGACGAGCCAAGCGTGGCACGGAGCGTCGCGAAGAGTGTCGCTTCAGGGAAGATGCCGGACGCGGTTGACGTAGACCTCGATCAGCAAAGTGTTACTCCTTCTGTAGCATTTAGCATTGGTAGTGGTAAAATGCCTCACGCCGACGACCAGCAAGGGGATGCCCAAAGTGTGACACCCAGCGTCGCAAGAAGTGTCACTTCTGGGACGATGGCCGATGCGGCCGACGGAGATGTCGACCAACAAAGTGTCACTCCTTCCGTTGCATTCAGCATCGGTAGTGGAAAGATACCACACACCGACGAGCAGCTCGTCGATGCCCAAAGTGCGACGCAAAGCATGACACCTAGTATTGCACGCAGCGTTGGTTACGGGGCTATGCCCGAAGTCGCGGAAGAACCTGAGAGCGTACAAAGCGAGAGGCCCAGAGCTCCACGCAGTGGAATCAGTGTGTCTTCTGAAGAACTGCCCGAAGTATACGAAGCTGTGGACTCTCTCAGTCTTAGTGCCAGTCCTAGCGTTTCGCAAAGCATTGACTCGTTCGAAATGCTCGACAGACTTGCTTTAGACGTGAATATTGATGCTGTTGGTGATACCCTAGACGTCACGAGGAACCTGTTTCCTGGGGATGGCAGTGTCACTGAGTAATGAGAGCTCGATAGTGGGACGCAAAACGCTATCCAACGCACCTTTCGGTAAACGAGCAGGTACCGTCGACCTGGGGGAATGGAAAATTGGAGCTCACGTGTCATGTCTGGCGATGCTGCTATGGGGAAGTAGCAAGGTTTGTCCTTTCACGAGAAGCGATAAGAAAGTTAAATGCTCGCAACATGTCAGTGGTGCCAACAGTGATAGCGTCTTGGGAAGCAAAAGGCGTTAGGCATGCCATGCCATCCTTTTGGACTGAAGCTCACACCGGATGACCAATAATCAGACACAAAGGGTGCGCCACATCAGACTGAAAAGGACTGACTTCCGAATTTAAGTGTTCTAGCCGATTGTGGTCGCAAGCAAAATCTCGCAGGAAAGGGCCATGGTGGAACTGATCGATTTGAGGGAATGTGGTGATCGGATGTCTATGTTGTCACAACAAGTCACCACGCCATTAATCCAAAATACAAACTATTGTGCGCGCATAATGGCACTGGATTTTCGAAATCTCTCGCTGGATGGCTTTTATCTTTATCATTGCGCCCCGTTTCGCAACCACGAGCTTCTAGGTCGTGCGCTGAGCTAGTCCTTCAATAATCGGGGCACCAAGGGATTCAATTGTACTTTTTGCAAAACTGTTACTTCAGTCACTAGAAATAGGGTGAGATACATTGGATTTAGTTGATAACTAGTCCTCGCTTTCTTTCTCACGCCTGAGTCGATTAAACCTTTGTACAATATTGAAGCTCCCGCTACGCTCCCTCGAAGGCGAACCTCGAGACGGCATGGGTGAGCCTGTGGCCTTTGGTCGGGGAGATTTGCTAATGGACCGCTTTTGAGTTTGCGACAGTACCGTCGAATCCACATGAGCTGCAGGTGGATCATACTTGTTCAAGGACTCATCACGACTCTTCTTCAGCTTCAGTATGCTGAATTTGCTCTTCTCAGGTGTTCTAGTGATGCTGTCGTCGCGGTGCTTCTCGGGTGATGTTCTGCCTGAAAACTGATTCTGTCGTGTCCCATCAACTACCTTCTGGTTGTCGAACGATGGAGACTGCAGGACTGAATCCTGACCCTTTTTCATTCTCAGTATGTTGAATCTAGCGCGACCTGGCGATTTGGGTCGTCTGTCCTGCTGAACCTTGCTAGGCATTGAATTCACACCATCGTTGGATCGGAGCGTCGTGTCCTGTTGAGGCTGCAGCTGCTGCGCAACAGATGGCTTGTCTTTCTTTGTGGGGAAGAAGGTGGTAGCAGTCAGAGGTTCCCAAGCCGGATCGAAATCATCCAGGAATGACGTAACTCGACTCTCGTCCTGCTTTATCCGGATTGGGAAGCCGAACTCATCGTTCTCTTTCAACAACTTGGGGTCAACCTCAAAGCTAGAGCCTTGAAATGCAGATGTATTCCAATCATCACCTCCTCCCGATGTCTCAACTGATCGGACTGTTGTTTTTGTCCCGACCCCACCATTTCCACGAGCTTTCTGAGAAGAGCCAATCACATCATTCGGCGGCGTCTTCGGTTCTCGTTGCTTGCTGGAGGCCTTCCTCGAATTATGTTTGCTTTGATTATTCAATTCACTACTTGTGGCGGACTCCGGTTGCGCCTCACTTTCTCCTCGGACTTGAGCGGCGACAGTTACAAAGGACTGCCCATCGCTCTCTCTTCGAACCATAGATACATCTTTCCGCACAGGGATTGATTGCTCGGGACCACGGGGAGGTGACCGTTTCACACCATTAGAAACTGCTTCTGTTGGTATGCTCAGGACGTTTCTTGGTGACGTGACAGGAGCAGGATCGATTGGCCTCAATTCAAGTCCTTGGCCATCTTTCTTACTTGTTTCCTCATAACTAAGATTCGGCTCCCTAGACTCTGACCTGTTGCGTGGATGGTGATGATCCCATGGATGATTTCGTCTGGGGGTAAGAGATTTTCTTGAATGTTGGCGAGGAGGTGGAGATTCTTCTCGCGAGCGCTGTCTTCCCCGTTCGAAAAGCTCGTCTTGTGCGTCACTAAGATCACTCTGTGGAACGTCCAAACCAGTAGCAAGAGCATCTTGTCGGCTTCCTTGATTGGAATTATCCAATGAACCAGCAGGCATTAGCAAAGAACTCGGCGGAGTTGCTAGACAGCTCATAATCAGTGGGCTTTCTCGCTGACTCGATGCCACACTTCCATTCGCAGCAGCGTCCGCTGGCGTCACAATACTTCCCAACTCGTCAGTGGTAGCAGATATGATTTCTTCTTGAAGCGACGGAACGACTGACAGCGCTTCATCCAACTTCGATGGAGACTTCGAGATGCTCATCTCGTCCCACATCCGAATTTTCATAGCAATGGCGGCAGCATTTCTCGATTCGGGAGTGTTCTCATTGGTCAGAAGTTGATCCAAGCGTCCCATAAAATGGTCTACAACCCGATTGCCGGAAGGCTCCTTCACCTTAATGGTCGCCGGAGGTGTGTGTCGCTGCTTGCTTTTTGTTCGAACTTGCATGTCCTGCCCCTCGGCAGCACTCGGAAGTTGCTGATACGTTTGTAAGGCGTTAGGCCTCAGAGATCGACCGCTAGACAGCAATGGCGGAAGGTTTTGAGGTCCCAACATTGCGTGGGCATAGGATGGATTGGTGATGGAGGACATACTCGTTTCATCATCATCGTCAGAGTCAGAGTCCTCATCATCAAGGGCTTCGTATTCATCCTTCTTTTCTTCTTGCAGACTCTTAAGTGGTGTTTGCAATCGTGCTTGATCCATATCTCCCGACGAGGACTTGGATTCCGCTCGCAGAATCGAATCTATCTGGGCCAATGCTTCGGCTGGATTGTCTCGACTGATGGAATTGAGTTTCGCGACCAGCTTCGCCACCGAAGCTTCCCCAGTGGTGTCGGACCGTTCATCTACAAGACTGGGCAGTGGTTGGCGTCTCCACATGCTGGAAACCGCACCATCGCCATTGTTCGTCGTCCCCGCCGATTGATGTGGCAGCTGATTTTGTAGTTGTTGTTGTTGTTGCTGCTGTTGCTGCTGCTGTTGTGCCATGGCAGTTGCATTCACCATCAGACTTTGCAAGTGTTCCTGCATTCGTTGCGATTCCGAGTCGCGATAATCCAGATTGTGCACTTTTCGAGGCCCATAGTCTTGTGGTTGACGCCCTCTTTGTGGTCCATAGTCCTGCTTTGGAAGTTCATCGTGCTTATTGTTGATGTCGCTGTGTCTATTAAGTGTCTCGACGTCTGGTTTCTGTTGCGGAACATCACAATACTGCCTCTCCAATTCGACCCGATCCGGATCTACCATGGGCTGGTATACTTGCTCGGGCAAAGGAGACGATGGAGTGGCAGCCCGGCGACTGGCTAACGCTGCTTCATAATACCTTGACTTGAACGTGGAGCTGGCATATTGTGGTCGTTTGGGCGAATGTGAGCGAGACCGTTGTCCGTACCGGCCGGCCATTTCGGGACCACCCTTGGGGAGGACGGCCTTTGTGGCGCTTCGGGAGACGCGCTGCTGTTCCGACGCCAGACTAAGTTCTCTGCTATCGCGGCGACCGCCAATGTAATGGAGTGACGGAGGCACCGCCACTTGCAACGTCTCATTTGTATCCCACAACTTCTTGCGAAGTTCAGCCACTCTGGCTGGCGACTGTGTCTCAACGGCTGGGGTTGTAGAGCTTGGTCGAGGTTGGTCGTACGAATACGAGCGCGGACCCTCAGACATGAGTGGTCGGACAGATCGGCTGGGAGTGAAGCGACTTGGTGGTGGAGTTGGAGGAGGTTCGCGTCGCTCGAGATTGGGTATATACTCTGGCCCGCCACTCGCAGAGGTGGAGGCTGTAATGTTGGTGGCGGTTGTGACAGTGCTCGTACTTACAGTTAGTTTGGGGTCTGCGGAGTGGATGGATTGTGCGATGATATTGAGGAAGACGACTTGGCCCTCAATGGCTCGTGTGCCGGGTAGCCTTGTCGTTGGTTACTAAATGAAGTCCTCACTGGTCCGGCCTCGGCAACGACGACAGAATCGTATCCAGAACTCATGCGACGGATGTGATCCCCATCCGAAGAACTGCCCAGACTCTCGCTTCGTTGCAACGTTTTTGAAGGAGTGTAGGCGTTTCTCGGCGGGGTGCCCGAAATGTGGTGCTGTTGTTGCGGTATTGGTAGTTGCTGATGCTGCGGTTGTCCTCCTCCTTTATTGAATCGATTGATGCGCTCTGATACAGACAACATCTCAGGAGGTGAATGAACTTCACCCTCTTGAGATTGTTGCTGCTGTGAAGTATCTGTTGCGTCTTTCTGTCTCTTTACGGGCGACGACCGAGGGTCGTGAACTGCAAATCGATTAACGTACTTTTCGAAACGTATTTGTTCTGGAGACATTGTCGAAGGAAAGGGCTGTGTCGAGGTCGAGGGAGGAGGCCTCGTTGACGGTATCAACGGATGCTGCGAGCGGCTGTAGTCTGGACGGTAACGCGGAAGCGACGAGTCGGACCCGACGATTGAACCAGTTCCGGTATTGCTATTGTTGCTAGTGCTAGCAATCGTTGTACTCGTAGCAGTGTCATCCATTTGATGTTGGTGAGACGAAGTGGATTGCTGCGAGGAGGATGTATAACTTGTATTCGCACCACTCGAAGGTACGGCTTGTGGCTGGTATTGGTATTGGTGCTGGTGGAAGTGCGACGGCGCAACTCCAACTCGTTTCGATTGCTCTGTGGAATAACGAGACATGGTTTTGTCTTAGGAAGGCATATGCAGCGATCAATCACGGGGCAGAAGTAGCGCCAGGTTGCCCGGTTTGCTCCGAGTGCACCTATGATGTACTCCGTACTGAAGTAAAACCAAACGAACAGTCTCAAATCGAAAATCAATAATCAGGTATTGGAGTACTGTTCCCTTTTCAATGTCAACATCGTGTTGGCGATTATTTACAGCGACGAAGGGACCTCAAAAAACTCTATCACCATACTCCGCGTACGACCAATTTAAGCCGTTACTCCCGGGTATATATGATATCCACTCTTGTAAGAATATTTCCGTTCGCTCAATATATACAACCCATATATAACCACTTCTATATAACAAGACTTAGGACAGACTGTTCGCGCAACAGTCCCGCTTCCCGATTCAGTTCTGGTACTAGTAGAGAGTACGTCGTACTGTACAGTACGGGTCGGATTGACATGCACCATGCACGCAAGTATTTCCAATTCCCACCTACAATGTACTTGTACCGTGTACTGTAGTATTCCTCCGTATGATACAGTAGCTGGCACCGCGCACCATACTGTAAATTGGAATCAGAGTACTACTGTACCTGTAGAACTGTACTGGGGTTCACAAGCGGTAGCCGAGTACTAATTCACCTTGCACTACAGTACGGTATTAGTCCCACAGTATACAGTACTCGCAGTTTTGAGTTCGGAGTGTAAGGGCGAGCACGAAGTACAGCGTACAGCACTCCGAAGTACAGCGTACAGCACTCCGAGGTACCGGGTACGGTAGTGCGCCATATTGATGAACCAAACCCTCGGCCTTAGTTAAAACGAGATACTCCAGTACATTCAATGAACACTCTCTCTAGAGCACTCCAACAAACATCACAACAACAACGAGCGATCCACATTGTTCTGTAGGAGTACTCCGAGAGTACATTTATTTAAAGTTCGAGCATCCCAACTCGGCGTGTCGACGATGATCGTACACTTTTCGTTCGTGTAGAATCTGGAAGCCCAGTTTTCCAATGACCATGTTCGGTTAGGTAGACAACGCATACCTTGCCCACAACAACGATCGCACGTGACATATTACACGTTACCTGTACTAGTACACAGTACAACTTTGAGCCAAGGTGGTCTGCAAGTGCAGTACTGAAGTCGGATGGCGAATCGCCTCGTCAAGCTCGTGTCGTTTTGTTCCTTGCTCCTCGCCGCATCCAATTTATGGTTCAAACACAACCAACTGCTACAGAGCGTGGCGTTCACCTCCTCGGCATTGGATCATCCTTTCCTCACCAAAGACCGTTTCCAAGGTGCTCAAGGCACTGACATTGCGAAGCACACGACAACGAAAAGTAGCAAAGATTCGTCTGTCGACCATCAAAAGCGGTTTTGTGAATTAGGCACCGACCCATCGACGGCAACAGTATTTGACGAATGTTTTAAACTCCTGCATCCAATCTTGAACAAGCCCGACGACAAGAGCAACAACGGTCATGGTAAACTCGCAACAGATCCAGTTCCACAGAATTGGCTCTTGTTCGGTGATTCAACCATGAAGTTGGTGGTTGATTCTGCCAATTGGTGTGCCACTATTGTAAAACTAAAACATCATGATGATCGGTGTGACAAATGTCCCTTCTTGACATCCACCGAATCCATTTCGATTGAGAAATGGAAGAAACCAAACGCAAAGCGAGGTGAAGGACCGTCTAGGTTTGGACTAAACAATCCCACGTGTGCTGACAGCTCCACATCCAGCATTCGTGTCATGACAAAAAAGACGCATCCCGAATTGGGACAGATTCGATACTTTCCTGTTGAATATGCCCGAGATGTCGAGACACAGTGCCCCGCTGTGGGGATCAACACCACACAAGAGGCAGTGGAATACTACCTGACACACAATTATCCCCCGCAAGTGTACAGGAACACGACCACGTGTTTGATGAGTGTGGGATTCCATGACATGGGAATCCGTCCAGAAATACGCATGTCAACCTACGTCCAGAATGTGAAGCACTACATCCGCCGAATCCGTCCATTTTGCAAAACTATGGTATGGATGGGTATGAATACAGTTCGGGGAGACAACCTTCGTCCGCAGACAAACGCCAAGGTGGTGCAATGGAACAAGGGAGTCCAAGACATGTTGGTGAAGACCTACCCAAATGATGTTGTGTTTATGGATGTCACAAGTCGTACAAGAAGCAAAGCTGCACATTTTGATAATGTGCATATGAAAAAGCCCTACTACAAGGACTTGTCGAACTTTTTCTTCCAGAATCTGACAACCTTTTGCAATCCTGCCTGATGCTTACTCATCCCTTGTGGCGTGGGGGCCCAAAAATTGATAGTCAGATATGCTTATGGAGTGACGTTATCGAATGAATTTCATCCAGCTAAGAGATGCACTCCAAGTTCTCGAGAAACCATGGTTTCAGGATCGATCAAAATCGATCGAACACTTGGGGAGAGGCACAAGAATTTTGAATGCTATCGTAACTGTCCAGTCATTGCATTTTGGTTTATCGATATCGTCCAGTTCAAGACCAGACCGTAAAGGGAATGGATGCGTAACTTCAGATTGGGGGATAACAACCGCATACTTATTGCTTGTTATTGACCACAATTATGCAACGCTTGGGAATTGATGCATTGTCTATAGTTTATCCAATTCCGCTTAACCGTAGTTCCATCCTTCACTTATCCTCGTCCAGTCCCAACCCGATGACAACATAGTCCTTCCAATTCCATTCCTCCATACGTCGTTGTGGTGCACGGGATGGTTTTTCAATCCCCATGGCGCCACATGGATCGTACAGTGCATCCAGGATTCGAACTGGAACCTGTGCCGCACCACCTCGGACTTGTTGGCCGAGTTGTCGAATTTTGGTCCGTCGGACCCAGAGAAAGTTCACGTATAGTCGTGCGCACAAGATGCGTTGAGCAACAGTAACGAGACGAGGTTTCGGGGCGTGCGGGGTCATGGTGAATTCCCAAATTCCATAAAGGGCATCGGCAACGATCAACAATCCCGTCAATAATTCCATAAGAAGCGATGCCTTGGCAGTCAACCGTGCCAAAATGGCCTGACGCTGTGCGGCAGTAGAGGTTCGCCACAAGGTGGGGGTCACCAACAAGGACAGGACGGCATTGGCAAGCGCGTGGCCAGTCTTCCACAGGGCTGCGGCAGGATGATAATCGGAAGTGGACGCTGTTTGGTGTAGCAAGAGCAAAATATCAGACACGACGAATGTTACAGAAATGGCCTCTCGTAACAAGATAGGCCCCACCAGTACTAGAGGAATGTACTTGCCCACCACGGGTACGTTCGAGAACCACCTCGTTGCGGTGACGGGAGTTGAACTCAACCAAACTAGCATCAGTGCCGCGTAAAACACGTATTGTGAGACAGGGTCTCGTGCTAGTTGTTCCATCCACCGCCGAGCTTGTCCAAGGCCAACTTTTGGGATTGCAGTTGCCGTCATTCCGGTGGCTGCCAACAAGCCTGCCAAGTGCTTGGTCATTGCACATAGCATGGCCCGTTTCAAAAAGATAATCTGCCATTTAGTGTTGGTGGAGGGTGCGAGACACGCCCCGACTGACAAGAGGACGGCGAAGAGACTGCAGATTGATTGCAGGGCATGAGCGCCTCCGTGGGATTTGAGTAAATAGTGGGCAACCACAGAGGAAGGTGCGGCTTCGACGCTTCCGCCATCGTCCGATGTGCCCATGGCCCATCCAACAGAGGTGACTGAGGCATCCAATCTGTTGAACAGGGGATCAGTTTCTAGCCAATCGTCCGTGCGATCACTTTATGGGTGTATTATGTATGATGTAAGTAGAATTAACAAGAGTGTAAGTAGAGAAAAGCAAAAAGGGTGTTAATTTGTTTACAGAGTGCAACAGTGACAGGCGACAAAAATGGTGCATGACAACAGGGTTCGCATTTCACATTGGCTACTTGGGCATTGGAACTTACCGAATAGCATCACCCAACGCTTTTGCTGAGTCCTTCTCCTTGAGCGCATCTTTAATTGCTTCCTTTTCCTTCATCAAATCGGCTGGAGTCTTTGGTTTCTTTTTCTTCTTCCTCTTCTTGTTCGTCGTCTCGGTGGACTTTGTCTCAACCATGGACGCCCCACCTCGGGGAATTGCGACCATCGACTTCAAATGTGACTGGCCGTTGTGATTGTACTGATGTTGCACATTGGTATTCACACGACATGAAGGCGCAGCCGGTCTCCGTATCTTGTCATTTATCCATGACGACGATGACGACGCCTCAGGTACAATACCGAATCCCAAGGTTATCGACACAAGCAGTATAGCATTCTTTCGGCTCATGATTTGATCGTTGTTTTGTTATTGGAAATGTTGAACACTGAGCCAGGAATCAGTCAGTTGTGATTGCGTTTTTGACTACAAGCGCTGATGAAGTGCCACAATGCAACATTTGGGACCAAGACACAGGGATCCTTCCTCCAGCCTGCAAAAAAAATCTTGCCTCCTTCAAATGCTCCTTCGTGGAGCATGCCGACCGCAGACAGATTCGCACTGTACTGTCGAGTTCCGTACCACATTACACATGATCGTACATGATGGTACGCAGTATCCGTACAAATCACACCTCTTGTACAGATTGAACTACCTGGTACCAGGTACTCTACTATGCAAGTGTGTGCTGTACTGGTACTGTCTACTGTTATCTCTCAGTAACATGAGTTTCCATGTCACCCAGGATTTGGGAATTCGATGTGATGTTTATTTGACACGTGTGTACTGGTACTACATGTACCGTGTTTTCGTACTATGCATACTAAAGACTAACAGACTAACCAAGGAATGCTACGCCAGTACTCGTAGTTGGTACTTGGTATGGTATTCGAATTTCAACAGTACAGACCGAGAAAACTTAATGTCTATATATTTCGATCTATTTAGAATCTATATCGAAGATATACTTATCGATACATGAACACATTAATGTAGCTTCGTTTCGACGTCATCGATACGAACCCCTCAATGCACTTACAATCTCATCCCATGTGTATCCAATATGACTTACTTGGGATAACTGCTGGGGTCTACGAGGGTGCATTTTGAATGCAGGTCGACGGAGCCGCGCCCAAATCCGAATTTGAAAGCCACGGGAGTTACGTACTTCTCCTACACACATACGTAGAAATGGTACTCAAGGTACGGGTATCGTACACATTTCGAAAACTGATTACACAAATACTCCACAATTGCAATTTGGCACAATGCACCCTCAACTGCAGACAATCTGCATGTAATATCTCTGTAGTTCATTAATTAATTTACTTTCCATTCTGTGTCTGTATTACATGTAGCAATTGCAGTCAGTTGTAGTGACAGTGGGAATGAAACTTGTTGTTTTTGATAGATGTTCAATGCATTTTTTTGACAGGGAACCAGGACAACAACAATAAACAGGAGGCTACCGGTATCAACGTACTGTAGGTTTCACAATCGAGTACTGCGCTACTGGACTACTCCGAGAACCTGATACTGGCATAGAATCTACGGTGTATTCCGCATTTCTATATTCGTACGTATAGTGCTGTACTGCAGTACTCGCTTTTAAATCATTGAACGCGGTGTTGTACAACAGTACCGGTAGTACCATAAGCTGACAGATGATATCGACTCGTAGACTTTGAGTAATAAGCGGTTGTAGGTTTGTCTTCAAAATACTTGAGGGGGTCGATTTGGATTTTACCAGAACCCAGATTATAAACGGTGTACGTAGTATGCATAATGCATACCGGCAACGTACACAAGTATGTTACACATGCGCCATGAATGTGAAACAAAAATTCGGCAACCGGGCCAGCGCCGATCTTGCGAACAGCCGAGTAATTGAGCAGTCTGATTGGTGAAAATCGAAGATGGGATGACGTCCAAGGGGCTGAAGGACAAATGAAGATAAATGTAATCAAAAGTGGTTACTTTTATCTTCGATATAGATTCTAAATAGATCGAAATATATAGACATTAAGCTTTCTCGTACAGACCGTCGCTTGACTCTTGCTTGATTGTGGATTGCGGAACGAGAACACCTCATTGCCGTATTCATTACATTCTGTCCAACTGAACGAGATCAGTGCCTTTCTTCCACATCATATTCCTCAAAAGTCCAAAAAGTCTAACAATCATGGCTGTTGATAACAATAGTCTGTTACGATATGCGTCTCTGTTGGGAGCATCTGCCATTTCCTTGGGTGCCTTTGGAGCTCACGCACTCTCGCGCACACTGGACAAGAAACCAAATGGCCGTTCTTTGTGGAATACTGCCGTTCTCTATCACTTGATTCATTCTGTAGCCATGTTGGGACTTCATGTTTTGCACATTCAAGAACAAGGGCAACAACAATTGCAACAGCGCTCATCGTCCAGAATTGCTACGGATGGAAAAGGTGACAAGTATCAATTGGCAGGAAATATAATGCTGGCGGGAGTTTGCATGTTTTCAGGGAGTTTGTACGCATTAGCACTTGATTTAGGGCCCAAGGCAATGCTTGGACCAACCACACCTGTGGGAGGCTTACTTATGATTGGTTCCTGGCTTGTTGTGGGATTCAAATAGTAATTCTATTAGCACAACATCGTACTGGAGTTCTGTAATAAGTGATTACACTAGATGTTGTAATCGTGCAACGATGTCTATGATTGATACGCCCGAGAGATTGGTGATAAAGCTGTGTGCAACGAGGTGTGCTAACAGGACTTCCCTCAACGTTGTATCACCCCGGCATAAATGTTCATACTGCACATTCCTATTCTAGAGCAAACACATGACACAGCAACTGGAAGCGCAAAACTTGTTCAAGGTATTAGTACTCATACACTCGTACCCAGAAGATCAGCTGGCCATTTTGTGAACTACAAGTACTTGAACATACTCTATGGCAATAGCACCCCCACAAACCTAGCAACGGTCGCCGCGTATTGCAAGCACCCCACAATTGCACCACCGGCAGCGATGCGACCAACAGGCGGCTTGTCCTTCTTTGGTTTAATCTCCTCCTCCTCAGCTTTGCTATTTTGCTTCTTCGTCGTCGTTGTCGTCTTCTTTGTTGCTTCTGCCGGAGGCGGCGGCGGCACTTTCTTGGTTTTGGGAGGTGCTGGGATGGCTGCCGTGACCGGCTTTCCCTTGCTGCGCGTGGACGATGAAAAGGCAGCAACTCCTCCCATGGCTGATGCCAGCAATATTGGCGCAACAACTAATGCAGTATTGGAATCACCCGATTCCTCCCCGACTTCATATGCGACAATGTCACTATTGATAGGCTCTGGAGGATGACGATGATGTTGAATATGATGCGGTTCAGGTTCAACCAATTTTGGTTCAAGTGGTTCAGCAGGAATCTTTTTTTTTGGGACGGAAGGCGGAACGACGACAGTTTGGTCCTTACCTTCACCAATCCACAACGATGTATTGACAAGGCCAATAAGTGCGTTGCCCAGAACAAGTGCCAGGCACACCAACAATACCCTGTTGGTGATACCGTGTGAATTGATGACAGGCAGGACCATGGTTGGTAGGAACGCATGCACCAAGTCGACAATCCACAGGTCCAAGGACAACCACATTTCGTCAGGGACTTGACTTGCCACAATCATGGCAGCTGGTGGAAATAAAATGGACACGGCGAGTCCAGTGAGAGTGGACTGTCTCAATTCTCGCGCCAAATTGACAAAGTCAGCGCGGGAAACGCGAGCTTCCGATAGGGTTGGTAAGAGTTTTTGGACAGTTCCGCTCGAAGGTGGCGGGATGATTGCGGCGCGGCTAACTTTGCGGTAGATGTTGCGGACTAGTTGATAGCACTCCTCGAAATCCATGTTATTGTTACCAGCATCCTTGAAAACTTGGACAACTTTCTTGTCGAAACGTGACAGAGAGACAGACGATTTAGGCGTCGTAGAGATATGCATCTTGGACGACAGTGTGGACTTCGGCTTGACAGAGTTCAAGTTTGAGTTTGAGTTCGAGTTTGGTATCGCAGAAACAGAAACAGCCAGAAGAGGCAGAAGCCGCAGGAAGAAAGTCTTCATATGGGCTGAATTGAGATTAAACTTGGGAGGAAAAGATGCGAGTGGGAGAGTGGGAGAGTGGGAAGTGGGAACACCTCGTCGTCACGGCAGCAAAAAGTTTGTTCCTTGCGTATGGTCTCGCACTCCAGTCCCCGAGCACTATGATACACATTTGCGCGTTTCTTGTACTCTCACCATTCTTCGCACTCAGTACTACTACTACCATTCCTGAACAAGGATTCGAAAAAATGAGCTGACGTACGTCACCCATGACGTGTGACGTCTGTGCATCTTCTGCTCTCCGACTCTTTGTATGTCTACTTGTACTGGAGAATTACTGGTACTGGTACCAGGTACAGTAGTACTGGTAGTACAGTATTACAACTAATTAGTAGACATGTGGTCATGGACTCGTACCCTACACCTTCAAACTGTCCATGTTGCTTGCTTGCAATGAATATAGACTTGGATGAGCATTGTGGGCATGTCATATTGCAAGCATGCAAGAGCTTCCTGGTGGGTCCTTCACGGCCAGTTGTATGTGTGTTTGCTGGAAGCAAGGAAGGATGCTGACTCTGCATGGTGCTGTTGATTTGTCCACTGTTCCATAGAATGCAAACAAGGGTCCTATTGATATCTTCTCACATGTCATGAAGAGCTGCCTGTTGTGCTTGATATAATCAGATGTCATCATGTGTAAACAACATAGGCTTTCTCATGTCTTGAGTTTTTACAATCCACATGCAAAAAGCTATGTTTACACTTGCTCAGCTCTGTTGCAGCTGCATTCTTGTGATGACTTTACTGGATACACTTATTCAAGGATTCATGGGTTCTTTGCATGTTTCTGTCATTCTTTGGCAAATAATCTTGTATTTGTGGTCACAGAAATCAGAGCGATGAAAGTGATGATGGTGACAACAGCATTGGCACGACCAGAGATGAAGGAACAAGTGCTTCACAACACGAATTGCAAGCAATTGTGCCAGTCATTGCCGCGGATTCTGTTCAAAGTTGGATCCAAAAAGATGCTGAGTCTGGAGCTCCTGCTGGTGAAAGAAGGGTCTTGAGCTGGATCCAAACCGCGGTACTAGGCATGGTGCTACTACAACCAAGTTAGGTACGCTGCCTAGCTATGTGAATGGTCAGTCTTTGCCATCATGTCAAGCATTTAGTGAGAAGAAATGTCCAACATTGCTTCATACTTGGAGCATATCATCGATAGAATAATGCAGAACCAAAATTGAAAGACAAGCATTTAGTGAGAAGAAATGTCCAAGACTGCTTCATACTTGGAGCATATCATTGATAGTATAATGCAGAACCAAAATTGATGCTTTGTTGTATGTTGTCCCCCATCAAAACTGATCACCACCAACTCCAATTCGACGGAGATTGCTGAATCCAGATGACTAACTAGTGGCCTCAGAGAGTTTGGTCTTGCTATTTTGAGTTTCGCGATCATAACGAAACTGACCTGCTAGAGCTCCAAATAGGGTAGGCTGAATCCATATGATTCCTCTCTGGAATGCAAGCCACCTGACAGAGTTTAGCCACCTGACAGAGCTTTGTCTTGAGTCACTACTTTGGCTGGTAACTCAAAGAGTTTGGAGATTATTAAGATTAGTACTAGAGCTCCAAATTGGGATCATGTGAACAGAGAATCATCATTGTCTCAACATGATAAATGTCAGTCTCCGTGTGTTAATTTATTATAAACTAGTTTTGTGCCACATGCTAGCTTTTTTGGTGCCACAAAGTTGTGCAAAAACTGAAAAATGGGTGAAATTTGCGATGACATAACTTTGTGATTATCTGGATTGAGAAGTAATAGTGGTCGCAGACTTCCGTAGACAGTTGATTGTATTTCAGATCCCACATTTCACATCAAATATCAAATGGGTGTTGGTTGCTCCTCGGTTCCAGCAGCGTCTTACCGTCTTACCTTTCTACGCGAAGTATTGTCATCTTTGTGGCGCCGATTTTTCACACTGCGGGGTTCAAAAACGTGAAATCAATTTTGGAGCCAAATTTACTTTCTGTACGCTGCGGTTTTCTGCACTCCACTGCGTAGTACTGGAATAGTACAGTTCACTGTCAGATGAACAAGCGTTGCATACTCGGAGCAACGCCCATATTCACTTGTGTATACCGTCGTACACTCAGAAAGCTACGCAGGTTTGAAATTCAAATTTTTGTTCTTCGAAATTCTTTGGTATCGCGTAATCATACAAAAAACTGAAGTACAGGTACAAGGTACTTGCGTTTGTACCTCCGCCAAGTATCATATGCATATGCAAAATAGTGGAGCAGCATCCGTATGATCGTATGATACCTGTTCGGTAGTCAGCCTTATCGAGTTTTTTAGGAGCTTCTTCTCCTTCGACATGTTACATGATGCCACTAATAAAACAAGGGTTCAAGTACACAGGACTCCGGAGTTCACAACTTGACTCGACAGACACTCAACCTCGGCCGACCAGGTAGTGGTACTCTCCCGGTGTGCCTCCACTTCCTATCGCGGACTATGAAAGACGCGGACGAGCGGGAGATGGCTACCATGACAGAACACCTAGCGATCAGAGATGACGACAAACTTGAACGGCGCCTCAAACCGATGTACGAGGCAATTGTCGATATTTGGCCCGACAAAGAAAACGCGCCCCCTTTGCCGTCGCTCGAGTCTTGTGTGCTGGCCCACCGCTACCAGGAGAGTTGGGCACCTTCGATGCAGGAAGACGATGGAGTTAACCTCCTTGTGTTAGGGGAATCCCATCTCTCGACGGATTCTAGTCTACTAGGCACCCAAATAGATGCGACTGAGCATCCGGAGTTCGCCTTACCTACGCTTGGGCACATCAATCTAGTGCATTGTCCCTCGTACGGAGAACTTGCGCTGCTCCCAGAATCTTTCCGTGAAACCATGTCTTCGTCGAATCGTAACACAGTCAAAACCGGCACCTGGCAGTTTTGGCGTGTCCTGTCGGTGTTGTCTGGATTCACTGATTTTGATCCAGCAAATTGCGATGTGGATGTCCTGGAGTCGACCACTCCCCTCAGAACTGTGTTCTCCTCGCTGCACAAAACAAACAGCTCTCTTCAACAACGACTTGCAACCAAGGCAGAAATCCTGCATCGCCTTCGCCAGCGCCGCATTATGTTTGCTGACGTGTGCCCAGCTCCTATCGCTGTCGGCGGCAACAATTGCATGAAGGTCTTAAATAAGGAGACTGGAACGTATTACACTACCAAGCGAGTCTCTCTCAATGATGCGAGTAAGTCGGCCATCATCCGCACAGCATGGAACAAGTATTCCTCGCATCTCGTAAGAAAGTACAAGCCTCGGTATGTGTTGGTGCTTGGTCGATCAGTACTGTCCTCCATCGGTGTCGATGCACTTGAGGAGAGCCTAGTGAGTCATGGTGGATTGCTTTTAGGATCAATGTATCACCCGTCTTGCAATCACGCCAAATCAGAAGCGTGCTCACGGGTTATGATGAAGTATCTTCGCCAAGTTGCATTAGTAGCTTGCGAAAACCCTGACAAGGCCCATCGATTACCCTGTATTGAAATGGCGTCCAAAACAATCCTTCAAATATTCAATGCAACGTCAAACAAGAAGATGATTCAGGAGAAGGCAAGTGGCCTTGTCTCGAAAAAGAGTTGTAAGCCAGACAGGACTCTTTCAGAGACGTCTGTGCATATAGTTCCTGGTGCAAAATCAGACCAGAAGATGATTGAGGAGAAGGCCAGTGGCCCTGTCTCGAACCAGAGTTGCAAGCAGGACAGGATTCTTTCAGAGATGTCTGCGCAGAACGTTTCATGCGCATCGTCAGACGAGAAGATGATTAAGGAGAAGGCCAGTGGCCCTGCCTCGAAAACGAGCTTCAAGCAGGACAAGATCCTTTCAGAGACGTCTGCGCGCATACTTTCACGTGCAACTTCAGACGAGAGGCTAATTACGGAGAAGGCCAGTGGCCCTGCCTCGAACGAGAGTTTCAAGCAGGACGTGATTCTTACAGAGTTGTCTGTGCATAAAGTTCCTTGTGCAACGTCAGACCAGGATCTCAAGGAGAAGGCCAGTGGCCCTGGCTTGAACAAGAGTTGTAAGCCAGACAGCATGCGTTTGAAGACGTCGGTGCGTAGACCTGCATCTAGGAAAGCAGACAGGAAGATGATGAAGGAGAAGCCCAGTGGCCCTGCTTCGAAGAAGCGTTGCAAGCAAGGTATAAATCCTTCGACACATTACTGTGCCCCAATGGAAGTGCGACAGAAGAAGAAGAGGAAGCATGATGCGTTGATTCTTCGAGATTCGTCTGAAAATAATGTCATTGGGCGAGAACAATAGCTCACCAATACAGCCCTCGCTCGTTTCGCCTGGAGGGAGATCACTAAAAAGGATGACATTAAGATGTACTCTCAGATCGACAAAAGGAATTTGTTTGAGGTAAGAAGGGGCCGGAGCTTACGAACGGTCCGCAATTCAAGAATATCCTCCCTTTGATGAATTTTTTTGGCATGACCTAGCGTTGCTGCATTCTGTTGCTTGCCGCCCTTGATACCGAAGTGCAACCAAATTCAACTGAAACCGTCTACGCTTGATCCAGATGCACCGACGAATTTGTTGTCCAAGAGTGCATACACGAAGTACTTTCTGCATTATCGTAGGTCTCCTCGTGGATTTCCTTCCCCTTTCAGTCGGAGTTGTTGACAAGAAGAATCACCATCCTAAGCAATCGATGCTGGAAACAAGCTTGGAGCACAAACCGATAGACTTCCGGCATTCTGAAATTCTTTGCGAATCGAGGAAGTTCACAAACCGGCAAATGGCTTTTGCCTATTGTGAGTAGTGCAACGCCCTAATGGCATCCATGAAGATGATCCGGATGGTTTGCCCGCTTCTAAGACTTCGTATTTTTGCAGTTCGTCGTCAAGTTAAAGTTATTGCTATTCGCTGGCCCTTACGAAGCGTGGCAAGAATGACGTGCCTTATATGGAATATGGAAGCCGTGAACCCGAGTCTACACGTCCACATCTCGCAGTCTCAGAATCCAGCAATTGCCTTGATTTGAGGGGAGGGCAAGAATAAGCTGCATCCGTCGCTGGCTATCAAGGTCCGTCTTATAGGATCGGGATGCCCTGGTTAAGGATTCCCATAAGCACTATTCATTGTACGGCTCGCCCTTTTTCCAACCCAATTCGGTACCAACTGTCAAGAAACGTGATGAGCGCAAACATCACGAAGTCGTCGATTGTCTTCTCGCTTCATTCCTCGTCGCCTTGCTCACAACCAACAAACAATCACAGTGACGTTGTCGGTGGTCCCCCTTTGTATTGCACATTGGATCAGCTCGTCAGCCACTTGATGTTTTGGTCGATGGCTTTGTCGCACCAAATCAACCGCTTCCTGAACCGTAATGACATCCCACAAGCCATCGCATGCCAATACAACAAAATATTGGTCATGGTCGGAAGCATGCTCCTCGGGGTCTGATTTTGAAATCAATTTGTGTGTTTGCGTGTGAGGTTTCGCTATCACATATCTTTTGAGGCCGAAGTCTCCTAACGACCTAGCAACAGCTAGCACTCCCACCACACGGCCTTTGAGACAAAAGCCGCCTGCCTGGTCAATGCGTTTCATTTCCACAGGATCATCCGCCCGATGATCGTGGGAAAGAAGAACCGCGTCCGTTTTTGTCGTTCTAGCAGTCCGAGTAGGATCAGCACAGCCTAAAACAATCCGGGCATCTCCAACGTTGGCAGTGTACAACGTCCGAGTCTCATGATGAATCAAACAAAGTGCGACTGTTGACCCAGAAGCGTGAATACCGAACTTGTGAGCTTGTATATCCGTCGCCAAGAATGCTCGCTCAAGTCGTTGGGCAATACCGTCCGTGGGTGATTCGTCGTCGTCGTTATCGGACTGGTCACCTCGCCCTTGTTGGCCCATGTCTCGCAATTCAAAGGCAACGTTGTGATGCAAGGAATGCTGAAGGAAATCCACCATATCGCGTCCTCCGTGGCCATCGTATATGGCCAAATAGGTCATGTCTGCATTGTCCCACGAACCGGCAGGAAGAACAATGTGGACGTCCTCCATGGTAGACCGTCGAAGTGGGTTCATTGCTTCCGCTGTAGAGACTATCATATTCTGTAATGTTCTGGTAGTATCGTTTTGTAGTAGTAGCCGATCGAGTAAGCTGCAACTGGTACTTGTACTCGGTGTGGGATGTACGAGGAGACAAGCGCTGAATTGATTAGGCCGCTGATAGGGCAGAGGCGTTGCAACAAGCGGTGGCACTGCTTGAGAGTGAGATTCAATATGTGATCGTAATGAGAGATGGAAGATACAGGAGATGGTTGCGAGTTGCAAGTCGCAACTATGCATACAAGTACCGAACGAACGACCGGTAGGCACTGGAACTTGATCACTGTGATGACTGATGAGTGTTGAGTGTTGAGTGTTGAGTGTTGAGTGATGTTGAGTTATCACGTTATGCATACCTGGTTGCACCGTTTGCCTTTTTACCTGAGAGTGGGATTCAACGTTGACGAAATTCAAATTTTTGAACGATCACGAATCCGATGACTCCTTCGATTAAAAAATCTTCTCATTTACTGTATACCAGGATACTAGTCTACTCTGACAGTTCAGAGTGCAAGTAGAATACACTACAATACTACGAGTTCTCCGAGTACTATGTCATCGTAGCATACGTCGGACGGCGACCGGCGACCTGGCGACTCGATGGCGACGGGCGACCTGGCGACTCGCTGGCGACGGGCGACCACCCGGATTGTCGGAGAATCGGGATGATGGGTCTGCTAAACTCTCATACTACAGTACTGTAGTACCCATGCAGAGTACTGTACAGGAGTACGAGTACAAGTATGTATGTCCTGTATAACTTGGTACAAGTACCAGTACCATGTAGTGGCATACCTCAAACACGTACTGTAGCACTCTGTACTGACGTGCTCCGCCACCCGCCACCACACTTTAACGACGCTTGGACCTCACCTCCAACTGTGAACGCTCGTCTCTGACACACAGGGAAAACTTGTTGTGTTGATGTGTGAAACTGCATGTGTACGGAAGGGTTAGGTCATCTTAGACCGTCGACAATAAACAATCGGTAACCGGCATGATTCGAAGGCTACACATATCAACAGCAAGAAGAAAGGGGTCTTCATCGTCGATTGGGAATGGATTGACGTCCGGAAGGAGTGCTATCTCGTCGCTGACGCGGATTCCTCAGCCAGGTGGCAATCACTTATCATTCGGGGACAAGAATAGGCTTCAACTCCAGAGTTGTTTACAGGTCCACCACCCATACAAGTCACTTCGTTTTCACCAATTCTCATCGTCATCGGAGACACCTCCCCAAGTAGAGATTGCTTCGAAGAATGCAGAAAGTGCTCCGGAGAAGGTTGACCGCCATCAACTTTTACGCAAACTCTTGTCGTACAACTCTCTCAAACAAGCGGTCGTCGATCGATCGGAAGATTTCAGTGATAATCCTCGCTTCTCGCCGCCGCTCTTGCGAGATGTTCTCCTTGTGCTTAAAAAAATTCCAAACGACATTCCTCCAGGTGCCAGCATGCAGATGGTGGAAACTCTGGTGCTTCCCTCGGCTAATCTTGTCGTTCCTTCTCACGCGCTCTCGGCTGTATTGAGCACTGTCATACTGTCTCTCAACCAAACACACAACTCAAATATGAAACTCACACTCGAGCACGCGCTTGCAGCCCAAGATCTAGTGGCAAAATTGCAATCGATTCAGATTTACTACACGACACCGTATTCGCCGGAGGAAATGCTCGGGTGGGAAAGATCCATGACCATAGCATTCAACATCTCGCTCAATTTTTTCGCATCCGTAGCAGCGCGAGCTAGAAATCCAGAAGCTGCCAAAGAGGTTGTGCAGGTAGCAGAGGGCTTGCTTATGGAGGTCGGCTCTTCCTCCGGTTCCTCGGTGCCTGAACGGTTGAGTATCAAGCCTGATGTCATTTCTTTCAACACTGTCATTATGGCATGGGCCAAGTCGGCTCCACGCGATCCGACGGTCGACAGACATAGTCAAACTTCTAGGCGCCAAGTGGAGGCCGCTGCCAATGCTGCAGAAAGGTCTGAAGCGATTCTCAAGGTCATGCTAGAAATATCCGAACACCTACCGTCGCTGAAACCAACAGACAAGAGCTTCACGGCTGTCATAACAGCATGGACGGGAGTGCGTTCGGAAAAAGCATACAAGCATGTTTTTGATTTGCTCTTGCCACTTATGGACAGATTACACCACGCTCGCAAGGGCCCTCCGATGACGGTGCCGACTCTGATAATGGCGAGCAAGACCTTGGTGCACCACAAGTCTGCATCGGCAATGCATCAGCATGTGGGACAGATTCTTCAGTACCAGAGGAAGTTCAATCTTAAGTTGGAGACCGTCCTCTGCAATGCAATCTTGAGTGCCTACCGCGGATTGGAGTCTGATGGCTTTCCTGATTCGATTCAAAATGCTCACAATATGCTGGAATTTTTCAATCAGCACGTCAAGCGGCCTGATCACATCTCGTACAATCTAGTGGTTGGAGGAATTCGGCAAGCGATACAGAGATCGATGAAATTCGACAAGTTCCTGTCCTCAGAAGCAATAAGACTTCTGAAACAAGCTGGTGACATGGCCGACGTTCGAATGCAGAATGATGTCCTCGGCGCTTTGGTGTACCAACCAGACGCTGCTGAGCTTCAGTTCAATGAGATGGGAGAATCTGTGGATTACCACTCCTATAGCTTCTTGCTTACAGCCTACGAAAGGTCGTCAGGAGCTAAGAACCAGTGGGCACAGAAAGCAGAGGCGCTGCTTAGGAGGATGGAGGCAATGTCTGAACGCGATCATTCACTTCGACCATGCACGCTGGATTACAATGCTGTAATTCTAGCGTGGCTAGCACAGAGGAAAATCGAAAGTGTCGTAAATGCCCATTCAGTGTTGAAGGGACTAGTTGCAACATACCATGGTCAACTCGAGAAACTGCGGAACTCACGCACGCCGTTCCAAATCGCCGAGCGGCCCAATTCTACTTCCTTCATCTCGATCATGGCTGGGTACTCTAAACACGGTAGTCTTGAACATGTGGCTGCCGTGGAAGACCTGCTGCAGGAAATGGGTGACATGCAAATTGCAAGGTCGCAAGCTAGCGACGATGAGAGAAAAAGACTTGCCCCAGTTGAACAAAATACGATTGCTGCTAATACATTGCTCGAAATGTACGTCAAATTCAGTAAGGAGGACCCTTCATTTTTAAGAAAGGCTGAGAATTTGCTGAAGCGACTGGCAATTTTAGGGCCAGCGTCGAGACCGGACGGATACAGCTACTCGATCCTTCTCAAGGCATACTCGGGTTCGCACGATGCCGTCCGAAAGACGCTGACTTTGCTTGATTTGGCACGCCGCACTGGGGATAAGAAAACTTTGGACGTTCGGCTGTATAATTCAGCCTTGAATGCTCTCTCGAATTCTGGCGGTGAAGGGGTGTGGGAAGCAGAGCAGCTATTAGCAGACATGCGAAAAAGGGGTGTGATGCCTGATGCTTTTTCTTATGCATCTGTCATGAAGGGCTTGATTAACATCGGAACATTCGAGGAAGTCAAGCGAGCTGAGCATGTCCTTCAAGAGGCCATTGCTGATAAGGCAGTTGATTCGTTCTGTTTCAATGCGGTCATTATAGGATATGTTAAGCTGGGGACTCAAGAGGCTTTTGAACGCGCTCAACAGCTTGTGTTGTCCATGGAGGAAGAAGCGAGGCGAAATCCCAAAGTGGAAGTATCGTCCGAGACCTTTCAACATCTTGTTTATGGTGGACCTGTCCAAGTTGCTCATGACATATTATTGAAGATGGTGAAAAGGGTCCAGGAAACGGGCCTTCGGCAAGACGTGCCGGAAAGCAGGGCGTTTGAGCATGTGATATCCCATTGGTTTCGCAGCGATGATTCCGACTACGTGTCTGAACGGGTACATGAGTTGCTTCGGGCCAAGTTGACACTCATGCTTGACCACAAAGGACCTGATCTCACCACATACGAAGTTAGCACTGTTATCAGAAAGTTGTCGAAATGTGGGAAGGCAGATGTGGCCTTGGAGTTGTTAGAGGAGTTGTATTCAAACCCTTCAACAAGAACAGCGGTTTGTGCGTTGTCCTATCATGGAGTACTGGCCGCTTATGCGAAGGAGGCGTCGACCAACAATGGGGCTGCCACCCAGGCTTGTGAGCTCCTAGATAGGATGGAAGAACGCTTCGCAGACGGGGCCGCCTTGGCCGAACCCGATGGTGAAGCATACGCCAGCTGCATTGAAGCCTGGGCAAGGACTCATGAACCTACTTCCGACGAACACGCCGAGGAGATTCTCCAGCGAATGATATTGAGGCTGGGCCCTGACGACCCAGCCCTTGCCAAAGCATTCAATCTAGTCCTACGGGCTTGCAAGCAACAGAATGATCGGAATCCAAGCGGTGCCACCTTTCAACGAGCAATACGTGTGTTTTCGGATATGACCAGCGGTAAATTTGAGAAGGTGCTGACCCCTGCAACATTTGCATACATGCTGGACATTGCCGGTTCATCTTCTTACAGCGCTGGTCGCAAGTTGAAGCTAATGGAGGGTCTGATGATCCAGTGCCAGAAGTTAGGAATGGTATCAGAAGGGGTACTGTCAGTGTGCATTGGCTTGGTACCATCTCAGCAGGCGAGTAGAATTTTGAGGGTTCCGCCAGAGGCGCTGAGAAACCTTGTGTTGTCTGATCTTCCTCACGAGTGGACATACAATACCTTCGATGCTGCGTCAACACCGAGACGAGCCTTGAGGCCCCGCCAATAGTAGACTGCTCGAATTGCGACTGCCTCGAAATCCATTTTTCACCGTCTATATGGTGTGATCTTTACGTGGCACTCGACATGCAAACAGCACTGCAGGTATTCGTTATCTGTCGGCTGTTGTCTATTGAGCATCTACTCTAGGGCAGAGCTCGGAATATTCGAACATGCTTGGAGAACAAAGAGTATGCCGGACGCCTAATTTAGTAGGGTCTGGAGTCGGCACCAGGATAGGTATGCTAATAATCCACCAGTTGTATTGGGTATTGGGAGCTAGTAGGAGAACGCAGTGCCGAGTGCAGTCAATACAGGGGCGATCCCAAAAACCATGAGTTCAATACTGTACACCAACTCTAGCTAGCTTCGAGCATCATGTCTACGCCTTTTCTGGAGTACAACATTTTTCAATTGTAGACTCGTCCTCCGGATCCGCCGGTGTCCAGAGTCCAGAGGCCGGAGTTCCAGGACTCTCTGCCGTACTCTCTCTACCGGTAGAGTAGGTACGATAGTAACCTTGAAGCGTACAGCAACTGAACCAGATATATACTGTACCTGGTACCGGTAGTTTGACATTTAACGGTAGTCCCTACAACAGTACTCTGCCGTCAGTATACCGTAGTACAGTATCTATTTCATGAATACAAAAGAGAATTGTCGCTGCCACAGCGCGGATGCTGCCTGTGGCCGGTTGCACACACGCGTTCCAACGCATTCGACCATTCCATCGAACAGTTCTGCAAGGGAGTGACGACGGTAAACTCTTCGTCGCAGACAAAAGTTGTGATCATTAACTCGTGCGGTTTGAAACTGATTATCTACTAGCTTCCTGCTGTCCGTGGAGCTGGCAGCTTCATTTATTTCTGAAGGCCACCTGAAACGCAATCAGAATTCTTTTTCAGACGATGGTCCCGCAGCCGTGGTTTACGTTGTCGCTGCAGCCGCCTTCGCCTTCGTCGTCGATGGCGGAGGAGAAATTGTCGGTGGCCAAGGCAGTCAAGTACATGGTCCCCCCACAACCGGCGACGAATGCTCGATTCTCGTTGCTGTTACTTGAATTCGGAGAAATCTTGCTTCAAGACTGGGCTGTTGTTGTTACAATGGGCGACAGCGACGGTGACAGTAATGGGGCATGTACAAATTCGAAAGCTGCACCTGCGAAGCATATATCAACCAGATCAAATGCACGTTCGTCGAAACCACCAACAGCATCACAAAGTCGGAACCAATCGCTACGAACCAAAACCTCCTTGAGTTTGCAGGGACGTTTGCATCTTTGTACCAAATCGCTAGTCTTCGAACCAGACGAGCCTCTGCGAGCGATCCTGAGATTTCCCTTCAACAAAATGGATGCTTCTCCTCAGGAGCTTGGAGACGCTTCTGCTACTACCTCGTCGTTGGGCGATTCCTACGAGTTTCCATTAACAGTTCACTTTGTCTCCAACAGATACTGGGAGATGAAGGAGAACAATAAGATTGGCCCTTATGAAATGAATTATTCATCACATGTGCAAATTACATTCTTACATTCATCGCCGCCGACGTTTGTACAACTATGCAAGGTGAGTCGAGACATGGAACTCACGCGTCCGGTTCGTACCTGAGGACATCATGCATCTGAATCTGAATCGATAGCTTGTATTGCTCACGCCTCGGTCACCTCGGTAAACAACAGAGACTATCAAGCAACCCCTCTCCCGACGACCTGGAAGATATTCTTAAACCAATGCTCCAGCGACCCTTTGATTTAAGCCACCTAAAGTCGTTTGGAGAATCCCCCATTACACCATCGCTCCGTGCTCACTGGATTTCGCCACTCCAAAAACAGCCGGGCGCACTACTAGTTACAACTGAAGGAGTGTATTTCCAAATGGCAACCCTCGCCGAAGAAGGAGGGCTCGTCACAAACTGGCCAAGAACTGACGTTGTAGCGTATGCACGTCGATACGATGGCCTGAAAGATAGTGCCGTTGAAATATATTGGCGAGATGGAACGTCGACGCTCTTCGCAGTGGAGAAGGCTAGAGATCGCGAAAAGATTGTTCAAGCGTTGGGGAATAAACGATGCCTAACTGATCGCGACTTTGTTGTACAAGCCTTGGAAGAGTGGAATGCTGGCAGATTGTCCAATCTTGATTATCTCCTGGCATTGAATGCTGCCGCTGGTCGTACGTTTCACGACCTATCGCGGTATCCCGTGGTACCGTGGGTATTGTCAGACTATACGAGTGAAACATTGGACCTTACCAATCCCAAGTCGTTCCGAGATCTGACGAAACCAATGGGGGCACTTGAGGAGAAACGACTATCCTACTTCCAGTCTCGCTTGCAAGGCATGCAGCAAGACGGAATGCCTGCCGACGCTTCCTTCCTATACGGCACTCACTACTCAGCGCCTGGCTACATTCTTTATTACCTCGTGAGAAGCATGCCACAGCATATGCTGTGCCTGCAAAATGGAAAATTTGATTCTCCAGATCGTATGTTTTTCTCCATTCAACAGTGCTTCGACTGCGCTCTCACCAATCACGCCGACGTCAAGGAACTGATACCACAATTCTATCTGAATTATGATTTCTTGATCAATGCACAATCCCTGCAACTTGGAGCTACGCAACTGGGAGATCGTGTTCATGATGTTTTACTTCCACCGTGGGCACGCTCTGCTCGAGATTTCATCAAACAAAATCGTAAAGCTCTCGAATCGAAATACGTCTCAGGTATGTTGCCCCAATGGATTGATCTAATCTTCGGGTGTCGCAGCCGAGGTGAGCTTGCACGGGAGGCACAAAACCTGTTCCACCCGTCTGCCTACCTCGGTCCTGCTGATTTAGAGGCTCTACAATCGGAGGAGGAGCGCTATCAAGCGGAATTACAAGCAGCCGAATTCGGGACTGTACCCGATCAACTCTTCGAGAACGCCCACCCGATGAAGGGTAAGGTTGCCGATGCTGACTTTTTTGTGTCTGCGACGATGGGGAAAGTGTCACATGGTTTGGAAGGATTGGGAGATCATTCAAAACAGGAAGCGTGGGAGCTGTTGGAGCCGCCGTCAAGTGCTTCACAGGAAGATAACGTAGGATACACAGAATCTCAGGATGGAAATACCAATCGAAACGTTTCGACAGTTTCATTCGGAGCTGCCATGATGCCTTCGTTGACAAAGGCGATGCAATCCTCAAGCAAGCCGACTCTGATACAAAACACAGAATCTACAGACTCTGCCATCGACGAACCGAATGGGCTCATCACGCCACGTGGCAAGGCGAAGGCATCATGGGAAACTTCTAACCTCACCGTTCCAGGTGATGTTGCAACACCGTTAGAGACCCATCGCGCTGTCAACTATCGACCAGAATATACGTTCAGCGACGAGTTGATGCAGCCAAATGCCTCAACGACGATTCAACCTCTAGGCAGAAAAGATTCCACTCAGTATAGAGCGATTGGGTTGAGTGGAAGTGGTGAGCTGTCCTCCAGATCCAAAGAATTGTCATTCGGTGCAGGGTCCGTTGAAACGAAGAAAGGTCATCATCTGGAGAGTCCCACGCGCAGCGTCCCGTCCAAGGTTCATAATGACGTTCGTGCTGGTTGGGATATGAAGATGCTAGAGAAGAAGAAGATACACAATGATGCTGTGAGCGGTTGCTCTCTCTTGTTTCACGTTGCAGGCTCATACCTAACGACTGTGTCGTTGGACGGCACCTTATTGGTGAACACCATTACTTTTCCAAGTGCACTGGCCAGCCCATACAGTGCTGCTGAGGACTTGAGGCGTGGTTTTACTGGCACGTTGAGTCGATTCTATGCTTCAGGACCACCTCAAGCAGAAAAGGTGCAGTCTGCCTTAAGCCCATACCGCAGCCACACCGCCTCTGACCCTCTTGCATGTCTGTCCGTGACTGACGACGGCTATGGTGGAAATCTTGTTTTTGCTGGTGGCCACGATGACGTTGTGTTGGCGTATGGCATCAACAGCGCTTGTGCCGTTGCTTCCGTTTACTCTCATCGAGATGCTGTAACAGGTCTCGATGTGATAGCACGCTCCCCGCTTGTCCAGAGAAGTACATTATGGTCGGATATGGCGACGCACATTATGGTGAGCGGGAGCTGGGATGCTACAGTCAAAGTTTGGTCTGTAGCCGTTTCGGCTGGCGAAACTGTTTCGATTAACCGTGAGCCCCTTGCCGAACTCTTTGATGCCGACTCGACGATTGTGTGCCTCTCAGCCACATACGTTCCTGGCACTGGAGTTGGCATCTGCACAGGATGTTCTGACGGAAGTTTTGTTGTATGGCTTGTTCACGACGACGGCACCAAAGTGGTGATTCACAAAGAGCCAGCGCGACGTGGTGCGGGACCATGCGCCGCTGTCAAATGGACCAAGGAGCAGGGAGAAACATTTTTATTCGCTGGCTTCTCGAACGGAAGGCTGTCTTCCTTTCTCCTGGCTGGTGGAAATCTCATTAAAGTGAGTGCTGTATCTGTGGGAGTGTCCGTAACATGTCTCGAATACGCCCAGGACACGTTACTGGTAGGTTGCGCAGACGGTGGTCTCCGACTGCTTCCGATTCGCGATGGGGCCTCGTTCGATGGAAAACCAACTCTTTGGAATGCAGTTAACGGGCTGACAAGTCCAGGTCTCGCTAGTTGCAGCATTGGATTTCATGACGGTCGCTTTCTCTGTTCGACAGGCGCTGAAGATGGCAGCGTCGCCACCTTTGAATTGAAAAGGTCACCATCCTGAAAGTTCGGCAACCTTCAGGTTACTTGAGCGAACGGTTGATGCAGATTTCGAGCTCTACGCGGTTGCATGATCAGCGCAAATCTAGAATGTGTCATGAGAGGACATACAATGCGATGAAGGGTACTGAATTCGTGAATAGGAGAAATTTCGCTCTAAATTTGTACAAATACTACTGTACCTGCCACTTTGGCATTGACTGCAGGTCCTTTCGTGGAGAATTCTTGTGTCTCTCTCTCAGGGTGGCAAACATCGAACATGAGCTGGAGGGGCGCCAGGTCACCGTCACCTAATATCGTTTTCCATCCAATGTTCATCGTTCTACTTACTGCATCTCTTGGAAACTTGCTGATGCATGAAGTCAAGCTGACTGAAGGAAAAACATCAGCAGCAAGAGTTGCCAAATCTTTTGTGTCTCTCACCAGGAGTGCTATGTTGTCCTCATCGTCCTCATTGGTGGTCCCCTTGATGTCGTTGGCAGCACCATCAACCTGCAAGGGACCACTCGATACGGTATCCTGATCATCAGTACAATTGATGGTTGGGACACTACTGTTTCCGTCCTCAGTGACAAAGAGCAGAGGGAAGCATTTCCTGAGAACATCACGAATCAGCTCATGTGAAGGGGATTTTGCATTAATCAAAGCCGTCGCCAATTGTTTCCTACCTTCTGTGACATTACTTTGAGTGAACAACATCAAATCAACTTCTTTTTGTTCAAGAAGATGTAACACCACAGTTCTAGTAAAGATTCCACAGTCGTATCCATTGTTCTGTATCCATTGTTCTGCCGAGGACAGTCTTTGTACTGTGTGCGTTGAAAAACACGTCAACATCTGACTGGTGTAGGGACTGATATTTGGCTTCAGGAAGAATGTAGAACTTAAAGAAGAAGTTGACCTTCTCAACAATTTCAGCTGCAGGATGAATTCTCTTTTGGGCGCGCTCCATAGAGTTGTAGAAACACACGTTTACGAAGAATTTCGGATCATTTACCGAAAAGTCAAAGCATGCCACAAAGAAATGTCCTGGACTATCAGGTGGCCCCCAAACAATTGGAATAATAAGCCTCTGTAGGACATCCTTATTGTTTTCATTGATAATGTTCTTGAAATCACCATCCTTGACATGGTATTTGAGAATATTCTTGAGCTTTGTGCAAATCTTGCGAATGTGATTCTGGTATGCTTTCCAATCATTCTTCGTTCTCGCTTGTTCCCTTTTCATTGAGGCAGTTAGATTGATTGACAAGATAAATGCCTCTGCACCAAGACTACCCAGCAACGGTTCAACATCAGGTACTGTATGTGATGATGAGGAGTCAGGCAGTAAAGTTGTAAGGTTGATGATGTAGTCAAGAAGAGCAGTACTGTGAAAATCTCTTTTTTGAGACTTGCAACAGCACTTGCCGACGGTTTGATGACAACTCCAAACCGGGGATATCCAGGAAACAACAACTAAGACTTTGAAATTTGCGCATGACAAGAAGGCTTTCCTTGTAAAGACAACATTGCCAAATTTGGTTTGAGGGGAGCGAGTGGTGCTGACAGATGAGAGTGCAAAGATTTTTCCATTCTCTGTGTTCGATGCAGTTGCCTCCAAACAATGAAGTCAATGCTACTGTGTATGAGGCAGTACGTGGAACACTGTTGTCGTGCACACCTGAAATTTGGTAGCACCACAATGACATCATGGATGAAGAGCCATTTATGCAACAGACCTCTCTAATCAAAAATTATGACCACTGTCAACATCATTCATAAATGAAAAGTTCTGAATAATGTAAAAGAGATGTGAACACATTGGACATGAAATGTTTGAGGAAAATGTGACGGCAATGATGCTCATTTTGATGTCTTCTACAGGACAGGGTACCATTCATTTGTGGGAAGGGAAGATGGCAGGCGTGGAAATTGGAATTTGGGTGATTATCGACTAAATTGTAAAGTGTGGGCAAAAGAAATGGGAAATTGTAAGTGCAAATGTACTTGTACTAATAGTAAAAAGCAACATTCTAATATAGTAAGTCATTGAACTACTTTGATAAATCTTTAAAAAAGGAAGAAATTGTAATTTCCCCTTCTCGTAATCGTTCATGCTCTCGATGCCTAATCATTATCATTTCGTCCCCCTGCAAGGTAAGATACGCGACTGCGTGTACATACATTCGTTCGAAGTTAAGTAGGCTCTACAGCGTGAACATACAAGCATAGGGACTGTAAGTGTGAAACAGACTGGGAGTACAACTACCAGGAGTAACAGGACTTTTTCATGTCCTCTAAATGAGATGGTGTTGCTCGCTCCAGCTCTTGCGCCGAGGAGAACAACATAGGGCGGTGGCGCGTTATAATTTTGATAAGGTGTTTGCCAAAACCTAACAAACACCTCCTAATTGTTCCAGAACTTACAGTATTTGATTTCTTACTTAGGTTTTAAGAGAGAATTCTGGATTCCATGTCATTGATGAATGGCATATTCTGGATTCTGGGGGTGCATCTTCTGTCATTAAGAAGCTGATGAGGGAATTTGATTCCACTGAATGAAATCATCATCATCATCATCATGATCTCCACATGTAATGATAGAACTACTGATATTGTTGACTTTGACTGGTGCTATTACAGTACACCTCTAGATAGTATACTAAAGCTGCTGTACTTGGATAGGCTATATGGCCTTTCTTGCATACAACAAAGCCTAATTTTGACGATTTCAAGTTTCTAGCATTATCGTTACCTATTGTCAATTGGGTTATGAATGTTCGAAATTTCACCTGATTAAGTTTCACTTTACGACAAAAAAACAGTTGGAACTTCCTCTTTGCTTGTTAGATCTTTCATGGATCTACCCCCATGACAAACCCTTCGTCGATATCATATTCATAATGACAGATTGTTTTGATTGTTGCCATCCAGTGACTCTTGATAGCAAGTGCAATTCAAATAAAGACTCTCCATTCCGAGTTCTGACATTATGTCAACCAACAAATCTCCTCAGCGTGATCGGTACAAACTAAGAAAGACCGCACGGGTCATGCATTCTATGGATAGAAGCATGAGTGGTGTTGTCCAGTGTGCTCCTGCTTTTGTGGCATCACAAGTGGTTCAGAGGAGAGGACGCCAAGAACAACAAAGACTAGCCTAGTATGTCATCAATGTCAGCAGAGAACCAAGTGAAAGATATCTTAACTATACAGCTAGGCATACTGAATGAGTATCATTAATTCCAAAGCTTGCTCAAAGCTTCATCAAGTTACTATTGTTCAGTATTCACTCAAGAGGCAAGATTCTAACAGCCATGAGTGAGTGCTATGTCCACAGTGGTCCGATCACTCCTGTTATTTCATATTAGTACCTGTGCAAGCACCAAGCACTTCATTAGTCGGTACTTTGCAGGTGGTTCCACATATGATAAAAATGACTACCTTTTGTTTTGGACACATGGACACTTTGAGAAGCATCTGGTTTGCTGTAGTAGCAATCAATGCCCACCCTGACCTTCAAATCTCATACCCATGTGATCATGATGAGCAACATTAAATTGCGGAGAGCTTCGTAACTGTGCTGAAAATGTTGATGGATTTCTCGTTTGGATACACAAATCTTCCAGGGGTGAATGTTAGAAGGAAAGATGCAGCTTTCTGTGGTCACACTAAGCACTAAGCACAAGTTTGGTCTCAACTGCCAAGGCAAATTCCATCATCATGTTGTTTCAATTTATCTATCCAGGATCTACCTCTGATTATTTAACATTTGAAGAAAGCATGTTGCTTTTCACCCAAGAACTTGAGAATGGGCTTCTTCTACCTGGGCTGTGTATTTGTTTGGAGACAATGTTTAGCTAAACTCCATCTTCATGGCAACGCCATTCTCTGCAGTCTCTGGTGGAAGCAAAGATGCTTGCAATTTCTTCCATTCACAGCTAAGTATCAGACGTGCTGAGTGCGCTTTTGGTATGCTGCCTATCGCATCGATGGGCGATTCTCCGCAGTGCATTCCCAAGTACGCAAACTACTCTCACCAAGAAAATAATTGCTCTGGTGTTTGCAGCACTCACAAACCTCCACAACTACTGTATGGATGAAAAAGATGCTGGTGATGATGCACCTCTCTGAGTAGCTGATGAGGTTCAAACCGCAAGAATGCAAGGTGGCATCCCCTTTTAGAGAATCATGATACCACCATCCAGCCAGTGTACATTGATCATGTTTCCCTGCGGCGTCAAACACACCAATATTGGATGGAAGCTGAGGCATTTTCTGGATAGCTGCATTGAGAATGCTTGCTTGACTTATTGCTCACCAAGCTAACCTGAGTTGTTCAGTGCCTACTTCTGCTTGTCCTTACTATTGATGAATCACCATTACTAGCACCTTTTGTTGTTGGAACTAGTAGCACTACTAGTTCTGATTAAACTGCTTTAATCAAAGAATTGTCTTGGAGCCAGTGTCCTTGCTGGGATTCCGAATTGGCTTCTTGGTGTTGTGATCAAAGGTTGTGGGAGAGCTTCAATCTCTTTATTGCTTTGATGCACCTACTCTTGATAGAATCTAGCCTGAGCACTGCTTGGTTCATCAGACTCTGCAAGTATTCTGTGATAACTTCGAGCCTGGTCTTGGTGGTCAGCAATACGGTGACGGCGCTGACGGTTATCGTCAGCATTGGCAAGGAAACAAATTGATTGAGAACGAGCAAAAGATCTCCAGAGGAAGAGCCTTGTGTTTCTTCATGTCGTCATCGCCGGTTTGTGCAGTGGGTGCTTGTTGTATTTGGAGCCAATGATGCGTCTGATGTGGCCACAGCCTTGCATAAGAGAAAGGCTGATTGGTTCTGTAGCTAATGCACATGCAAGATCGTGTGTTTGGGAGAGTGATCCAAGTGACTCAGAAGGCAATGTCAACATGTGCTCACAATCCTCCTCTAATTCTCCATCATCATCATCATCATCATCATCATCATCATCATCATCATCATCATTACATCAGGGCCCCCTCCTTGTCCACTCTGCTAACTGTTTTGAATGATTTGCAGCAGCTGTGACCGCATTGAAGCCAATGCATTCTCTCCTTTCTGTGGAGAAGTGACCTGCAGCATAGCACCTTGACTTTAACCCCCGACAGGAAATTTTGTAGGACAAGAAAGAGAACAAATTTTGGCATCCACCGCTTACTTCCAATTCTCAATACCTAAAAAACTGAAGCGTACAAATTACTCCTGCTGAGGAATGCATTGCCTTTCTTAATCCGTCCTACTTTTGAAATAAGGACTGATAATGGTGAAGATGTGATGACACAAAGATAGCTGACTTTGACGAGGTCATTTTATGTTTTGTCCTAAAAAATTGTCAATTATAGGACAAATTCTATTGAAATTCTCCGTACAAAAATTGATTTCTAGATTTTAACGCGGTAAACTCCCGTGTTAAATCACATCTTCACCATGATGATCACTGCTATCTCTGAATTTACCGACAACCCCACTTTCTATTGCATCAAATAGCTCTGTCTAGTCCATCTCTTGGGTTTTGCAGTCATTTTTTTGTGGTCTCGCATCAAGTGTCTGGAATATTGGCACTTTCGTGAATTTCTAGATTTTCCAGTGGTAAACTCCCATGCTAAATCTCATCTTCACCAAAATCATGACCCCTGTCACTGAAAAGACCGAGGAAACCACTTTCCATCACATCCAAAGGCTCAGCCTTGCCCACCTTTTGGGTCTTGCAATCACCTTGTTGCTGTCTGGCATCAAATGGCTGGTGAATAGGCACTTTTAGTATCATTGTTGTTGCCAAATCGTGATAATTTCCGGGTGAATTTCGATATTTTCCGGATCATCTCCGGGTGTGTTTGCTAAAAACAAGTCGTGTTTCGCTTTTTTTGTCCTGTTTATCGCCGAAACTTGCCGCCATGACCATGTGATTATATAATTGGAACTAACGCTCGAACCGGCGCTCTGATGGTTAAACTGAGTACGCAGAGCCATACACATGAATACAACCAACTTACTGTGGGTCATACAGCGCAATCCGTGACATACAGCGAGTAAGCCAATCAGATGAAGGTCTTGTGATAGACGTTAACATGGTGATCATCGTGTTAAATTTCATTAACCCGCGGTCCTTCCACTCAAACCTGGAAGGACAAAATCTTTTTTTTTCTAATTTTTTGTCCTTCCCGGTAGGACAAAATCGAGGTTTTCTGTCGGGGGTTAAGCACAATTAGTTTTGACTGAGAAATGTTCTTTGTGACATTTGGAGGCAGGTGCACCAGGGTTATAATCGTTGTCATTTCATGATTCTTATAAGCAAGTAAACTCATCTCAAAGACAGTTGGTGCTTCCACAGCAGTCGAATCCTAGGATCCAGTTCTTGACAGCTCCTTGCATCTGCACGCCACTGAAAGCCGCCTTGATATTCTCATGGTGGTGGGTGAGGGATATAATCAAGCAAGTGCATGTATATGAGGGCCTGTTCTGTTGGCCGTCCTCCTTGTCCTTCACGTCATTCTTCATCCTGTGCAGCATTTGAAGTCAGTCTTTGCACCTCATTCTTGAGGAACACAATGTTTTGCTCGCCAACAGGGGGTGATCTTGCAGCTATTCAATGCACTTGGTTAGACTCCAGTTCACTGTCTTCAGGATATGTGATACGCCACCACTGGAATTGAGGGCGTCGCTTCTACGCATGAGCAAATTCAATCCTTGTAGGCTTTGTACCTTGCTTCTTCATGGCATTCCAAGGATCTGTATCTAGGTTAAAAATGTAAGTCCCTCCCTCCAAAAGGCCAACACACATCAGAAACAGCCAGCTGCTGTTTGCTGTTGTTGCTTCGAACATACACTTTTTGAGCATTGGATGCGAATGTGACTGCATTGTCATCGCCAACCAAAGTGCTGTCTTCATCCTCACCGACACCAGAAGCTGCTGATGCCTCATCCTCATTCATAATTACAAGGGCAACAAGAAAGTGTCACGAGGACCTCAGATCAAGCATGTAACAAATGTTTTCAGATACTCGAAAAACAACAGGCTATAGCTAAATGTTCGAATTTCCAACTTCGAAGGTTAGGCCGGGGTCACTTCAATTTTTTGGTGACCATGGTGATGTCTAGGTTTTAGAAGTTTCAAACATTCATAACCTATGAGAGTTCAAAACTCCAAAACTTCGACATGCTTTGGTCCATGTAAGCTATCCAATGCTCAAATTTCACCGCTACTGCTTGTACGATGCAATTGTACTGTGCTGTAGTGTGCGCCGGTAGATGTCCTGACTACTAACTTGAACTCTAACAGTGATAGAGACCAGTACAGTACAGTACTGATCTGAGTAGTCTGCAGTGAAACGAGGTCAAATCGTATGCATACCAAGCAGGGCATGATCTCAGGACGTTACTATCCTACTGGAGCACAAAATCACCGTAGATAGCACATCCAGGCATCAGTACATCTGATACACATACGTCATATATATAAAGTATGCGATGAAGTTTTCTTCCCCCTTTCCTGTCATGCCTACAGTCATGCCACTGGTTGCGTATCGCATGCTTCTAACTATAATATATTAACAGCTTTTTATGGTGGCCCTTGTTTGGCTCCTATTCGAGTCGGCCATCACCTGCAGTATTGTACGGGAGTACTGTCGTGTACTGACTACTGGTACGGTATAAGTCTACCTGTTTTTTGCTGTGTAATTTAATTTTAGAGCAGGTTTTTCTAGAAATTTCGATCGGCTCGATTTAGGGAGACGTACACGGGCTCCTACTTGTATGCATAGCATTTGTTATATTGTGCGCTGGAGAGGCAACCAGATGTAATCGCCTCCTCTGTATAGTGATTTGTGTTTCAGGTTTCAGGTACTAGTATACAGAGTACACTTTACACTGTAGCATTTGTGTACTGTACACTGTACAGCTGTACAGTACAAAAACGCTTACTGCATATATGTGCATAGCAACGGCGACACTCATCGTGCGTCACCATTTAACGTGCGTCACCGTTTTGAGTACTAGCATCATTCCCACAACAAATCCCATAACGGTAAATTTAACGCCTTAATATTTCTAACTACTCTCCACTCTCCACTTACACTCACCTCTTCCTGACAAACACATGGCACATGGTCAATGCTCCTCGGTTCGAAATGTGACGGGTTTTGCTTAGCAGCAAACTAATCGATCTACGCACATGTAGTATGTATATTAAGGAATTTAACACGGGAAAGTGTGAGCGAGTCGGATGAAGATGTATGTCTCGTAGCTTTCCAGCTCCTCGGATACTAGGAGTACTTGGTAGCTATGAGCTATGAGTTCGTCATTTTTTCGCCTTTGGTTTGGAGTTCCGTGGGTCTTAGATATAACCAACACTTCGGCATTTCACATCAATTTTGACCATGTCATCTATAACCTTTGACATATGCCCGGCCATAGCTCCATTCTTTGGGTATATGGGTGTTGTTGGAGCTGTGGTCTTCGCCAGTAAGTCAATGTGATCATCGGCATGAATGAAATGTGATGTGCGTCAGACAACACTTGATCCTATGGAGCAACGTGGCTCGCCAACGTTTGAAACGATGAAACTCAAACATTTACGTCATTTCTTGAATGCCATGAACTTTTAACACAGACATGGGAGCAGCGTACGGAACTGCCAAGGCTGGTGTTGGTATAATGACCTCTGGTATCTCCAATCCTGATCTTGTGTGGAGAAACTTAATTCCCATCATCATGGCTGGTGTTAACGGAATTTATGGTCTTATCACTGCTATCATTCTTATCTCCTCCATCGTCACACCTGATGGAGATGGATCCAATAAGTACTCTCTCTACACAGCCTTTGCCCACCTTGCATCCGGTCTCTGCTGCGGTTTGACCGCGCTAGGTTCAGGAATTGCAATTGGTGTGGCTGGCGATTCCTCCGTTCGCGGTTGTGGTGCTTTCGACCACGAAGCAAAGAAGCAAAAAATGACCAAGGGCGGAGGATTTGCGTTTGGATCTTCTGCTTCAGGGAAAAAGAAGAAGAAGGCTGGTGGCAGTGATCAACTCTTCGTTGCTATGGTTCTCATTCAAGTTTTCGCCGGTAACTTGGGTCTCTATGGATTGATTACTTCTATCATTCTGAGTCAGTCCACCTACATCTGTGTCTAAGTTTAAGGAGTCGCCGTTGTCAGTTGCTTTCAACCATCAAATTGACGTTCCACTGATGCTGATGGTTGACGGAGTAAGTGTATCATCCGATCGCATGTGATCGGATTTTCATGTTCGCAATCCACAGCGAGTATACCGTAATCCTTAACTGGATTTCTGAGTCCGGTACTCGGAGAACTCGGTGTTTCTGGAACTTCGTTAATAATGCAGTACACGAGTATTCTTATGTGTAGATTCGATAAAATTGCAATAGTACGTATTTAGAGCATGACATATTTAGTAATTACTACTATCAGACGTTCGTTTCCAGTCCGTCGGTATGGACCAGAAACATTCATACAGGTTTATTCGTTGTTACTTCAAGTTCTTTTGATACTCGCTTGTATTCCGTCAGAGTACAAATCACTATATAGAGTTCTTATTTTCTGTACCTGGTAGTGGTATGTCATACCGAGTACCGAGTATCGGCGCCTCCTGCTGCGCACAACACAACGAAACAGTCATTCATGGTTGTTGTTTTGGGTGCTGCCGCTGAGTTCGTCGTGGCAATGAACACTCCACACACGGCACGGCCGAGCCACTCTTTGTTCAAATAGCCCCCAACTTTCCTTTGCTACCTGGTACCATCGTACTATCATAGCGTCGTCCGAGATCCTCTTGCTGGATAGACCTCATTCCCTGTGCTTTTGTTAAGTTTCAAATTTTTCACGGACTAGTGGCCCGTGAATTGCCAACCAGTTCTTTGTCACCCATGTTGGCTCTTCTCTGTGCTCCTTGATGGTATTTCTCAATATGGAGTTTACCAATAGGTCCAGTTATGCCAATATTTCTATGGGACCTGTCCACTTCAAGGCGTACAGGTCTTGTTTCCCTTGCTGGGTGTCAGCACCATACTTTCCCAATCTCGAAGCCACTGCGTCCAGAGTTCTCGATCGAATTCACTTACACCAATGCCTTGTCATGTGTTTTGTTCTTCTTTGATGGGCCTATTGGGTGTAGTATTCTTCCTGCGATTTCCCACTCTTTCCAAAATTCGACAAACTATGCCATCGAATTTCGTTTTGATTTCGAATTATGTTTTGAAGATCTGGTGGATACTAGTTCTCCTCATTCAGGTTGGGAGGCTGAGTCATACCATATCATATTTCATCCACTGTTGCATGTTTTGGGTGAGAAAGGTTTGGAGAACTTTCCATGACTGTTTTGTTGTTTGGCGTGCTTGACAAATCGTTCTGTGCCATGTTCCTCACCTCACACGACTGCACATGATGATGTGGTCTCTGTCTTCCATTGAGTTGAGGCACACTAGTAGGCATTGTGCACTGACATTGTCTTTCAGGTGCAAATGAGCATCAGTGAGTGGGAATGATATTGTGTATCAGTTTTTCCGAATGGGTCCGATATGTGAAAATTTGTGAATTCCTCTTGCCAATTCAGCATGGGCTTTCCAATTTATTGTCTCAGCAGTGCTGTACCATGATGATCAGTGATTTCAAGATCTTATATAGACTTTCAGTCATGGCCCTGATTTGTGATGCCACAGTCAGCTTTCCTCTTATGAATTGTTCCATCTTCAGTGATCACTGGGAAGGATGTTGTGTATCAGTTTTGCCAAGTGGGTCCAATGTTACAAGATTTCTAAATTCTTGCCAATTCGGCATGGGCTGTCCAGTTTATTGTTTTGACAGTGCTGTACTGTGATCAGTGATTTCAAGATCTCATGATGTAGTCTTTCAATCATGGTCCTCATTTGTGATGCCACTGTATGTTTTCCTCTTTACTTGTTAACATGATTTTTCCATCATCAGTGATCAAGCTGACTCCTGTTTGGGGAATCATGACCATGAATGATTTAGTAGCACAGCAAACTGAAGTTTTGTATTGTCTCACAAGGTTGTCTGCTTAAATGTTGGATTGTGCCAGCATTGATAACTCCTGAAAGGGAGTATTTCTGGTGTCTTGATGACCTCTTGTCACATACTGTGTTCACCCATATGACCTTTAATTGCTGGTGACATGGTTCATGTATTTCAACCAGGATTTCCCACTCTGGCATGAGGACATCTATATCACATATGTGATTCCCTTGATTTCCAGCATCAATGGATATTCCACAGATCACATCAAATAAAGTGTGATTGTCTGTAGCAAGGGTCTGGCAGAGAAAGTGCTACTGTCCTAGTGCATATTCTATCAATCTTAGGAAAAAATCATAATGGTTCTGAGCAAAATAATGATGCTTCTACATTGCTGGTTGGTCCTTTGCCCCAGCATGCTACTCTCTCCTCTGCCATTGTTCATTGACCAACCAAATAGTCCATGGTCCATGGTTCGTCAACATTTCTTTGAGCCATCACTACCGTATTTCTCAGTGTTGTGTCTTCCTTGGAGTCTTGTCTCCACTGGACAAAATCTATGCATCATACATTCATTTTAATCTTCTGATGAGCAGCTCTACAGGTATGGTGGTACTGAACTATTGTGTGTAGGACATCAAGATGAGCAGTTTAATATAGTTCATGCTATGGGCGGGTGCCTAGCCATCCAAGCATGAAAGAGTTGGTCCAAAGCACGTGCTTGTAGTCGAATCACGCATAACGATAGAGGCTTTAGCAATTCCTTGTCGTCGGCAACAATAATCAAAATGGACAAACAATCTTTCAATAGTAGCTACATATGAAGGTGCCAGTGTGCGTTTGACAAGATAAGAGATCCCCCAGCAAGACGTGTCAATGATTACCCGGCGTCATAGCTGAATTCAAGTACATGTTGTCTGCTTTGTTTTATACATAAAAACGAATTATTGGGTTTTCACCGCCCCCAGTCTTTAGTTAAGACCAGAGAGTGTGCCCCGTTACGGCTCCATCATCATGGTGCGTACAGAGGGGCGGTAACTTAACTAAACCTAGTGCTATCGCTCCCCCAAAATCCCCGCCGGTTGCATCCTGCGCGTAGTAGCTTCATGGCTGTCGTTGGAAAAATGCAGTGATCAATGTCTGACGTTGGCCCTCTTTAACCATGCGTATTCGAGCCCCTCTCATCTAAATGAGCCATATCCTCCTACCGGTAGTCACTTTCGTTTTGTTGATTATACCGTCTAAAGACCTCTTGCAATAGTAGTGGTGATCTCCCTCAGGTACCATTTCCGGGTACTAAGCATGCAAATCCATAATTTTGGCTAATTTAGCGTCCCTTATTGTTCGACAAAGAATCAAATCTGTTGATCCATGCAGTGATTCCTTTTGCCCTTTCCATAGAGATTGAGTAAAGGACGGTATTGCCAGTAGAATCTTGGTCATGGTTTGAAAACCCTTTCCTTGATGTGGCTCCACAGGGTCAAAAGCACCCATGGTTGATGCATATCAGCATTCCACACTCAGAAAACTTTTCAAAGCATTGTCCCACCCCAACTATGATTGATCACGCAGAGCCTTCTGAACACTATCATGAAGCTTCTTTGGAATTTTGTTTAAGCTTGGTTGGAAATCAGGACTTCCATTAAGCCACGGAAGAACGCTGTCCTGAATCAACTGGGTCACAGGATGATAATGTCCCCCTTTGGACATAGCATGTTTGAACTTTGCCAGGGCTTTAATCCTAACTGGATTCTCCATACACTGTAAGACATGATTTACCGAGGCAGACCCTAATCTGTTCGTCCTTAACTTTCGCTACTCGGTAGCGCTTTAGGTCAACATGCCATTTGGTTGTATATGAATATAGTTTGTCGAATCTGATCACTTGGAGACAGCCTTGAATAAAACCTTCCAAACAATTCGAAATCAAAGACTTATCATGTTTCATCGGTGAATCGATTTGACATACTAGACAAATTCCGTTCAAAGATGTGGATATCGGACCTTTGGGGACATGATCAGTGCAATCAATTGATTGTGGCTTCAAAGGCTGATCTTGATACCATGTAGCTAGACCATCAGCTCTGTTGTTCCGTTGAATGTTGAATATCATAATTCTGTCTGCACTCCCGCAGTTCTTGTCTGATGGCCCTTAATCTATATCTTGCGAATCTACCTTCGTATAGCTGTACTTTGAATCCGAGCGAGCGTATGGTGGCGAGGAGATCCCCATTATCAAGGTGCTTGCTCCGAAGCCCTCCTTTAGATTCGGTTACCTTTTTCACATTTGCAAGGGACGCTCTGCTATCAGTCACCCGCCTGAAAGAGCATCGATGGCGGTTCCCCCAAAGTTGATGCAAGAGAGACAGCAGTATCAAAGGTCCGCTTTGTTTGAAGCCGATGTCAAAGCTGCAAGAGATTGACACTCGATTTTGTTGCTATAAAAAGAACATAATGAATGACCATCTTTGTATGTTCTATTTTCTATTGCCTCCTCTACAAGCATTTTCAAGTTTCATGAAGCAAGGTCTTGCAGGGTCAGGACATTGTGAGGATAGGCGAGGATTGGTGAGGATGTTCTCTGATAAAAGATAGATTTACTATGGTGCACATGATGCAAATACAAAAACACAACAGCAATAGATACTACTGAATAGGTTTGTCTATTGTACGTCACATCCTCGAAATCCTGTCTCCAGTCGCCCGTTTTGTGCATTTGGTGGAGACAGGACACCGAGAAAGATGGTAGTTGCACGGATACCAAACACCAGCCAGTGATGAGCCAATCGTTAGAGAGTCTTCGGATAATTCTGTGTGGATGATCTTGTGATGTCACAGATTTTCTGGCTGTGGTGCTGCAGTCTCCATGGTTGTTGTGGATCTGGTGACTTCCCCACGTATCATGTCCTTCGCTTTGTTGTACCTACTTGCATGAGTATGCCTGTCAGGGCTCTTATCCAGTTTCTATTTGCAACTTGTTTTGTGACATAGTACATTAGATGTCGGTGTATGTGCACATTTGATATAGTTGCCTCCCATGATGTTGGTATCCAACGTTTGCCTTTTGCTGATGTTTGCTTAGCTATTGTTGCTGTCATTGATGTCAAGAGGGCTTTCCAATCTCGCAATGGTTGACATGGCTTGGAGTCTCTTTGTGCGCTCCACAATCTCAAGGCTTTTGCAGCGAATGCCAACTTGGCATGAAGTTCTTGGTGAACGCAGGTACCCTGGGTTGTGTTGCTGACAAGAAGCAAAGGCTTGCCTTTATTATAACTGGATCAATGTATTCGCCATTTAAGTTAAAGCCAGCAATACTAGTTAAGTGGATGGACTTCAGCTGACAATGGGTACCTTCTTGAATTTTGGAGTATGTCCATTATGAATTCGTAATTTAGTCTTGGTACCACTCTGGGAATGTCTGGTATCTCCTCAAGCGCCTTACTCCTAGTATGGCATTGCATGCTCTTTAAACAGACAATGCTCTACTTTTTCTGATATCCTTGTTCATTCAATTGTTCCTTATGAACAACTCCAGCAGGAGAAGCAATGAGACCTAGTAGAAAAGAACCAGAGTTACAAGTACAGCAGGTAAAAGGAATTTCGGATACAATGCTATGCTCTGTGCAGATGGAACAATAATTCACCAAGATACAATTTACATGCAGGTGAAACCAAGTGAATTAGCAGCTCATTACTATTATTTGTCATTCACGCACAAATTCTCCGGGTGCATCATCACTCCTTTGCTTGTCTCACCGGTTCTTGGGTTGGCCCTCAATATCCAAACTGACACCAACTTGTTGTTTGTTGATGTAGTATGTAAAAAGCTCCCTTTGCTAGACAAGTGGTTAAGGATGATGATGGAAATCCTTTTGAACATATCCCCAATAACACAATTATCTTCAGAGGAGCATGGCCTGTGTACACAATATTATCATCGCAACCACAAATATCAACACCAGAGGAGCCTAGGTCTTCATCGAGGTCGAGCCAGATGCGTACCAAAGCATGCGGATATCATCCTCCCCACCTACCCCCTACATTGAAAAGTTTGTTGCGAAATATCTCCTTAGCTTCAGTGACACGTCGGACACTGATACAACATTTGTGGTCACATGATTGGAGTGATTGAAAGGTCAGGAGAGAGGAAGGACACGCAACAGATTACTACCAGCAAGATGGGATCCATCATTGGAAGTGCAATTGATGAGACCGGTTAGCCTTTGAGGAAGTGGTGATTCTTACCGTGGCATACTAGCCTGACAGATCTATTCTTACACATCATGTCAATTCCAATCTTTGCTAAATGTCATCATGCTAAGAATGTCATGGATTTTGTTGGATGTCTGGCTTATGAACAGTATTCCCTTTGTGCCAATGAGAAATGCCTTGCTTCAGGAGAAACCAAACCTGAATTGTATCTGATATGACATGTTGCTGCCAAGTTTCTGCTGATGACTTGCTATCTTGTATGCTATGTATGCCTGGCATTGTCGTTTCTGACAGGAAGATGAACAGTCAGAAGTTATACTAAATGGGGATAGCAGCCAAAGATCAGGATCATTTGTTGTTGAAGACTATTACTGACAAATGTGAACTGGTAGCTAGTCAAAGATCTTGTCATTGCTTGCTCAAGCAACTCAATGTAGACGCTAATAAAAAGGCGAACAAACATCAACAGCAATACAGGAAAGCTCATTCCTTTGTTTTGCTGTCCACTCACGCAGGCGCCTTCATGACACTAGCAGAAGGTACTATCACAGCGAAGGTCATTACAGAGCTGCACAGCTTTGCGACAGGTCCACCGCTGCGTTTACACATCCAGGAGCGCAACCAATGGACGGATCGCATCATGAGCACCATAAATTGGGTGGCACACGGCAAGGCTTTTAATGCCATGATCGCTCGGTGCGTACACTTCACGAAAGTGGTTCACAAGTCGTATCTTCCAACGTTTCAGAGGCTCAATAAGATCACCAAGAGAACACGCAGTGGAAGTGCACAACGTGCTTAGTCGCGGAAGAAACTAGGGAATTTATGCCGCGATGTCCCCATGTAGAGCAAAGTAGGTTGAGAACAGCCTTTATGGCAAAGATGGTGGAGTTCCATGAAAGAAAAATATGCCCCCGCTAAGGAATGTTGTATGGCGAGAAGCCTTAGCATCTTGGATTCTTGTAGCGGAGGCACAAGACATTCAGGTATCGCCTATCCTGTTTCCATTGCGTACGACAAGTCATGATTCAACAAAACCTGTTTCCATTAGACGTACGACAAGTCATGATTCAACAAAATGCAAATGGCTGGCGGAAAATCTGAGTGGCCGGTTCGCGACGATAGCGTGGGCATCGGTACCAGACGATTTTCTAGCGCGAAGGCGTTAGCCGAGCAAAAACAGGATTACAACTTGGCAGTGAGAGCAAGGAAAACAATGGCAGCAAAGGATTATACTTGAGATATGGAAACAATGGTTGGTCTTGTGGAAGCATTGGATCAAGAGGGTCCATGGGAAAACTTTGACTATCCAGAGGTCGTGAACCGAAAAAAGCGGAAGCGGAGTTATGGGTCCTGTACAAGATTGCTAGGGACCAGCTTGAACTGGAAGTCCAGCCACTACTGTTTGAAGAAGTACAGGATCATCTCCAAAGACATCAGGACCAAACTACAAGGAAGTGGAGGATACAAATAAGTGTACCAGTATTACAGAAGAGTTTAAGGCACCAGTAGCTACGGTGATCTCTTCCGCTACTACACCAGGATAAATGTCTCCTGCTGGACGCTACATGTACCTTATTGGAAAGGGTAGTATCTAGTCATGTGGGTCGACCGCTCTGTGATGGGGGAGAAGCGGCAGCACGTTAAATTGAGGTTTATTTTTTTGGAAGTGAAAGATCAGGATCTTTTGTTGTTCAAGACTGCTACGACAAATGTGAACTGGTACTTGACCATGTAAATGTTTAATAGGGGTCGTGCTGGCTTGTTTGTGTGGTCTCAATCTACCATAAAATGTTTCCCGAACACTCTGAATACAGTGTCCTCCCACGCCTTGTAATTTCTGTTGCGTAACTCCTGCATGCATCGTTGCATGTGGATACCATTGATATGGAAATTGATAAATTCAATCTGATTTATCAGATGCTTACCATTTGTTGACACGTATCAACATGATATTCCCTCAGCAATTGATTGCTGTCTACCACAACTTTGGTACTCTGTTGCAAGAAAATCTGCATCAGTATTTAGTCTTGCCTTGCAGAGCACCAAGCAACTTCACATATGGCTGTAGTAGTGAATTCTGATGTCCTTTCACCCATTCTGGTTGGATGGGAACTAATTTCAATTCACTCAGTCATTATATGATAAGAGAGAGTGTAAGTCTTTATGGTCTGGCTGGGATCTGAGTTTGCTGTTTGAGGCGCATTTATATCAATTAACTTATGAGATTGCAGAGTGCTGCAGGCTGCTGACCCTCAACAATTTCAATGAACATCAATGTCTCAGGCCCATATGCACATGTGTGATGCAACAAGCATCAGCATCTATGCACATCATTGTTTAGTTCGTTGCAGAAATAACCCAGCATCCATTTATTTCTTTGGACGCATGTAGTCCACTGTCGTAGACAATGAATATTTTGCCTTTTGAGCAGAATTCATGTCATACATCCAGATCCATTGCTTGTTGGGAAAGATCTACAAGCAATCTGTGGGGACTCTGCTGAAGAATGCGGGATAGTATGCAACCACAATTTTGAATTGTGTGGACATGGGCGACGGTTGCGAATTGTTTCAATAATTGTCGCGGGTATACACTAGGAGTTTCTTGTCACGGCCATCTCTAGTCATCAGTCCAGTCTCCATTTTTGTTGGCATTACCATCTAACGCATCAACATTGATTCATGGATCAAATAAAGGCATCACTCAAGGATTCGTGATATCATTTTTATTGGTGGGAAAGAATGCGTGGGTTACATAACTCCGTGAAATACGATACTCTGAACTCCGAGTAGAAGGCCGAGGATGCTTACAGAAACCAAACTGGACACACGAACTAAACTCGGCGTCACTTAGTTAAAACTCAATGTTTACAGCCTCCAAAGTCGACACCAGAACGGTGTCAATTTTAGTGAATCCGGGTCTTTTTCAACATAAAAACCGGACTCGAAACAGTTTGGGCAAAGGACCCGGAATCAAACCAATCCTGACACTGGAGTACTTTCTACCAGCCATGATTGGAGTCAGTTTTAGTTTGATTGGCTGTTTTGCCGAATTGTAATAGGATTCTACTTCCTTCCCCACATTTCTAGCCATTTCTGAGGCAACCACGGGTGTAAAAGCTTCAAGACTTGTTGTAATCTGTGTGGTGGCTGGTGGTGTGGATGTTCCGTTGACTGAGGACATTTTTTGGATGAAAACAATGACGAGATTGACGACGAGAAATTCGAGGCATACATCATGTAAGAAGACTATGAAGATGCATATTAGGGAAATTTGCGCATTGCTTTGGCCACCACCAACATGGTTGGACAGAGAATTGAAAAGCGAAAGAGAGATGCACTGGAGTCGAAGACACAACGAAATGGCCCAAGGAAGGAAATACGGATTGCGCGTCCAAGGTTGACCCAATCACTTGCGTCCGATGCAAGAAGACTTCCAAAATGTGTGCATGGTGGGAGGATTACATCCAGGATCTGCAACCTAACAATCAACATTGGTCCAAGGAGTTTAGACAGAACTTTCCATTGCCATTTGCGTCGTATGAGTTGCTTCTTGACTTGATCTTGTCCAACAAGAGCAAAGGATTGTTTGACAGGTGGACCAAGGCGCCAGGGGATGGTTGTTATGTAAGAGGAGAGAGCAACAAGAAAAACAAAAAGGTTTCCCCAATTAAATTACTTCTCCTAGGTTCACTTTGATAACAAGGAAGAGGATGGACCTTCGCTGACGTGATGGACGTGACCTAATTCAGTCATGGCGTGCATTGGTCGTTCTGTCACCAATTTGTGAAGTTTGGAGCAACGGTGCTTTACCCGATGTATGTTACTGCGTCACAAACGGTGAAGGAGTTGAGAGATTGCAAGAAAGAGAACAACGTTGCAGGTTTTTTGGGTTGCATTGGCAGTACCAATGCAACTCACATTCCTCTTGAAAAGGTTTGTGTTTCGTTAAGTCAAGCGCATCTCGGCTGTAAGTCAACAAGTACGATGCGGACGTACAATTAATCTCACATACAATCATCGTCGACAAATCTTGCATACAACAACAGGCCAACCTGGAAGATGGAACTCCGACAAGACATTGATTTGTTTTGATACGTTTATGTCGGACGAGCTTCGTGACGGAGCAGCATTGAACAGCAAAATGGACTTCAAGGTGAGGACTTGACAAGGTATGTCCAGTGGTGCGGACACAGGGCAGCAGGACAGGACACTAAAGCGCAAAGGAGCATATGTCATAGTTGACAATGGATACCTTGAGTGGTCCACAATGGTGCCACCATTGAGAGGATCCTGCAATCGATCCGAGTTGAGGTTTTCTCAGTGGCTTGAGTCCATGAGGAAGGATATCGCGTGCACCTTTGGAATTTTGAAGGGGCATTCTTGGCAGATTCTCAAAACTGGGATTCGATTGCACAACACAGAAGTCAGTGACAACATCTGGCTAATGTGTTGTGCTTTACACAATATGCTTCTCAATGTTGACGGCCTAAGCAAGGCCTGGAAAAATGGTGCTCGGTCACATTGGGAAGTCCAAATGGAAAGTGGCGACTTTCGTAACGACAAGATTCCTTTTGCGATTCGGAGATTGATTGATCCGAATGGCACAGATGCGTTTTGGCTGCACCATTATGATGCTTTGCAATTTGGATACCAACGTCCGCCAGTCAAAGGTAGTGATAAGGATGAGGATGACGATGCCAACAATAATCGCAATTGCTATCGCAACGAAGCAAGGTACTAGTGATAACAAGGATGAGGATGATGATGCCAATGATAATCGCAATCGCAATCGCAATTGCAAAAAAATTGGAATGAGGAAAACGACGAAGCCAATTGCAACAATCGAATCCAATCGGGTAGCTACTGCTGTGAACGAACTGAACTTCTTTCAGTTTTGTTCACTGGCTGCTAATTGAAAACTTCAATATTCGTTTCCATGAAAAGAATTTGCAATGGCCGAAGAGACTTGCTCGAGCCACGCCCAGACGTGTTCCTGTCATGATTGCGGTGTGCTGAGCAACATATTTTAAGCATCATGTTAGTCGTAGTTCTCAATCGTCAATTTCTAATTTTTTTTAGACTAGACTATGCACTATTTCCCTGCCCCTTCCCACTGGGCGTATCGGAGTAGTTGTACCAGGTGCTACAGTACTACTAGCTAGTACTTGGAGTAGTACCACCTTTCAATGTATTTACGTGGCAATACTCCGAGTAAGTGGTAAACTAGTTTGTGGTACTGGTACGCATATGTTCGTACATGTACGATAGCGTATTCCACCATAGGGTACAAGCACATGGTACTCTACGGGTAGTACGAGTACCTCCACGAGGATACTTCCTCTGCTGACATGTCCGTGCTACGAGTACTAGCTACAAGGTGTTGCTGTACTACTAGCGATGTTGCTAGTGTAGAATACACGGATTACCACACATTTACTTTACCTTGTGATTTGAAAGTAAGCAACCAACCATGTCCGAAACCTTGACTCTTCGCGGAACCCTTCGTGGTCACTCTGACTGGGTTACCTCAATTGCTACAACCCCCGAGGATCCTAACCTCGTGTTGAGTTCTTCCCGTGACAAGTCCGTCTTGGTCTGGCAATTGACCCATGCTGGAGACACCGACGATTCATATGGTTTCGCACGTCGCGCTCTCCGTGGACACTCTCACTTCGTCAGTGACGTTGTCATCAGCAGTGACGGTCAGTTCGCCCTCTCTGGATCTTGGGATGGAACGCTCCGTCTTTGGGAGATCAACTCCGGAAAGACCACTCGTCGCTTCGTTGGACACGAGAAGGATGTCCTCTCCGTTGCCTTCTCGGTGGACAACCGTCAAATTGTTTCTGGATCTCGTGATAAGAGCATCAAGCTTTGGAATACGTTGGGAGAGTGCAAGTACACTATCGCCCAAGGCGAAGCCGGTCACTCTGAATGGGTTTCGTGCGTTCGTTTCTCTCCTTCCACTTCTGTCCCCCTCATCGTCTCCTGCGGCTGGGATCGTCTCGTCAAGGTCTGGGCTCTTACCAACTGCAAGCTCCGCAATGACCTTGTCGGACACACCGGATACTTGAACACCGTATGTGTCTCCCCGGATGGGTCTCTCTGCGCCTCTGGTGGCAAAGATGGAACTGCCATGCTTTGGGACTTGAACGAAGGCAAGCGCCTCTACTCTCTCGATGCCGGTGAAATCATTCACTCTCTCTGCTTCTCTCCAAACCGTTACTGGCTCTGCGCAGCCACAGATGACTGCATCAAGATTTGGGATTTGGAGAGCAAGATCGTTGTGGACACTCTTCGTCCTGAGGAGGATAAGAATGGCAAGATCCCCACCTGCACCTGCCTTGCCTGGTCGGCCGACGGAAGCATCCTGTTCACTGGCTACTCTGACAACTTGATTCGTGTCTATTCCGTGAATGCTGGCATGTAAATTGAACTTTCACTACATTGTAGTAGCATTAGTTCAGTTAATGACTTCCCTTCCTCACTTTCGCATTTATAATGGTTGTCATGCACGGCATTTCTAGTTACAGCGTCGATTAATCGATGCATGTTTACCGCGTACGAGTACTCTACAGGGTGCCAACGGCTCTACTAGTGGAGCTGATCCATCCCAGTCCAAGCACGGGGAAGCAGTAGCTACAGTATGATTGTGTCTACTACCGGTAGAGTGTCGCATTCATCTCCTCGTCCCCGCCGCTCCTGAAGGAACCTTAACAACGAAGACATCGGGTGTATGTAGTATGGTACCAGGTAGTACTCTACAACGTTGGTTGTTGTTCTATATATATTCTATACCAGGTACTGGATACTGGTGCAACTACACTATATATATTCTATTACGTGTATGCGTATCATATATCATATGTCAGCATATGTGATGTTTGCTTACTAGCTTTCTACGTGTGCAACATAGAAGGGTACGGTACTTGTACCATCTACACGACTTACTCAGCAGTGGAGTGCCTACTCCATAGAGCGGAAAACTTCGTAACACACCCGGCTGTACGAGCCCGGTCAACGAAGAGGTTGTCGAATTTCAACATAATAATGTTAAGGAGAGTTCTCTATATTCATTGTTATCCTTCTATGATGCAATGCAAAATTCATCGTGACTTGTTGCATGTATACTTCGGTCATCTTCTGTCTGACAGCGTTTATGCAAGGAGTCCAAGATCCCCACCGTTTTGCTTTGCAAGTTTCACCAAGTTTGTTCGTAGAGTCTTGGGAGCTTCTTCCATCCATTCGTCCAAATCAATGTGACCATTTTTGTCAGCATCTGCTCGTTCAAAGATTCCATGCTTTTGCTTATCATTCAAGAAGCGGAAGCCCAACGACTCCAAGGCCTGGTTGAGTTCATTTTCTTCAAGGGTTCCATTCTTGTCCACATCCGCAACAGCAAACATGGTTTTCAGGACGGTCTGACCAATTGGAGAGTCCGCGGTATCAACAAAGCCCTTGATCACATCCGAGTGCATAGCAATCACCTTGCCTCGAACCTTGTTGATCCCTTCTTCGCCGACAACAGCTTTCAGAGTAGTCACAACTGGCGCAAGAACTCCGTCCTTTCCGTGTGATGCTCCTCCCTTCTTCGGGGACGGCTTGTTCTTAGGTGCTGCTGGTTGGGATGGCTCAATATTGTTCGACAAGGCCATATTGGGCTTGTCATTTGGAATTTCATCCATGAAGTAACGGTCATTGGTTGTAGTTGATGACAGTCGAGTCGATGCCACGATGTTTACAGGAGTGATAGTGAACGCATGTGATCCGATGCTCATGGCAATCAAAGCGAGGGAAATCTTGTAGTGGTTCATGGTTATTTTGATGAAAAGATGGATTGGCGCTGTTTCTGTTTGGGTTGATTTTGATTTTGTGAGCAAATACTATGATGTATTGTCGAGTTTCGAATTCTCATCATCAAGTGCTCCGCTGGTTTCAAGAATGAGTGTTTTCAAACCACGTCAGTTTTCGGCCTGGCTGAGGAACGCATTGGGCTCCGAACCGGAGGACTCGGGTACTGGTACTCAGAGCTGAATAGTACTGTAGTACCACCATGTTGCACCCCAAGGCCGAGTCATTTGAGTATCTCGGTGACACACCGGTCGTACTGTCTATGTATTTGTACTCGGAGTAGGAGTGTTCTCGAGTACCCGAGTACACGTCACTGTAGAACGGATGATTTCGGTGTCGCGTCCTTCGTGCCTGCGTGTCATGCACACGCACAGGAAAACAGCTACACGACTCAAATATTGACGTGTTTTATCAAGTCTCGAATTCTCGACGTAGTCTTTCAATGGGAGTCAGAGCTACGAACCGTCTCAAAATCCGTAGTTGAGGAAGGAACCACGACTGTCATGCAGCACAAGTACTGCACCGATACAGCCATGTTACCAGAGTGATTTTGTTCCGAAATGCCGCCTTCCGCACTGCGGCGCTGACATAAGCACACGACTCGGATCGTTCTTGCAGTGGATGACTCACTCATTCAACACTCATTCCCGAGTATAAATTCAGCTAACTGTCGGCCTGCTGCGTGGCTGCGTGTCGCGTGGCGCCTGTCGACTCTCCCTCGCACCTTTACTACTCGTACTCTTGAGCACAAGCGCGCTGGTGACCCCAATGTCACCAGTGCTCCAAGACGTTGCTAAAATATTCCACGTGTTACAGGCTTCGTACTGAGTGCTTAACATTCTGGGATTTAATAGCGAACTCACCTACTACGAATGGGTGTTACAGCACTCGATCTCTTAGATTAAGTAGTAGGAGTACTACTACTCTACTACATGTGTAGTCTTAGAACGAACTCATTCCTCCTTGCTGGAGTTTCGCAGCTCGCTCCATGAGCATCATGCGGGCTTTTGATGTGTCAACTGTGCCATCGCTCTTAATCAGTGCTGACTTCGCTGTCGGCGCCGATTTCCGTTGTCGCTTGTTTTGTACGACAGCTTGCGCCTCGTCCAACAAGGTCTGAAAGGCCATGGCAGCGCTTCGTTTTCCAGAACTATCATCTTCCTTGATACTCGATTGTGTCACCTTACTCATCGACGATGTTGGTGGTTCCTTCAGGGCAAACGACCTGGCAATATGACCAACATGGAGCGCACGAGACGAAAATATGTGACGCACAATCTTCTCCTTGGTTGGGTACGCTCTCACGTACGCGAAGAACGCCTTTCGCGCCAATTCCAAAAGCACACCGCAAGGTTCTGGTGGTCGTGGCTGTCCCTTCATACGAGCAGGAGGTTTGTAGCTCGCCTTGGTCTGCGCATCGTCTTGCATCACAGTGTCTTCAAATCGACGCTGAACTTCAGCTGAAAATGCTTCTCCCTTGTTTTTGAATCCAGCTTTGGATTCAGCAGTCACTTCGGAACAAATCTCAGATGCACGATTCAAGGTGTGAGCGACAGAGAGAGCGTCCATTTTCTTGACCCCTTTTAGTTCCAAGACTTCTAGAAACTGCCGCTCTGATGGCAAGAGGAAGAGTAGCGCATGACCAGCTTGGCCCGCTCGGACAGCGCGACCTGCACGATGGGCATAGTCGGCAACTTCACAGGGAGGGTCATACTGAACAATCCAATCGACTCTCGAGAGGTTCAATCCACGAGCGGCAACATCAGTGGCCAGAAGCAGCGCAGTCTTACAAGAGTTAAATTTCAAGAGAATGGCTTGACGTTCTGCATGCACCACGCTTCCGTGCAATTTGAAAATGGGACAGGCGGCACCGAAGATGCCTGGCTGATTCTCCTCAGATTCGCTCTTGGAAGGTAAAATGCAATCAACAGCTTTGAAAAGGGCATCGTGGTAGTCAACGCCATCGCAGGTCGACATGAAGACAACGGTTCGTTCCCCAAGCGCTACTCGCTGCACCAAAAATGCAACTAAAGTAGCAAGTCTCAACTTGGCAGTAACTGTAATATGTAGCTGACTCAGTTGTCGAGGTGTCGATTCGTCCAGCAGTTGTTGGTCATGATGTTCTCCATCTCCTCTTGCTGCCCCACCTCCACGCGCCCATACCCATTGTTCACCGCCCATGAGTGTCTTGGCCAGTTCTTCTTCCTTGTGCGAAACTGTTGCCGAGACTAAAAGAGAGCGCCACGTGATGCCATTGCGACCGGAACCAGGTTGATTGGCTCGAATCCTTTGCACGATTTGTTCGACCTGTCCCCCCAGACCCATATCGAGCAATCTATCGCTTTCATCCAAGACCAAGTACTTCAATTTTCCCTTCAACGAAATCAAGAGTGCCTCTGTTTTGGTCAAGTGATCGAGGAGTCGTCCAGGTGTTGCAACGAGGATGGATATTCCCTTACGGATACGACTTTTTTCGGATTTTCGTTTCTCACCGCCGCTCAGGCACCCCGCCACCAGCCACGTCCCCCTGGTTATGGTTTCGACAAACATGAGTGTCTGAGACGCCAATTCTCGTGTGGGGCAAATAATAAGACAGACTGTGCCCCCCGATGCGCGGTCTTTTTGAATTAGGGTTGGCGTTGAATTGTTATTGCTGTCATCATTATTGGTGTTGGGATCAACCACAAGGGACTTTGATGAAAGAGATGCGGAGAGAGGTATTGATGAGGCGTGTGAGAGAATTGATAGTGCATTGATGTCGTCACGTGATGTTGACGAGTTCGCCAAGAACCTCTCAAAATCTACTATCTAGATGTCATAATCACGGTATAGAATCATGTCTTAACCATATCGTTTCTTTCCCTGAGGTGATGCGTGATGATGACCACGTGTGCGACAAAGTACAGTACGCACAATCACGGAACGTACCTGAACAATAGGCAAGAGATACGCCAGTGTCTTGCCAGACCCAGTCTCGGACTGTACAAATAGATTATTTTTCTGATCATTCGAATGGAATTGTTCCCAAGTATTCGTTTGAATGAGGGTCGCCTGTTTCATATTGAATTTCGTTTGACATTGCAACAATAATTTTGGATGCAAAGGTAATTGTTGCTTCATCTTGTTTGTTTCAAACAAATGCATCGAGTCCTTGGATTGCGTGTATTTTCCGGAAGCACCTGCGCGACGATCCATTTCAAGGGGACGGGCGTGGAACTCTGCCATGTAATTGGCGCGCAACTGTTGTTGCTCTTGATCACCATTGTCGTCATTATCAAGGGGGATGAGCTCGCGATGATGTTTGCGTGAGTGTGGTTTAGTAAGCAGTGGTACTGGAACAGGAGTGACATCAGCAGTTATTGTGGCTTTTTGACGCGTCGAGTGAGTGCCTGCAGACGGGGATCCCTTGTTTTCATGCGGTACGGACGGTGTTTGTCTTTGTGATTCACTGGCTGGTTTTTCCGCTTCAGGCTCTTTGCTTTCTTGTTCGTTATGATCACAGTGTCCCTGTCGTTGGTGCTGCGACTGCGCAGTCACTGCATCTGTGTTCGAATTCGTGTCTGTATCTACCGCCACCTGCACGGCTGGGCGATCATCGATTGTAATCGCTGCACGTGGTGTCGAACGTCGGGCGGAAGTACCAGCAGTAGACACGGACTCCTCTCGAGACTTGGCCCGTTTTGATCTCTCACGTCTCTTCTCATACTTATTCTTCTTGTGCCTCGTTGCAACAACATTATTCGAACGATTAGCGACACTGGGAGCCTCATACACTATGTTGAGACCAAAATTGAGGTCCTCTGTCATCACAACGCTTAATTTCCCGACAGAATCAACAATATCAACAACACTGTTGTGGATGCAAATCGCAACAAATGTGGTGTGATGCCGTTTCTAAAATAAATGAAGGCGTGAATTATGTTCGAGTCGTTCGTCTTGCGGTTGGCTGTCGACGGTCGACTGCATTGGTCTGGCAGTCACCCGAACAAAAGATTTTAACCCCATCCGCCCGAATCCCGACGAAACGACAGTGGAGAAAGAGGAACGGTACCACAGTGACGTTGTACGAGTACCTGGTACTCGTTGTTGTACTGCTAGCTAGAGTGTGAGCATATTTTATGGTGTACTACTAGTACGTCGTATTGTACTGTATTTTGTCGACAAGCTTGATCATGATTTTGATTCGTGATGCAGATGCATGAAGATATCAATGATGAACCAGGAGCACCTGCACAAGTTAGGCCTTAGACAACAAGGCACTTGTTCTGAAAATTAAATGCGCGGAGAGTTTAAAGGAGAGTACTTCTATCTTCTATCGCCGGTTGGGTTATCAATTATAAACTGCATGCAAGAAATCCTACCCGGCACAATTGCATTCATCATTCAATCCTTATGGACTGGAGTCACTTGCTTGAGTACCTGGTACTACTCATAGTATTAGTGTTGATGTCGATTGATCATTCGCCAATGCAACGAAGTGATGTAAAGTGGCACCTGCCATTGAAACATACGCAAAACCGGGCAATGCCGATATCCGGAGACAGAGCGGTTGGCTTCATAAATGCTCACAGACTCATCGTGCCAACGTGGACCATTGAGGGACCAAGATCCTTGCCTTGACTCCATGGTCATGGACGTGTCGGTACTTTGAGAGTCCAACAAGATACATGCCGAACACACGCAAGGCCCCAAAGAAAAAAGGCGTCCCAGCAATCTCATGATATCGGCACCCGCATTCCGGAATGGAGTGCAACTCCAACATCCGAGTATGCATACGACGACGTATAACAAGGTTCATGAGATCTGCGAATCCTTGTGGATGTATGTCGACAAAGCAACGTCGAATGGCATGGCGCAATATCCTGAGCGCATGCGCGTAAGCTTCAGGATAACGGAGACGGAAGGTCTTTGGTCGTGCACCATTTGGTACACGCTGAAGTAATCAACTCGATTGCTCGGGAGGTCTTTCTTCACGGTTCTGCATGGGCGATACCATAGTTGTGACGATTAAGTTGCGCAGATACTGTGCCCGCATACGAAGAAACGTATTCATCTTCGGCCCATTCGTCCACATGCACATCATTCCAATCGTCTCGGAATTGCATCAACGATTGGTAGTGAAGGATTCGTCCGTACTCTCCCGAGTCCCAAATACGTGGGAAACATTCCTCTTTTTTGGAAAAGGGATACCACTCGGGATCGTTGGGGAATCGACAGCTCCCAGGCAAATGGATGCCTCCCATCATTGCAACTTGTGTTCGGGCGATTGCCTTCTGCCAGGTTCTGTCGCTCTTGGCATCTCGCCTATCAAAATCATGTCCGATGCGATGTGTTCTTGTCACAATAGTCTTCATGAAAGAATAGAACGACGGGGTTAGGTAATAGCACCATTTATCCTCACAACCCCGGTACTTGTGGGCCTGTTCGACTGCTTTCAAGACATCGCGAATGCTGATTGACTTGGAATAGTTGCTCTTTCGCCAGAGAGGATCACTCGTGACAAGATCGGAAAATGCAGTGTGGCTAGATCGTTGGATGAACTGTAGTTCGACGGATCGATTCTTCCCACGTGTTACAGATTTTTCGACGCGGGGGATCTCCTCGTCCGCAAATGCTACCATGCCATACTTGAAACTGTTCTTGCCGGTAATTTCCAACTGCACAGGAGGTATCCAGTACTCATCCAGATCCCAGGTGGCCGAGTACTTTGACAAGCCCTTGAAGTAATAGAGGCATTGGTGATAAAAGTGGAGCTTCGCCATGTCCGATTCACATTTAAAGAAATCCTTCAACCCAGTCGATTGTAGGACAACGAAACCTTCGTCAATGAACGGTCTTAAAACTTCCTCAGCAGCATATAGATCGACGGAATCCATCGTTGTGTCCATACCCACGACAATATGCGATATTCCCACATTCTTGTGATGCTGAACGAATTCGGCAAGGTATCGTGTAGAGGTTTTCCCATAGATGGCAATACAGAGTCCAACATCCATAGGACATTGTAATTCATCGTTTTGCTGTATAAGTGGCGAAAAATACCCCTGCTGCGAGCTTCGAATTTGTGGACCGCCGTGACCAACCACCCCCGTGTGGAGGGGAATGTCTATTTTAGTAACTTCGTACATGGTGTAGTACGTTGTTGGTGGTGGTTTGGCACCGAACATCAGTTGCAGCAGTGACACTGTTGTCTTCGTTGCCTTTCGCGCAAGTTTGAGATCCAATCGAACACGGACACTACTTCGGGCCGCTTGCCCGTGCTGCTGCTGAATCAACTGGGCTTTGGACAAGAGGTGGGACACATCGCATCTCCAGATAAATGTCGCTCCGTCTTGATTTCTGTCTCCTGAGACGAGTGGCACCAGTTGCATTGGAATCGGTTCTCCACAGTCTCGCGACCAAGATGGTTCAGAAGTAGTAGCACCGGTAGTTGTACGGTTATGATCATGATAGTCACATTCCAATTGGCAATACAGAGCAGTTTTATTCTCGAAGAAATGCTCGTTTTTGAAAAACTTCCACTTCTTCGGCAACGAGTAAAGTTCGCATATTATGCGGTCACTTTCGACGAGCCAGTCTCCCGGAAAGCCAAAGACATCGACATGAACCGACTCATCATTCGGAACGTAGGATGTCGTAAGGCGAGCGCCCATCAGAAATAGTCTTTCATTAAGAAATGGACCAGGTATCGTTTTCCCGTTGACTGTCGTGTTATGGTACTTGGGGTCTGCGGCAAAGGGTCTGAATCGAACTCTACCAGGCCCTCCTTGTGTGGGAGCATTAGGCATGTGTGACTGAGGCAACGTCGTTACGGAAAGTTGAAGACCCAAGAATATCTCAGCGACGCCAATGACGACCAATAGCAGGATGAGGACACGCATGATCACAATGCTTCTAACAGGAACACGCCGAATAGCGACTGGTACTACCGTCATCTTCTTTTGTCTCAATCTAGTCAACATCAGCATCTGCTTCGTCTTCTAAACCAGCACTCCAGCGCTCCACCGCTCGAAGACAGCACACCATACACCGGCAAATATAAGATGGAGGTGTCTGATACACGAGGAAGGTTCCTTATAATAAGATCGTGCCGCGACACTGTTCGATAATGAGATTACAAGCACGTGCGGAATCTAGTCTAAAATGAAAGCGAACACATAAGCGGGTGTACAGCCTACAGCCTACGAGAGCACAATCTACACTCTACACCAGAGACGGGAATTTCTGAAAATATCAAACCCATGGGTACCCACGTAAAGCTACGCTCACGGAAGTACCAGCCCAAACCCACCCAGAACCCATACGATCTACCAAGACCTACCCAAACCCACCCAAACCCAGTAGTTAGTACTGGACTAGATGGCTCTACTACTACCGGTAGCAAACATCTACAGTCATTTTTTGCTATGATTTGCCGGCCCACCCAGACCCACCCATGAAATCCTGAGCTCACCCAAAACCCACCCTTAACCCAATGGGTTTGGGTGGGCCGTGGGTTTGGGTGGGCTGGGTTTGAAATTCTCGTCTCTGCTCTACACTCAACACCTAACACCTAACACCTAACACTGACTGAACACAGAATCAATGCGATCGATGATGCGGTCCACAGTACCGTACCTGGTACCACAGTGTGCGAAGGGTACTGCAGTTATGACAGGGGAAGAGGTGAGTTGTTCGTGGTTCATGGGCCGTGGGATGAGGGCCGATCGACAGTACTAGTAGTATTGTACCTGGTACTGCGTGGTGCAGTGCCGATGTTTGCCATGTACCATCTACGCTAGTACTACCTGTACCTAGTAGTAGTACCTGGTATGATAGAGCAAGCGGGGCCTTAATCCCGATCAAGCGAAATGCTACCTGGTACTCGAGTAGCAGCTGAAGGCTAAAGCCAACCACAAGAGACATTTCTTCCTGTATGCTTATTGTTATCAACTTGAATCCTCTATTAATACACCCACATCAGGCCCTCCCTAATTGAGAACCTTTTCTCCTTAAACTTAACCCCCCCCCACTCTATGCGTGGTGGGTTAAGGGGGAAAAGAAACCCCCACAAGTAACTCATACCTCTCTTGAGGAAGGAAAAGCATCCAATTCTTTTTGCTAATTTTAGGGCTATATGTTAGAAATAAGTGTAGCCATTATCTCAATTGTGTACTACTTCTAGTGGGTCGACGTCTCCTACTACGTGTCTTTCAATGCAACCAGCCGTATTTGTGTAGTAAGGCCGATGCTTATGGACATTCGGGACTGCAAAACAAACCACAACTTAAGACATTTTCGTCGCCGTTTGTAGAATGCCCGATGCTTACAATGACTTTCAGAGTTACAAACCAACTTCTCCGTTTGTAGATTCTACAAACGGAGAAATATTCTTCAAACGGTGACGCCCCGTTTGTAGATCGAAATGTTCCAAACCATGAAATAATTATTCGATTACACCGCGAGATCGAATCATCAACACCACGAATTCAGGAGAAAAATCCCAGTTTATCACAGACTCCAAGAAGAAGAAGAAGACACTCCAGTCACTGCATAGACTCCAGTCTAGTTGCTCAGCACTGCATAGACGTCGTTGAGTCTAGTCCTCACTGCACATACGTCAAGGCGAGGTGACCATGATGGTTTCCGGCGAATCAGTGGTGTCAAACAAAGATACCAGAAAAAGCGTATCAGCGAAGAAAAGACAAAGACATCGGCAAAGACGGCGATGACGACGAATGTAAAGGGAACTTCACGGAGTTCCAGGCATCAATTGCATATGCATGTTTTGATTCGCCATCACTCCTTTGTGGTGTCTCAACCCTATCAGAAGTTCAACAAATGAAGAAAATTGCCGAGCTGTATTTGGGAGACAGTGATGATGACCCTGATATTGTGTGCTGTGTTGACCAATTTCTCCATGGACTTGATCGCTTTCATGATTTGTAATCAGTGTCAGCGGTCGACGTTCAACCAGGCGTATCCCCGAATGCAGCAATGCTACTGACACTAATCCCGTATTGCACCAACGTGGATTAGACGTCAACATTTATGTCGGTAAGGGCTCAATCGAGAGGTCACTTCTTGTTGGCAAGACAAAGGGATCTACTGTCTCGCATATTTCCGGAAGGACAATGCTACGGGCAGCAAAGGATGTACTTCGCTCATGTAAAAAAATGACAGCCATTGTTACAGCATCAAACTCACCGTACAAGGACGGAAACTATCCTTCCGGAACGAATTGGGAGGATTATATTCAATGGTGCATCACAGCTATGAAAAAGGCAGTCGCTGCCGAGAAGGCGGGTTTTATTGTTGCACGTCCTGCAGTACACCGCACGTGCCCTTAGCGTAGTGCGATACAGTATACTATATTACTAGTATCCAGTACTACAATACAATGGCCATGTATAGTACTTGGATATACCGGTAGACTAGTAATACCATAGTACAGTGCAACAATAGAACACTGATCCTGTACAACAGTACAACCGTACAACAGTAGAATGAGAACTGTCTGACATCTCTTGGAGACTCACTGAGTCTCCTAGATGAATGAAAGAGAACAGTCCAATCCCACCAAGGATGGGACTGCTCTCTTGTTTTAAAAACTAGTCTCATAACTTTTAATAAGGTGCAACTATTAATCCTTTAAAACTAGCTACAAATTAGCCTCCAAAATAAAACTGATTACTTCGCGCGTAGGGCACAGTGAATTCACTCCCAGTAGTCAGTACATCACCATGACGAACAAAAATAAAGGTAAGCGCAAAGCGTCTGAAAATTCGTCTGCGGAACATGTCGCATTCCGTCAGTCGAACTCGCGTTGAATCCGCCGTCGATTTATTTTGATAGGCCCAAGAAATCGACAGAGAAATCTGACGATGAGGGCAACTATAAAAATCGACGTCCCGATTGAAGCCGGAAATGCGAACTCCAAAAATATCGAAAAGAGAATTCGTTTGTTTGGAGACTACGACACCTCGCCAGAAGCGTGGGTGAAGTGGCGCATAGAGCTCGAGGAGGTCATTCGTGACTATCCGCTCGAGTCTGGCGAACAAAAGCGTCTATGGCTCTTGCACTACTTAAGGGCAGTGCAAGAGACAAATTCCAGCAAACGTGGCGTAGACTCGATACGGAGAACGTAGCGGGTCCCGCACGACAGAGGAAGACTCCAAACGAGATTTTCCAGCTGGTAATGACGGAAGTTGGTAAGTCTTACTTCCCAATCTTGCATGCGTACCAGAAGCAGGTGGTGTACATGCAGCATTACCTACGTCTTGGAAGTCATACGGTTCGTAACTTTGCTACGCTTACGCGAGCTAAATAATTACTTACCGTATTTTCCACGGAAGAAGGTAAGGCTGAACCGTCTAAATTGTCTGATGACGACTTGATTCAAATTCTCAACCAGGCGAAGCCTGAAGAATGGCAAGCGGTCATTCTTGGTGCGAACATCGAGCTTTATAAGTTCGATTTTCAAGGCACTGTTGATTATTTTGAGAAACTTGAACTCAGACAGGCACTTGAGGCCAAACGTCGTAAGGTGGACAAACCGATAACCCTGAGGGCACGAAAAGGGCAATTGGAACGGTAAGTCCGCTGACAAAATGGCAACGGCCAAAACACAGTCGTCTAAGTATAAGAAGTGTGCGCATTGCGGTCGTACGAATCATACTACGAAAGACTGTTGGTTTAACCCTGAGAACAAGGGGAAACAGAAACCTGGTAAGAAAATGTCGGTTTTACTGACCGAAATGTCTTGATGACGCAGGAGCAGCTTAACGCTATCCTTGAGCGTCTTCCACGCAACCCGAAGTCTGGCAAGCGTAAGGTCCGCGACTTTACACCCGAGAATTCGGATGCAGAAATCGTGGAAATGTTCAGTCCCAAGACAACCATTAGCACAGTAGAGACTAAAGAAGATAGTGACGAAAGTTCCATCTACTTTGGTTCATTTTCTAGTGAGATATTGCCATCCAAAGATGGCCATGGCAGTAAGAGACAAAAACAAAAACACAAAACCACCGAAGTCGGGCGAAGTGATGGGAACAGGCAAACCCGGCATTGTTCGCATTTTGCTAGACACTGGAGCATCTGCGACAATTATACTTAAGGATGCGATACGGGGCTTAACTGGACCGGTATTCAAAACATCACATACACGATGGCACACTATGGGTGGTCAATTCGTAACGAAACTGCAACGGGAAATTAAATTCAAATTACCCGAGTTTAGTACGTCAAAGATAGTACAATGGGTGTGTCACGAGGACACACATACGTTGCGCAAGAATGCACAGTATGACATGATCATCGGTGCAGATTTACTATCAGAATTGGGTATCGAAATTAATTTCAATACACAACGGATAGTATGGGAAGGTGTAGAAATTCCCATGAAAGAAAAACACGTAATATCCGATCTACAGAATGCTACAGCTATCTACTACCACAGTATCGAACCTACGGTACTCAAGGAAGCAGAAGCGAGGCAGAAACGTATACTGATGCAGACTATAGTGCGTTAGATCTGGATGACTACGCACACATGGATACGCAAGTAACGATCAACAAAAACAACTCGTACGTTCGCTACGAAAGTATCCGAAGTTGTTTAGTGGAGGACTGGGCGTACTCAATGTACCGCCTGTACATCTCGAACTACGGCCCTTAAGTAAGGATGAGAAGCCGTATCACGCTCGTCCGTTCCTGTACCAAAATGCTACGAGGAAACAACGAAGAAAGAAATTCAACGCTTATGTGACATAGGAGTATTAACGGTGCAATGACTCGAGTGGGCGGCACCAACGTTCATACAGCCTAAAAGACTGGTGACGTTCGAGTCCTAACGGACTTTCGTGTACTTAATAGGTACATAAACGTAACCATACCCGTTACCCAAGATTGCAGACCTTCTTCAGAAACTTGAAGGGTTTAATTGGGCAACGGCTCTGGACTTAAGTATGGGCTACTACCATATTGTCCTGGATAAAGAATCCAGCTATCTATGTACAATGATTGTACCCTGGGGCAAATATCGCTACTGTCGCCTACCTATGGGTTTGAATGGCAGTCCTGACATCTTTCAGGCCATAATTAATGACATTATGGGCGATTTGCCTAATGTGCGTGCGTACTTAGATGACATACTGATTACAACAGCAGGTTCCTACGAGGACCATCTTCAGCATGTTGAACTCGTGTTGCAACGCCTAACTGATGTTGGCTTTGCCGTTAACCTACGTAAATCCTCGTTCGCTGTGACCGAGCTTGATTACTTAGGATATTGATTACTCGTCATGGTATCCAACCTCAACCTAAGAAAGTGGAAGCGATTATGCGGTTGACACCACCAACTACCAAACGGCAGTTAAGACGTTTCTTAGGTATGATCAATTACTACCGTGACATGTGGCGACGTAGAAGTCACATACTAGCACCGCTTACGGCGCTGTGTTCTGCCAAAGCTAAATTTATTTGGCACGATAAAGAACAGAAAGCATTTGAAGACATTAAGGCCATAATAAGTCGAGAGACATTACTGGCTTATCCTGACTTCTCAAAAGACTTTCACATTTATACGGACTCCAGTGATTATCAACTGGGAGCAGTCATAATGCAAAATGACCGTCCGTTAGCTTTCTACAGTAGGAAACTTAACAGCGCTCAAAAACGTTACACGACTGGTGAACAAGAGCTGTTATCCATAGTAGAAACACTTAAGGAATTCAAAATATACTATTAGGTCAAAACTGATAGTACATACCGATCATAAGAATCTCCTATATCAGAAAATGTCCACTGATCGTATAATACGATGGAGACTCCTGATAGAAGAGTTTGGACCTACCTTTCTACATATAAAAGGAGAAAAGAACGCCATTGCTGACGCCTTGTCAAGATTAGATGCGAACTTCAATGAGAAGTTACCAACAGAGCCTACAAATGATACGATGGCTTACATCTTCATGACAAAACAGACGTTAAAGAAACTGACTTTCCGTTAAGTCCTATGCTAATCGCTAAATACCAACGGTTAGATAATGAGCTTAAACGAAGAAGTACGAAATCAAAAGTCAGAACTTCAATACCAAAACAATTGAAGGAGTTGAGGTCATTACGTACCAAGGAAAAATATATATTCCTATTCAACTTCAACAACGCGTAGTGGCTTGGTATCATGAGTATCTAGCACACCCAGGCGAATCACGCACTGAAGCAACGATACGACAAACATGTACGTGGCCAAAATTACGTAGTCACGTTGAGACATTCTGTAAGACGTGTCGACGTGTCAACTATTTAAGAAACAAAGGAAGAAGTATGGACACTTACCTCCTAAGGAAGCTGAAGAACTTCCTGGTCTCGTAAACGTAGACTTGATTGGACCATACGTTGTACGTATCCAACGTCACGCATACACTTCGTGCGTTGACTATGATTGATCCCGTAACAGGATGGTTCGAAGTCATAGCAATACCAGATAAGAACGCACATACTGTTATGGAAGCGTTTAATAATACGTGGTTGACGAGATATCCACGACCCCAACATATAGGGTATGATAACGGTTCCAATTCAAAGCACAATTCAAACAAATGTGCGAGAATTATGGTATGAAAGAAAACCGTCATCCAGTTACAACCCACAATCAAACGGTATTGTAGAACGAGTACATCAAGTACTGGGTAATGCACTGGACATTCGAACTCGAACAAAAAGAACTCGATGCGAATGACCCTTGGGGACCGTTCCTAAGTGCAGCTGTGGGCAATACGTAGTACAGTACATACTACATTAGATGCTACACCCGGACAGTTAGTATTTGGACGCGACATGTTGTTGCCCATCCAATTAAAGACGGATTGGGCTAGGATAAGACAACGTAAGCAAGATACTATTAACGCAATAATAAAAAGGAAAATGCTAAACGCATTGAACACGAGTACCGTGTTGGCGAAAAAGTCCTACTAGAAAACCAGGACTGATCTCCAAATTATCCGCCCCACGCACGGGACCTTATCGGATTACTGAAACCTATGCTAATGGTACAGTACGCATTCAACGTGGCATTGTCAATGAACGTGTCAACATACGTCGACTAACACCATATAAAGAACGCGTACCGCCCAATTAGGGAAGCGAGTGCAGTACACCGCACGTGCCCTTAGCGTAGTGCGATACAGTATACTATATTACTAGTATCCAGTACTACAATACAATGGCCATGTATAGTACTTGGATATACCGGTAGACTAGTAATACCATAGTACAGTGCAACAATAGAACACTGATCCTGTACAACAGTACAACCGTACAACAGTAGAATGAGAACTGTCTGACATCTCTTGGAGACTCACTGAGTCTCCTAGATGAATGAAAGAGAACAGTCCAATCCCACCAAGGATGGGACTGCTCTCTTGTTTTAAAAACTAGTCTCATAACTTTTAATAAGGTGCAACTATTAATCCTTTAAAACTAGCTACAAATTAGCCTCCAAAATAAAACTGATTACTTCGCGCGTAGGGCACGTCCCCTGCTTCAGAAGGACATGGCCGAGAAGGCCATGATGTCGGACTCACCAGATGGTGTGCTAGCTGCTGATGACGAATTACTAAACAGGGATGTGACTGATGTTGGCCCAGAATTGGTGGTTGGCGCGACCGCAGAGGACGGCAGCAATGAATTTGAAAACGATGATTTGACTTCATCCGTTGTAAATCTTTCTGATACCGTGTTCGTGTGTGCAGAAACCGATGAGGCGGACGTGCCGGATGGGACATTCTTCAAAGGTTTCATAGCGTGGTGTCTCTGGGGGCATATTACCATCACGAACGATCCAGAAATGAAATCCATGGCATTTACGGAATCAAAGGTTGGGACCAGTTACGGCCGGAAAACCGGTTCACGTAAGGCCATGAAGGAAGCGGCAGCAGTGTCTTCCATTCCTATTGACAGCCGGCGAGGAAAGAAACAGAAACGGGAAATCCAAAGGATGACAATGAGGACGATGCAATTACAGGGGTGGTGCTGATGATGACAACACAGCAGTGACTTCATTTGTCAGTGGCACTGTGGAGGATGACGGAATCCTCAAGCAGGCATTGGATTATTTAGATTCCGAGTCGCTTGAGAAGGCACAACAGAAGCATTCTATGCTGTCTTGTCTTCGTGTGCGAGGACAGATTACGTCATTGCGTGGTCAAGTGGAAAGCGTTTCGAGACGTTACTACCATGCAACTACTGGAACAAGTTCTCTACTTGCTGACAGCTTATTGGAAAAGATGGAGGCGCTTGAGGCAAAATTACTTGAACGCGAAGAGTATTTGAGTTTCCTTCAAAACAAAGAGGCAAATTGTCAGTTGAATGTAATATCTGAACGAGCCGCCATCCGTGCTGGTGCCTCATTGGAGGATGACAGGATTCGTCAGCAATCGTCTATAGGAGATCTACGGTTAGTAGAGCCAACCACAGCCATCCATCTGACTCCCGTCAAACAGCCATCTATCCTTCCGTCTGGTGGAGTTGTTATATTTGAATCTCCAATGAAGTCGCCAGCTGAAGCAATGTTGTCAATTGCTGCATCCTCTGCCGTCCTTGTGTGCTTTGAATGCTCCATTACGCCGACATCACACAAGTGTCGGCGCTGCAAAAGATATGTGTGTGACGTATGCTGTTACAGCCACCGTCGTCTGGAAATGGTTTGGTGGTGTGGGGAGTGTTTTGACAAGGAAAGTGTTACGAATCAGAACTCTATTCGTGACGGAAACTATGAATCGGATGGTGAATCCAGCAACGTCTGATCAATCTATAGATACACTATTTTCTCTCCTACTAGTATAGTACTCTACGTTTTCAATAATATTGTCAGAAGTTGATCTAATAGCAATTTAATTTGGAACATGCTGAGGAGGTGCTTTTGATGCAAGTCGTTTTGGCCACGTAATTCTGTTTTCGTGAAAACGAATATTGAAATGTTCAATGAGCATTGCCCGAAATTGATGCAAGGACAACTGATTCACTGGAACCTCTTCACCTTCCGTAAAATCATTTGATTGCACTGTCGTCCGTCGTCGCCATTGTTGCCGTCGTTCCTGACACCATCAACAGTACTTGTTCCAGTTCTGTAGCCTACGCTACTTTGATCGTATGTTCGGATGACATCAGGCGAAATCAGTCTTCGAATTGCCTGGGGAATTGCATCGGGCTCAAAATTACCAATTTTGCCTTCCCAAGAAGAAGGCACACCACTATCCCAGCCAATGCTCAGACCGTCAACATCCAAAAGTAAATTGTGCAGAGCACAACATGTAAGCCAAATGTTGTCAGCGGCTTCAGTGTTGTGCACGCGAATACCACTTTTCAGTACTCTCCATTGCCCTTTTAAAATTCCAAAGGTACACTCAACATCCTTCCGCAATGACTCCAGCCATTGCGAAAACCGAATCTCAGAACGCTTACCTGAGTGCTTGATGGGTGGCACGGTTGTTGACCACTTTAAATATCCGTTGTCAACAATCACATGAGCACCTTTAATGATTCTGGTTGTCGCTTCTCCACCAGTATTGGTCTTCAATTCAAATGACATGGTATCATTGAATGCACCGTTGCGCAAGTCTGCCATAAATGAATCGAAACGAACCAAAGTCTTGTCGTTCCACCTTCCCGGGTGGCCAGTTGTTGAGTGCAAAATCTGCCGACGATGATTCACAGTAAGATTGTACGTCCTGGCGGTAGTAGGCATCTTGTATCCAAGATGCCCCTGTCTGAGATTGTATGAAACTTTTTCAAGGGGTATGTGTGTTGCATCCGTACTGCCAATGCACCCGGGGAACCCATCATTGCTGTACTCTTGTTCGCAAGCTCTCAAGTCATGTAGCGTTGTTGGAAGACGAACATACATGGGATACAAAACCTTCGCACCCCAAGCACAGAACTTGTGGAAGAAACAGCGATGAACATCACGGCTCACGAACGTTGATTCTGCAAGGTCGTCAAATGTCCACCCTCTGCCAAGATAGCGCAAGCTCCCTAAAAGCAACAATTCCATAGGTGAGATCTTCCTTTTCTGACAAACGGAATGGCATCCATCCTCCGGCTCTTCCGTCTTCCACCGTTGAAAGTAGGTATCATTGGAGCTGTCCCTCATCATCACCAAAAGTTTGCAGAATTCATTGTAAGGCAAGCGAAACCTTTGTCGGAATGACTTAGACCAGTTTTTGCATTGTGGCTGTGGGTCTTGAAGATACAACAACCACCAAAGGCTTAACTTTGGTGTTACAGGGCGACGCAAACCCGTTGTTGGATCATTGAAGAACAATAGTCTGGGTACACGTATCTTTTTGACAGGCCGAGGTAGTGCTGGTCCTTTGTGGCGTCTTGTTTTGAGCGCTGCCAGCTTTTGTTGTTGAAAGCCTTTCTGCTTCTTGACGTTGCGAACATTCGAATGGTGATGCGCAAGCAAACTCAACAGCAGATTTGTATCGTTGTCGTCGTTGTCGTCGTCGTCGTTGTCGTTGACATGTTTATTAAATAATGATTCTTCAAAACAGTTGACGGGGGCATCAAAGCTCACGGCATCTGAACACACCTCATCGTCGTTTGCGTCATACAATCCACTTCGGAGCATCCGATTGACGAAGAGCTTCGAATTTGCAACACCCATGGAGACGTCTATGCAGTGATAAATGGAGTCTATGCATTAGTGACTGGAGTTGTGTTCTTATCATACTGTTGTCGGACGCTTTTGACGTTCAGTGGAGGGAGCTTTATATATGGTTTTCATGTTTTATGGTATACGTGATCGTATACACTATACGATGGAATTATTCACCGTTTGTTTTGTAAATCGGAAGTTATCGAATTGTTTGTAAGCGATGTCATTCTACAAAGCGTCAGAGGAATTTCGGACTGTGGTTTGTTTTGTAATTCCCAAATCCCGTAAGCATCGGCCTAAGCTCCGGTAGTAATTGACGTCCAGGGTGCTGTGCTATACCTGAAGCCCCTACCAGAACAGAGTACAGAGTACAGGCAAAACGCACAAATGGTCACAGTATGCTACTAGCGACATGATGAGTGAGTTGGCCGGCTGATAAGATGACGTAACAGCAGTTGCTTCCGGGTATTTAGTGTAACGGCGAGCGATGCGGTGGTTAATCGTTAGTGCTCAACTCCCCAATAACTCGAAGCCGTCGGTTATTGCAGGTAACGGTGGTTAACCTGAGCGGTTGCTTATCATTGTGCCCATCAGCTCTGGGGAATCGTCCCTAAGTGGAAAATTAACCAGCCACACCAAGAGAACGAAAAGGGAAGGGACAACGATGAAGCTATATTGTCTCCTGTGGACCAATCAACACGGAATACAATGCGCCAAAGACCCAGAGTGAAGGCCTTCCTTTGCGGACCTTGTGAAGGTGAAGAATATAGAGTTCAACTCGACTGCTCTATTCTTGAGGCCTAGGTTGAATGCGATAGTTGTGACGACCGAGTTGTGCGTATACCGTATCGGCATATAAAGCAAGGTATTCATCTTCAGCCCATTCTTCCACACGCTCGTAATCCCCATCGTCTCGGTAATGTATCAACGACTGGTAGTGAAGGGTACGTCCGTATTCACCCGAGTCCCAAATACGTGGGAAACATTCCTCAATCTGGGAATAGGGATAAAATTCAGGGTCGTCGGGGAATCGACAGCTCCCAGGCAAGTGGAAGCCGCCCATCATTGCAACTTGTGTTCGGGCGATTCCTTTCCGCCAGGTTCTGTCGCTCTTGGCATCGCGCTTATCAAAATCATGTCCGATGCGATGTGTTCTTTCCACACTTTTTTTAAGAAAAGAATGGTATGACGGGGTAAGGTAGTAGCACCATTTATCCTCACAACCACGGTATTTGTGGAACTGTTCGACCGCTTTCAAGACATCGAGAATGCTGATTGACTTGGAATAGTTGCTCCTTCTCCAGAGAGGATCACTCGTGACAAGATCGGAAAATGCAGAGTGGCTAGACCGTTGTATAAAGTGTAGTTCGACCGATTGATTCTTCGCCTGTGTTACAGATTCTTCTATGCGAGGGACTTCCTCATCTTCTATTGACTCAAAGCCGTACTTGAAACTGTTCTTGCCGGTGATTTCCAACTGCACAGGAGGCATCCAATACTCATCCAGATCCCAGGTGGCCGAGTACTCGTACAAGCCTTTGAAATAATACAGGCATTGGTGATAAAAGTGGAGCTTCGCCATGTCCGTATCGCACGTAAAATAATCATTCAACCCAGTCGCTTGTAGGACAACGAAACCTTCGTCAATGAAAGGTCTTAGAACTTCCTCAGCAGCATAGAGGTCTTCAGAATCCATCGTTGTGTCCATACCCACGACAATATGCGATATTCCCACATTCTTGTGATGCTGAACGAATTCGGCAATGTATCTTGTAGAGCTGCTCCCAAAAATGGCAACGCAGAGTCCAACATCCATAGGAGTTTGTTCTTCATCGGTTTGCTGTATAAGTGGCGTAAAGTACCCCTGCTGCGAGCTTCGAATTTGTGGACCGCCATGACCAACTACCCCCGTGTGGAGGGGTATGTCTATTTTGGTAACTTCGTACATGGTGACGTTTGTTGTTGGTTGTGGCTCGGTACCGGACGTTCGTTGTAGGAGTGACACTGCGGTCTGCGGTGCGACTTTGAGATCCAATCGAACACGGACACTACTTGGTGCCGCTTGTCCTTGACCATTCTGAATCAACTTAGATTTGGACAAGAGTTGGGACACATCGCATCGCCAGATAAATGTCGTGCCATCTTGATTAACGTCTCCAGAGACAAGTGGCACCAGATGCATTGGAATCGGTTCTCCGCAGCCTCGCGACCAAGACGACTCAACAGTTGTAGCACCGGCGCTTGTAGGATCATGCTCATGATCATGATAGTCACATTCCAATTGGCAGAACATAGCAATTTGATTCTCGACGAAATGTTCGTTTTTGAACAACTTCCACTTTTTTGGCAATGTATCAATTTCGCATAAAATTGCGCCCTCTCTTTTGACGAGCCAATCTCCCGGAAAGCCAAAGACATCGACATGGACCGACTCATCGTTCGGAACGTAGGATGTCGTGAGGCGAGCACCAATTAAAAATAGTCTTTCATTGAGAAATGGACCAGGAATCGCTTTCCCGTTGACGGTCTTGTTATGGAACTCGGGGTCTGCGGCAAAGGGTCTGAATCGAACTCTACCAGGCCCTCCTTGTGTGGCAGCATTTAGCTTGCCGAGTTCCATAAATGCATCTCTCCTCCTTGTTACAAGCCTCTGAGGCAACATCGTCATGGAAAGTTGACGACCGAAAAACATCTCAGAGACGCCAATGACAACCAAGAGGATGAGGGCACGCGTCATCACAACACTCGCCGCTGAAACACGCCGTACTGCAACTGCTACGACCGATCCCTTCATCATCTTGTGTGTCAATCTCTCCCAACATCAGGTCTGTGATGCGTCTTCGTTCACATCAACTCAACATCAAAAACTGAGATTTGTATAGCGAGAAGATGAAGGCGACTACCTAAGACAAACGCTAACTGTTGGCATTTTCTCAAAAAATATCTGCGAACGCACGATTTTTGCCTTCGTTCAGCTTTCCGGAGAAAAACTAATGTGTCGCACACTTGAGACTATCACCGGAGATGATACTCTAATCGTAGAAAATAGTACGTAGTACCGTAGGAAAATTACTGTAGGAAGGGTTCACACAAAGTACGTTCTGAGAAATTATAAGCTACAGTAAAATTCGGCACTCAATCGTATGAACGACAAACTCGTCGAACGTGTCAAATGGCATTTGACATTTCGGGTAGTTCGTACGAAATTAGTTAGAGACCGGACAGTACAGCGTATCAAGTTTCACATTTCGATGGATGACCTCACGGTAGCACAGTACAACGATGGCATCGCAGTCCAGTGCAGCGTAGGTTTTAATTCTCCCTTTCATCCATAAATGCTGAAACAAAACACAAAACGTCAGTTAAAATAGATACGAGTCAAACGAGGGTTACAGTTTGAACAAGAGACACAAGGGTTTGGGTGGCCGTTACCATCCTTGGACCAGTTTGCGGACGCGTTCGAAACTCTCACGATTTAGTCCTTTCGTAAGAAAATCCGCCCACTGCTCTTGAGTGTCGACCTTCACGATGGCGACCGTGCCATCACGCACGTGCTGCCAGAAGAAGTGCCACTTCACCTGGAAGTACTTCGTGCGGTTGGTAATGCGTTGGTTTACGGCAAGAAGAAGGGCGCCATTGTTGTCCTCGAAGACTTGACACTTGATCGTCGACGTGAACGTGCGAGGAAGTTTGATGCCGGAGGCGACTTCCTGGAGCATGGAACGGAGAGGCAAGAGCGTACGCATCGCGGAGCTGAGAGCGGAGTATTCGGCTTCGAGCGTGGACAAGGAGATCTCACTTTGGAGGTGAGATTTCCACAAAATGGGACATCCGCCGAGCGTGATGATGTACCCAGTTCGAGACTTCGCGGAGGTCGGAGAACGATCGGGATCACGGCCATGGAGACCGGCGAAGTCGGCGTCGACATAACAGTCGAGATCCAGCGTGCCGGTGGGCTTGACGATCATGCCCATGTCGCTCGTGCGATGCAAGTAGCGAACGAGAGTTTTAACGGCGGACGCGTGGCTTCGTTTCGGGCTGTGGCAGAACCTGGCGACCTGGCTGACGGCGAACGCGATGTCGGGACGAGTGTTTGTGGACAAATAGAGGAGCATGCCGACAATTGAACGGTAGCTCCACGTTTCCGTCATGGGAGGTCCATCGGGGTCGATTCCAAGTGCGGCCTGAGCGGCTGGCGTCCAATTGTAATTGCTGTCGGACATGCCAGTCGCTTCCTTGATCTTTTGAATGAGACCCTTCTGAGTGAGGGTCAGGGACCCATTCGTTGCATCGCGAGTGAAATTGATGCCGAGGAAGTCGGTGAACGTACCCTCGCGAGTAAAACTTAAGTTTTTCGCTTCCAGGTTGGCGAAGAGCTTGTCGAGGTCGCTTTGGTCGCGATAGGCGATACCTAAGTCATCAACGTATAGAACAACCATAATTGTGTCTTTGTAAAGTAGGCACGGGTCGTTCGCGCAGGCTTTAAAGCCTTCCTCGCGCAAGGCCTCCGATAGATGCTGGTACCAAAGTCTTGGCGCCACACTCAAGCCATAAAGGCTTTTCAGGAGTCGCAGGCACGTGGCGTGGCCTTTTCGGAGAGTGGAATCCACGAGGCAAATGGATCCAGACTGGATCCGAAAGCGGGGCTTGAACGAACGCGCTGCTGAAGTCGATGGTGCAAGTTTTCCAGTTCAAAGTTAGAGAAAGAACTAGGAACAACCGTACAGTACTCCAAGCCACGACTGGGGCAAAAGTCTCCTGAACGTTTTCTTGGAGATCGCCTCTTACACAGTAGCGTGCCTTGTACTTACTAATAGTACCATCGGGAGTACGTTTGCGACGAAACACCCAAGTACCGGGCAAAATTCGAGTCTTGGCTTCCGTGATCGGCACTTCGATCCATGTACCGTTTTTCTGCAAACTTTGAATTTCGTCGTTTGCAGCCTTCAGCCATTTTTCGATGTTGTCATGATCCGCCATCGCTTCGCTGAAGCTCAGAGTGTCAGGATCGCTGACACTCGCCTTATATGACAAGGGAGGTGGCGAAAGACACTCGGCGACCTCATTGTAAAGCCATTCGAGGGAGGTTCCATCGAGTTCGGCGATGTAACCATGTCCTTGCTGTCCGTCGTATCCGAGGCGGACAGGTGCCGAACGATTGCGAGTGGAGCGACGAGGTTCGTGTTTAACGGGTGTGCTCTTTGCTTTTGTTGCTTTCGGGACGATTGGTTGCTCGCTCACTTTGTTGTCGCTTTCGTTTGCAGGACGAATTGGAGTCGGCGGCGACTGGAAGAGTTTGACTGGAGTTGGAGTCGGAAGTTGCGGTGCAGTCGGCGCAGGCGGTTGCGGAGTCACCTCCCTTGGAGTCAACAACGGAGTGGCAGGGGGAGGAGGCACAACGACTGGTGGTGGCGTGGCGACTTGCTCCCTTGGAGGCGGCAACGGAGTTGACAGCGGAGGCGGAGCGACTGGAAGAACCTGAGGAGGAGTCGCGTTGTCGAGAGCGGTCGCGACACGTTGCATCTGGGAAAGGAGTTCGTTGGCTTGTTCGTAGTCGGTCGACTCAACAATCAACCTTTCTTCGTCTTCATCGTCGAGGACGTATTGAAACGTAGAGTCTTGGAACATTCGTTTCCAGCTGTCGTCGTTGAAGTTCGGAAGGTCGTCGGCGGAAGCGGGAACAGTTGCGAACCAATCGTCGAAGACGATGTGAAACTGTGGGGTAATGTACCCCGTTTGTGGATTGAGAACGAGAGGGACCGAGCTGGCATGTTTGTCCGAGAAACCGAGGTTAACCGTGCGAGTCGAACGAGGAGTCCAACGTGGCAATTTCTTGCCGTCCGAAATCATTTTGTCGAGGACGTAAACTGGACATCCCCAAACGTGAACGTCCATCAATTTCTTTTGTTCCCAGCGAGTCTTTGTGAAAACGTCATGTGGGGAAAGGCCAGTTCGTGGGTCAGGCATGTGGTTCACTAGGAACACAGCATGCTTGACGGCGAGGGGCCAAAGTGTGGGATCGGCAACGTCCGGCCAATGGATGGCCGAATGCAACATCATGGTCCTTGCAATGGCCATGATTGTACGAATGTTGCGTTCGGCGATTCCATTGTGATGGTGAGCGCCGACGCCAGCGAATCGGATAACTTGTTGGAACTCGGCGAGGTTGCGAGAGAACTCGGCGGACGTGAACGTTTTCGAGTTGTCGGCGAGATACTCTTGCGGCGTCACTCCTGTGTTGCGACACATTCGCTCGAAACTCTCTCTTTTGCCTTGAGAGTCTCGTGCGAGTTCAAGCTGACTTGGTGCTCGACAAAAAATGTAACCGGAGGCGTGGTCGACGAAGATGCAACCACCGGTATACATGTCGTCGAGTTTCGTTTTTCCAGCGGAGGTAAGTAGACGTCCACGAGTGCTGCAAATAAAGTGATCGACCGAAATGCGTTGGCCTGGGAGGAGATTGTCTGTTTTAAGAGCGTGCGCTCTATCTTTGACAACAGACGAAGGCGTCGTGCCAGGAATTGGACGTCGATGTTGTTTGCCATATTGGCAGGCGGCGCATTTTGGGAACGAGGTAAGTCGACATGCGGCGGTTTGTAATCGGCGACTTTCTTCCGTTTTGCTGACGACGCCGGAACGCAGGATGAACTGGACCTTCTTGAAGCCGACGTGACCCAAACGATAGTGCCAACGAAGCAATTCTTTCTCTGCTTCATTGAGGTTGAGGTTTCGTTCGTGAACGGTATTCACAATCGAAACGAGAGCGTCGGCGGCCTTGAAAGGATCGGTTGCGTTGTACGCTTCCGACGTTGGGAGATTGTTCTGCGGGTTGACGTTTGCAGTGACGGGTCCTCGGTTGACGTCGTTCGGGACGCCGCTGAGCGTCAACGATTCGGTTCGATGGTGATCGTTTCGTCAGGGTAAGTCTGGAGGAGACTGGACGTCGAGAGGAGTCGGACTTTGATGTTGGGAACATGAAACGCGGGGACCTTGAGGAGTCGAAGATTTCCAAGTTGATCGTGGACAGCCCAAGTGACTTCGCCTTGGCCTTTAATTTGTAGACCCTTGGCGATGCCTTTGAGCTGCGTGATCGTTCCGGGCGACGTGACGGGGCCTTCGAAATCGGAGATGTCGGGCGTGATCGAAATGCTTGCGCCCGAGTCCCAAATGATGGGGCTCGTGTTTGCTTTGGGTCCGAGGGCTTCTCGCATACGAGCGGGAGCCTGAAGAGCCATTCGAAGCGGCGTGGAATGGCACGCCAAGTGGACGTGTGACAGGATTTTGTTGGCGGCGGCACGTTGATGAAACGTGAGCGGAGCGATCGCAAACGGGTCGGGCGAGTTGGCGGGTGCCACAGGGCAATACTTCGCGGTTCGTGGCGACGAACGGGGGCGTTTGGAGCACCAGGAAGGACACGAACGCTTGTTTTTGTATCCCTCTCCCTTTTGGCCTGTGGTAGGCGGCAACGGAGCAGGGCGACGAATTGCGAAGCTTGTCGGCGCGACGTTGGAGACGGAGTGCGCGTTCTTTGAGAGTCGCGAAATGACGGAAGTCGTCGCGTTGAGCGAGCGTAGGAGGTCGCGATGCGACGTATCCTCGTTGTCGGAGACGAAGAGGATAGGAACGATGCAGCTTGTTGGCTCGGATTCCTGCGTTGAAGCGTGGCGGAGCGCTGAACGACTTCTTGAGGAGTCGCGAGAAACGACGACGTTGATTGCGAGTGAACGGAGGCGAGGAGGGAGCCGTCGAGGCAACGGGAGGTTGCTTTAGGAGCGTTGACGGGAAGACCGAGAGAAAGAGAAGAATGACCCAAACGGTAGGAGCGAACGCGAGCGTTGGGTGGCGGAGCAAAACTTGGTGAAGATTGTTGGCGACCCAAGCCAAAATGGTCGACCATGGGATGGCGGATGCAAGATAGATAGCCAAAGTAACCAAATTAGGAACAATGGCACAGATAGCGAGGGAAAGAGCGAAAAGTAGCCATGGGTTCGCACCTCGGATGAGGTTTAAGAGCGAACGAGGAGGAGACGTGACGGTCGGTTTGACTGGGAAGTCAAGCAACCAAACGGAGGGATCCGGCGCCAACATGCTGAGATTTGCCCTTGGCGATGGTGCCGGAGCGGGAGGACGACGTTCTCCACCGGTGTGAGTGGCGGTCGTGTGCGTGACGGTCCAACGACGACACTTTTCGCACCAGTTGAAGGTTTTATCCTTCACTTTCTTGGAATTGCTAGTTCCGGGAAGTGGTGGAATTGTGCGCCAGGATTTATGTTTGTTGGTGCGATCCTGGCGGGACCCAGAGGGGGAGGACGATCCGGACTTACGATTGAGCTCCGGACACTTGTTCGCCCAATGACCGGGTTTTCCACACTTGTGGCAATTGCCCTTCTTCGTCGTCGTTTCAGTCCCGGATGCCTGGGACTGAATCAACGTAAGTACCTCGGCTCGGGAGATACCTGCGGGGGCAGTTGCGACATTACCAAACGTCGCAGACGGAGCTCGGACATCAGGTGCATGACTCGCTGGAGGCCATTCCTTTCTGTCAAATTGCGTACGGTACGCGTCTTCAGCTTGGCGACAAATATCTTGGAACGTCAATTTCTCGGCGACCATGTGAGCATGGGCGCCTGACTTTTCCTTGTACCCGATGTCAAGGAGCGCCTGATCAAGTCGCTGCTTCGTCGAACGGAGAGGAAAGCGGAAGTCTTCGTTTCCGGCTCCTCCGGCCAAAAGGAAAGTCTTGAGCATCGTGAGCGTGAGGTTGTGGTCGTACTGACCTGCCGTCGTGAGCTCACGTGCGTCCTTGCGATAATCAGCGGCGAGGGCTTCGAGGTTTTCGCCGGCGTACTGGGACGGGTGGCGAGCCTTGATCGCGGCCTTCAGGTCTTCAAAGCGCTCGATCGTCTTGATCAGCTGAAGCCAGACGACGTGAAACGAGTCGTCGTCGTCCATTTTCTCTTTGATCTTGCTCATGAGAGCGGGATCGAGAGACGAGAGAAGGAACTTGGTGGCGGCGAGGTCGTTCGACTTGTCATACTTATCGTAACGAAGAATCTGCTGGGAGCTGAGAGTCTTTGCTGTCGCGACGGTGTAGCGGGAGTGGCTCCTGACAACGTTTGTCATCACAGAGGAGCTTTCGGGATCGGGGAGATAAGCGATGGTATCCATCCCACAATCGACGAGATGGTCCCAAACGGCGTTCTGGAAGTCTACGAGACTGCTCGCTTGGGTAAATAGGGTCGTCATGCCGGTACGACGAAAGTTGTACCCCTTTTGTGAGGCGGAGGCATGGACAGGGCGGAGTTGATTTGGTGACGTGATGTCGTCGGCGGCGCTCGGATCGAGGCCGACCCAACCAGGAGCTGGCTTACCGCCAGTCCAAGCGGACCAATCGTCCCTGGAAAGGGAGACAATGTTGCCCATAATGGGCTTATCGGGCCTATCAGAGGCGACGATAGGGTCGGAGACAGGTGGCGTCGGAGACGCGGTGACGGGGTCAGAAGTTGGAGTCGGAGACGCCATCTCGGAGAGATCAGAAGGAAGAGCGAACTTGGAAAGGTCTTAGAAGAGCAAAGCACGGCGTGCTTGTAGATAAGATAGGTAGCCTAGTTGGTAACTTAGGCGCTCGGAGAGACTTGCTTGTAGGTTGGAAACCGTAGAGTAGAAGATAGTCAACGGAGTTGACTTGGGGGCTGCAGCGTAGACGATTGCGGAGCAATCGGGGAGTAGATCCTTGGAAAGGATCAACCTGAGTGTCCTTGGAAAGGAAACAACGAATTCCTTTAGAGAGGAATTGGCTTGCCTGGAAGGAAGCGTGAGGGGGTTAGCCTATAGATTGGGCAAAATAACCACTTGAGACTATCACCGGAGATGATACTCTAATCGTAGAAAATAGTACGTAGTACCGTAGGAAAATTACTGTAGGAAGGGTTCACACAAAGTACGTTCTGAGAAATTATAAGCTACAGTAAAATTCGGCACTCGATCGTATGAACGACAAACTCGTCGAACGTGTCAAATGGCATTTGACATTTCGGGTAGTTCGTACGAAATTAGTTAGAGACCGGACAGTACAGCGTATCAAGTTTCACATTTCGATGGATGACCTCACGGTAGCACAGTACAACGATGGCATCGCAGTCCAGTGCAGCGTAGGTTTCAATTGCACCTACTCCGGTCTCCGGTATTCAGATTCCAGCTGAAGCTGAGCTAAGGCAAACTTGTGCGCAAAACAAAAAAACATAGCGAACTCGACCTTAATGCCATTTTAACAATTTGTTTTGTCAGTCAACCTATATAGTATAGTACCTCTGTTCGTACAAGTGTATGCAGCATACCAGCATACCAGGTACCATCTGCATGTACAAGGTATACACTCCATATATGCATACCATTTGGTACCTGAAGGCTGAAGGACAATGTACCTATAACACACTTTTTCCAGATATTCTTGATTCAGACTGTGTCTGGGAATCTTCTGCATCATTTGGTAAAGTTTGAAGGAAAACGAAATTTTTTAGTTGTGCTCGAATGTCGATCGTCTATATCAAAAAAATTTTATTTGTGAACTGCATATATCTGGTTTAAAGTTTAAACTCGTACTACAGTACCAGGTACGAGTACTACAAGTACCAGCTCCATCCAGACAGAACATATGCATACCATAGAACGTACTCCGAGTACACAACTATGACATATATACATATGTGCAAACAGGCTGACATAAACTGGAGTACTGGAGTAGCATCTACTTGTACTGTTGATTGTAGACTGTAGACTCACCATGCAAGTAATGTAGCAGTCAGAGCTACGACTGACAAAAGGTAGACGGTCTAGTACAGTACACAATAGCCAGTAGTACAGTAAGGCCGTGGAGTACACATGGGCTCACAACTCTAACTCGTCCGTTATAGTTCGTCTATCGTTGTTTGCTGTACTTAACTCAGTTTATCAGACCCAGATAGCTCACATTGGTCGCGTCGGACCCTTTGCTTATACGTCTGGAATGAACCATTTGGAAATGGGTTAAACAGTTGATCAACGACGGCCGTCGGCAGCCGTCATCATGCCGGATTCATGAGTCATGACCATGATGAAACAGTTGCGTGCCTGGGCATGCGTTGAACTGCCTTATCCTAGTGCACCTTAAATGTGGATGGTACATTGGCCTAGGATACGTATATCCATCCAACGGATCCTACCGTGGATATACTGCATTATAGAGGATTCAGAGGACGCTCTATTTCCTTCCTGATCCATCCGGGTAAACTGATATCGACATTTTGGAAATAGATACCAAATGTACGACATATACGTATTATGACACAATTACTTATCTTAACGGAGTAACATCTAACCGACGCGGATACCGTCCCATCCGTGGGCTACCCACGTAAAAGTAGCAAGAGCGAAACGTGGATCTGATACCACAAGATTGTTATCGAAACTGGTAATTCACTCCAACCATGGAACCTGCCGCTGTCCGCACCGCTCGTCCGCATTGGCTTCCTTGATGCTGCCGCTCAGCCATCACTGACGAGCAAGGAATTGACTCTGGAAGAAATCAGACTCTTGTCTGACGACGAGATTTCGAACCTAGCCAAGTTGATTCGTCGCCCAGGTGGTGTCATCCCTGACAAGTCAACGCAGCTGGGAACGCTGCCCCAACCCTGGCATTCAGGTAAACGCTAGAGCCGAAACGAATTTGAAGCTCGCGGCCTTCTACCTTAGGCATCAAGTCCGCATTGGTAGGACCGTTACACCAGCGGATGTGACGCCTGAAAATATTCGTTCGATTCGTGAGCTACGTGGATTACGAAGACACATGGAAGGCATCCGACGATCTTCCTGTGATTAACGCCAAGGATTGGCCTAAAACAATCGGATACCAACATCCCGCCGCTGAGGCGGTCCCTACGGTTGAGCCCGAGGGTGGGTACGCGACGGTCCAGGACGATGATCGCTCGCGCCCCTCACTTCAGGATTACCGCGGGGGTACGCAACCCGACCCGACATATCTTGTCAACCGGCAGAAAGTCTGGGAGATCATTTGCGAATCACTCGCGAGAACTCGTGCTGGACGTACGTGAAAGACGCTCAACGAACTCGTGACGGCAGGATGGCGCACCTTGCATTGTGGACTCATTACTTGGGGCCCAATAATGTCGATAACATGGCAACCCAGGCCGAGCAGAAGCTCCAATCGACCGTCTACAATGGCGAACAGCGCAGATGGGACTTTGAAAAATATATCAATGTCCATAAGCAGCAGCACTCGATTCTCGAGGGCTTGTTGAATACGGTTACAGTGGGATTGACGCCCGTCTAAAGTCCGATACTTGATGGACGGCATTCGCACTGACAAGTACGATTCTGTAAAGACACGAATCATGTCTGACGCAGCTCTTCGAACGATTTCGATGCTTGTGTTACCCTATATCAGGACTTCATCAAGCAGACGGCATCGAAGGCGAAAGGTAGTCCAAGCAACGTGAACATTTCGGAGGTCAAGGTCCACAGCGGTAACAAACGCAAGCGCGACGAAGCTGAAGACCGCTACTACACAAAGCGGAATATGCTGCCTTGACCTCCGCCCAGAAAAGGGACTTGGCTGAGAAACGGAAGCGTGGCCATACCCGGTGCGAAGGATAGCAAGACCGGCAAGGACTCAAGTCTAAGTCTGGTGGTGAGTTCAAACCCAAGACGATGGCCAGGACTTAAAGGCACTGAATCGTTCTGTTGCGCAGCTCGCCAAGCAAATCACTAAGACCGATCTTATCAACGCCGACGATGCATCGGTGGCAACCGAGTCGTCCAATGAGACGCAACCCCGTTCTATCAAGTCTGCGTCCGACGAATCGTACTAATGCGTCCCTGACACGGCAGACGACTAAGTCAAAGTGACACGCAGGCCACAGTTGTACGTGCCATGGCTGCACGCAACGTTTCGACTCTTCGACCTTTAGGTGATCGACACGTCGGTGATGGAGTCACGAACTGATTCTGACTCTCACGCCGATCAATGTGCGATCGGCCGTAATGCCTTATTAGTGCACGATTATGATCGACCGATAAACGTCTCGGGTACGACCCAAATGGTCCGGTAGCTAAAGACCTACGAACGGTCTCCGGAGCACTCGCATACGATGACGCTGTGACAGGGCGAACCGTCATCTTAATTGTGCATCAGGCTATTTATATCCCTGACTTATCACACAATTTACTCTCTACGATGCAGCTCCGACTGAATGACGTCAAGGTTAACGATGTTCCACGTTTCTTGACTGACCAACCTACTGAGCTTACGCATTCGTTGGTAATTCCGATCGAACAATCGGACACACCGTACGTCATACCATTATCGATCATCGTAGCCTCGTCGTTTCCAACCCGCAAACCGACACGCGAGGAATATGATCAACTGCCCCATTATTCTCACGAGCGAGGCACCCGACTACGACCCGCACGATCCCGTTTATGCCGAACAGGAAGACGCTCTCTCAAATATGTATCGGACACAGGGACCG